>JARWLC010000003.1:107711685-108249185 GCA_033318265.1 Phyllotis vaccarum
GTCAAGGGCAAATCTAATCTGTACCATATTTCCTAGGAATTTAAAATTAGCCAGTACAGAGGATGGTGAGCAATAAGAAGCTCTATGAACACTCATGATCCAGAGGTACCATTTATTTGGGGTCTGAGAATTCTGGACCATTCAGATCGTCTTCAGAACTTTGATGGTCACTTTTCCACATGTCCTGGTACTCTAGGACAGGGCACAGAGGCATTACTAGACTAGAAAAACTTTGAAAGCTTCTGGGAATGTATGCTTTAGATCACCAAGTGCCACAAACTGGTGTCTCTGTGAACAGCAGGATAATCCCACAGTTAAAGGAGATGAAGTCCATGGCACCATCAGATTTAATGCCTGATGAAAGGTTCCTGACCAATAGACTTCGCCTTCCCTCTGCATTCTCAGAGGTGGAAGGGACAAAGATGCTCCCAGATCCTCTTACTGAAATACTAATCTGATTCAGGAGGGTTTTCCTTTCATGACTTAACTGCTTCCTGAAGAATCACCTTCCAGTGCCATCACATGAATTTGAGAGGTTGTTAATGCATAAACCTTAGGATGTGAAATGACCCACCTTAGACAAAAGAGACACAGACGGGGAGGAGGGTGATATTAATGATGGCATCAAAGATGTGTGTGGCCATCGTAGGCACAGAGAGGCAAACCAACAAAGCATTTAAAAAAGTGCTGAGAGCTGGGGACATGGCTCAGTGATAAAAACCTCACACTGCTTTTCTTGAGGACTCAAGTTCCTTTCCTAGCTCCCACATCAGGCAGCTCACAACTCTCTATAAATCCAGCTCCAAGGGATCCAATAGCACTGTCCCAGGTACCAGCATTCATGTACACATCTCACAGAGACACAAACATATACATGTAATTAAAAACTAAAATAATGTCTCTTTAAAGGGTGGAGAAAAGAGGATGACATGTAAAAAGAAACATATGAAATTGTCCTTTGACCTCCACATGCTCACATAGGTGTGTATCATACATGTTTACCTGTACACATAGGTGCATGTGTGTGCATATTACATCACACTCCTATACATAGCTATATACATATAAGCTCCAAAAGGAAAAATGCATTAACTTCACACATACAGTAAAATATAAAAGCTAAATGACCTCTTTTGTTGGCTTCAGCCAAGATTGTGTGGTCAAAGTTTCTTCCTGAAAGAAATAAGGACAGGAGGAAGGATGGGGTGACAGAGTCACTATGTAGCAGCCATCACAGGAACCAACAGGAAACAATCATTGGTATTATCTATCGGTGCAGGTTTAATAAGAAACGGAGATCCACATGCTCTCACTGTCTTCCATTGCAGTGTATCATGAAGAAAAAATAATAATTTGTTGTGTGCTAAAAAGCTTAGCAGACACCATCTGAACCAGGACAGCTGGCTGGCTGGAGGACAGCACATGCTTTCTGATTGGTTGATATCAGCATGGTCTGACAGATTCCTTCCTTGTACAGCCTGAGCTGTTGAGCTGTTTCTGACCTTGTCAGTTGAAGTTCGGATCTCCCGCTGGTCTCAGCTTTGGCCAGTGGTTTCTCCTCAGGCTGACCCTGAACCTTGTGACAGGTACTCATTCATTGGACACTCCTTTTCTGGTGACAGGACATTCTGAAGGCAATGAATTCATGTGCCCTTTGTTCCTACACAGCAAGAAAAGCAAGGTGAATTCTGTCTAACTAGGTTTTAGGCTTCTTCTCCAAGAAAGAACTGTGAACTGTCTCTTATTTGCAGGGTAGGGGAAGGTCCCAAGAAATCATTGTGTGGACCAACTTCGCCTTTTCAGACTAGTTATCTGGGGCCCCAGAGCAGAATCTACACACCCCAAGGATCAGCATCTCAAAAGGTACCCATTGTACTAAAAAGCCCAAGTCTTTTAGAATGGCCCAGAAGACAGATACAGAGATTCTTCTATGAGGTCTCAATGGGGGCTGCTGCTTTGGCTCTCATTCCTGCATTTGATAGCCCAATAAACCATTTTTATTACAACATACATAAAAGAATTTCCAGCCATACCCATGTTTACAGATGGCCATTAATTTTTTCCCCTAACATAATGCATTCCACTAACAAAAAGGGAAAAAAAATCTCTTCCTGGGCATAAATTCTGAGAGTGGAGAGGCAGCATTATGGTTACATACTGAGAAATAAATGCTCATTATTCCTTTATTCATTATTGCTTGCTGGATTTGAATATTCCATAAAGAAGGTCTTTGCAAAAGTTGCTTGTTCCATTACAGACTTTAAAGGTATCTAGGACTCTGTCACCCAAGCCAGCCCTAGGGAGGGTTGAGAGAAGTTAGTGAGCAGTGGCAATGGATCCACGGAAGGCCCCAGCCAATGCACACTGAAGTTTTTCCATTTACAGGAGAAGCCCAGTCATCAAAGAAGGATGTCAAGAACTTTTCCCTTAACCAGAATGGTCATGTTTAAATTTACTATATTTTAGAAAATTCTTCATGAAATCCCCATGAGTCATTTTATATGACAGAAAATGATTGCTATATAGAAGAGTATTTTTAAATCAGCTCTAATATTGACAGGTATTACTCAAACAAAAATAAGAGTTGATCAATCATTTGGTGTACATCTCCTCCTCTTGGGCCTCTTCATTTTCATCATCCTCTTCTTCCTCTGCTCCTTCCTCTTTTCCACCATTTCCTACTTCCTCTCTTCTTCCTCCTCCCTAAGGCTTATAATCCGGTTAGTTCTACAATAGCATGTCCAGGAGTATGCTGTCTAAAAGAATTCTATATGCTCCATTTTGCAGAGACAAAAACCATATTCCAAAAATAGCATGTAGCCAAGGGTTATAATGCGTGTCTTTAATCCCAGCACTCAGAAGACAGGAGTAGGTGGAGCTCTGTGAATTCAAAGCCAACCTGGTCTACAAAATGAGTTCCAGGCTACCCAGGGCTACACAGACAGACTGTGTCTCAGAAAAAATTAAAATTAGTAGAAAACACAAAACACACGACCCCCTCCCTCAAAAATAACAACTTGCAGATTTACCCCTAGATCTTTAATGGCCATCTGACATGAGCAGAAAACAAATGCATATTCAAATTGTTGCTCATCTATTCTATCAGTCACTCCATAAATGTGCACTTACTGATTCATATACACAGAGGCTGCATGAAAAGCAGGGTGGCACCAACTCTGGTGGGAAGAAAATGGCTTAACAAACAAAGTCAAAGACATTAGAACAGCAACCAGAGGGAAAAATAAGGGAAGCAAAGCAAATTCCTATAGGAGAGGCTGCCCTGGGACCTCCCCATGCCTGGGGCTTCGATGTAGTCAATTATTACCTACAGGGTCTCACCGGCTCCCCACTTGTTTCAAGGAGCTGTGAATCCAGTGACTTCAGGATGTACATAGCAGGGCTAAAACTCAGTTCCTGGGGATGAGGGTTCGGTAAGGTCTTTCTCCTTTAAACTTCCATGGGGGAGCCAACAGATATTTGGGTAGGTATCTTTCGCGTATACAGAAGGGAAGAAGACAGCAGCAGATGAATGACTATTCTCTCTTCTTCAAAGAGTTTCTATTCTAGCCATCCAGATGCACAACTTCATGGACAGCACAGTAGTGGGGATAGAAAGAAACAGGGCATAAAAAAATAATAATAATAAGAGGAGGAGATGCTGGACTGACACATCAGAGAAGGTTGATTATTTAGGGGCAAAAAGTCATCAGACTTAAAAGTATATGAGGACAACCAACAGCGCCTCAATAAGACAGATGTGGATATTCTTAGAAAGAAGTATTTTTGTATCGAGTGCCTGGCTTGCTTGGGGATAATTCCACAAGCAATAACTGTAGAAGCAGTGTGCAGAGAGGTTCCTTTGTCAACAAAGAAGCCCTGGACATTTTAACAACATTTCCAAGCAGCTTTAAATAAAAGCACTTACAAACATTGGTCCTTAGTTCCAGTGAATAAGTTTAATGGAATAAAGAAGGCAGAATTCTGAATGCAAAGTCATGTCTTTACACATTTCTAGGAAGAACAAAGTATGTCACAAACTGGTCACCAGGAACTGACTCTCTTCAGTAGGAGAGATGAGCACTTGCTCTGAAGACAGGTCTGGCTGTACTCTGTGAGTGGATCTGGAGACTCGGGCAGCACTCTAAAGGACACTAAAGTACTTTAAAGAATGGACTTAGGGCGGAGGTCGGTTTTTACCCAGGCCAGCCTAACCAGATTTCCTGATTGTCCAGTTGTGTAGATCACATTGCGAACAGTGACATCATGATCTACTTGTACATCTCTGGTAGAGTGTCTCCATTTCACACATACCCCTTTCTGCTATATGCCAGACATCAGCATGGTCTTTTTTAGTGGCTGGTTAAATGGATGCAGGATTATATTGGGGTGTCCCTTCGAAAACATGGTCATATACAGTTAACTGTCACTTTCACATTCCAAGCAGAACAAGAAACGTTATATCTACCACTCTATTTAGAATGATCTAACTGAAGAACCCCCCCCCCCATGATGCTATTGCTTGGTTTTGCTCTGTTTCTCCCATCATGCAGAGAGCCTATCATGATGGTCCTCTGCCTCAAGTTTTTCTGGGTAAAGGAATAAGATGTGGAAGATTGTAGTAGGAACAAAATCCAGTGGTGAAGAGTCCCAGGTCTACAAAGGCTGTGAATAGACCATGCGGTGAACCATGGCCTGTGGGAGTTTCCCTACAGGAACCATGCTAGCTCGGGAACAGATGTTCCTGATCTGTCCAGGAAGACAGGGAACAATAGCACCGTCCATATTCCAGACACTGAAGAATCACACAGTTGAGCGGGTCGTCAGGATGTTGATAGTCGTCATGAGGAATCACTGACGAGGATCTGCTCTAGTGCTACCTAGCTGCCCCACAGTTTTCTTTGCCCTTATAGAACCCAGAGAAAGAACCACCATGACTCATGAGATTCAGCCCACAGCATCGGGAACCAAAGCAGAACCTACTTGTGCTTCAGTTATTGAAAATATACTTAGTACGTTGGAAGGGTAGATGGGGAAATTTTTAATGGAATAAAAAAGATGAAAGGGGCTGATGACAAGTGCAGGGTAGCCTCGGGCGTTGTCTCAGGGTGGCAGGTAGGATTCTTGGTCAGCTCCCTGCCCCTTCCTGAATGCATATCTGGACTTCTAAGGAACACAGCTGTAGTAGTCAGAGAGGAAGCTCGACCCCAGCCAATGGGTTTGTTATCTCCGTATCTCTGTGAAGAGCCAGAGCTCTTAGAATTTCCTTTTGAGAGGACTGTAGGCTCCTGATGCCTATAGGATGAGGTCTGGGGGCACTTCCAGCATGTTCCACCTTATAAGGATTCTGAAGCCTTCTTTTTCCCTGTTGCAAATGGAGCCCCACACTGCTGAAATCCCTGTTCCTATCACCTTGGTATCATGTAGACTTGGAGTCTTGTTTAATTAGATTGAAAGAACACTGTATAACATTGCATGTCTTACACTGCCTACTCAGACTTACTCACATTTCAATTGCAGTAAGATTTTAGATTAGTGCAAGACCCGTGACTATGCTAACTGATTTGCTATGGCCTTAGCAAACATTTGCTGGACCCTTTTCTGTCTACAAAGGAATTATTAGACATCAAAGGCAGCCATGTTCTGAAGTTTCATGTGGGAGGGTTATAGTCTATGATTGATGCTCTGGGGAAAACAGGCTTGAACCACAGCCTAAGATAAAGCATATAAGCAGACAAATAAATAAATAGCAATTCAAGATATTTTCTGTTACTTTGTGCTCTGAAATAAACTGTCCCAGATGTGTCACAGTGTCTCTGAAATTGAAATAATATAAAAATTCCCTTTCAAGGAAAGAAATTCCTCTAGACCCTCAGGGTCCATAGTCACGTGAAACCAGCATTATTATAGGGAGGTATCATTCCATTAGTAGCAAAGCAGACATTTTATTTCCACAATGAGCAACATTTTATTGAGGCCACCATCAGCTGTAAATATACCCATGGACATGTACTGCCAGGAAAAACACTGTTGCCTGAGTTCATACCTGCAGGTCCCAAAGTTTCTATACTCTTGGTCGTGAGCTGTTCATACTCACAGTGTATGAGCAGAAGCTTCAGGGCACAAGGACCTCTGGAGTTGGAGTAATCACCTGCATGGGCACCAGGATGGTACAGCATGCATCTTTGTTGGAAGAAATGACCCTTTCATGTATTCCTTCTTCTCTACCCGTTCATCCCACTAATATATTACTGGCAAATGAGAGGAAAGGTAGAGGGGCAAAGTGGGGGGGTCGAGTATGGCCTGACTCTAGGAGCTGTGGCCCTTAAACTCTCTGGAGGGGGGGACTGATCCTAGAGCAGCCAGAGTTATACAGGGTATGAGCAAAGCGTGTTATGGGAAGCAAATCTCAGTGGAGGATAAGGTTATATGCAGTTTTCATCTCCTAGTTTATAAGATGAACAGGTGTGTCGGGTGTCTATGGCACCCTCCTCTCCTGCCTTACTGACTCACTCCCTTGCTCTCTTGGTCGCTCTCCTCCTCCCCCTCCACTTTCCCCACTGCATGAACACACGGACACCCCTTCTTATTCAGTCCTCGGGACATACGGTAATTGTGATCTGTGCTTTATTGAAGAGGAAGTTTAGGTTTAGGGCACTAAGATGAAAGAGCTAAGGAGGGAACCTGAGAGGCGGCTTCGTGGTTAAAAGCATGGATTGCTCTTCCACAAGCGTCTTGTTCAATCCCCAGCACCCACACGGTGCCTCACAACCATATGTAACTCCAGTCTGTGAGATCCGACACCCTCTTCTGGCTTCCATGAGCACATGGTGCACAGACATACGTGCAGGCAAAATAGTCATACGTGTAAAACTTATTTAAAAATAAAGCTAACAGAAAGAGATAAAAAGGATGTTTCTAGGACTGAGTCCCACTGCAGTTTTCTACAGAGCAGAGCTTAGGGGTGACAAGGAAGTGGGGGGTGGCTGCGAAGTAGATGCAGACACCTCCCTGCTGTGTTCTTCCCTGTCAATCATCTACCTCTCTCCCTTCACCACATCTCCACTTCTGATCTGGACTCTCCTTTCTCTCCTCACGAAAGTCTGAGACCAGTGGAATTATTCACCACACAGTAGAAATCCTGAGACCTTTTCCATTGCTCTGCTGCATTTGTGGGATCCCTCTATTCCTCTCTTGCTGCCCTCCTCTCCCTGGCATGGTGGCCAGCCATGCCAGAGGCCTGTGGAAACAGAAGTGTGTGTTCTGGAAGACAGGTCTTATTGCTGGGATAGCTGGCTCATTTCTCAACTGTGAGATCTCATTAGGATAGGGACGGGATGCCTGCCAGTGAGCCTTCACAGAGTCCCTCTCTCGACATCCCCCCCATAGCTGGTGACTCTACAAACCTATTGAGGGGTGGGCTTTGATCCCATGAATATAGATTAGCAGAACAGGAGAGAGCACAATCTGAGTTCCATCTAAGCTGTTTGTGAAACCCCACTGAGCAATCACATCTGAACAGAATGCTTTCAAGCAATGTTTTCTTATGGTTCACTCAGCCAAGTCAGCCCTGCACAGCTATTCTTAACACAGTTTTCCAAGGATTTAGCTCATGTCAGCCTTTAACAAAAATAAAAAATAAAAATAAAAATGCTGATATTTTCGATGATTTCATGAGCCCCTCGTGCATGCAGAGTGAAGAAACAAAACCCGGTTTTCATTTAAACTAACATTCTATACAATAACAATAAGCGTGCAAGCATGGGGAGGTGTGTTTAGTGATTCCCCAGGAGCCTCCTCCCCCGTGCAGTTCTCCAATGTACTGGCGAGAGTATGGACCCTTCTGAGGGAGGGAGAGATATGGTCTGCTCTCCCTGAGCTTTTAAATTATTGCTTAATGAGCAGTGTTCCCATAGCCGACCTTGTATCTCTTGTACCAGTGCCCTGGAAGCCATGGTCAAGAGACATCTCATAGAATGACTCCAGAGTCAGACACCAGTCAGAGGCCCCTCAACAACTTCCAAGACAGGAAAATGTTGTCAGCTATGCAGGCATGACATTATGATCTCACCTTAGAGTTCATATCGCTGTGACAAAAACACACTGCTATCCACTGTTGAGAGAAATCAGAACAGAAACCCAGAGGAGCCAAAGTGGAAGCCATGAAAAACAGTGTTTAGGAGCTTCCTCAGCTTGAAGTCTTATATAACCCAGGACCACTAACCCAGTGGTGTCATGGTCCCAGTGTGGCAAGGCTCCCCCACATCAATCATGAACCCATAAAATGTCCCCTGGGCTTGCCTTCAGGCCAATCTATCAGGATATTTTTTATGACTGTGGGTTCCTCAAAAGGCTCCATATCCATGTCAAGTCAACCACTATATATATATATATATATATCGAAGATAGTTCTTCTGGACAAAAATGGGTCTGCTGTATCTAGCCTCTCTGTGGACTAGAAGGGAGGGAGGGACCAAGTCTCCACTGCATACCATGTTGATTTGGGTGTTAATGGCATTTATTGTTTTACAACTATTTCTTTATCATCTCTGTACGGTATAGTGCAGCCGTACAAGTCAGAGTACAATGTGGTGAGTCTGCTTTTTCCTTTCATCCTGTGGATGCTGGGAATTGAACTTAGTTCTTCAGGCTTGACAGTAAGAGCCTTTACCTACCGGGCCATCATCCTTGTCTCCCTTATTTGTTTTAAAAGAAAAATTATTTTGTATCTTCTGGCATGTCACCATCCCGTCACCCTTGACTGTAAAATACTACCATGTCCCTTTCTCCATACTGAAGTTACTATCAAACTATGGTACTCACTGCACTGAGCAATAGGCTGAAATTTGCTGAAGAAATAAAAGCTTAAATTATTCCAATCTATCTGCACCAGAATAACTAAATATGTTCAAAGGAAAAAGTGAAGACATTAGCAATGTCTCGTCTTGGCAAATACAGACACTGGAGTTTTTTCCCATCACTGGGGAACTTCCAAGCACATAACCAACTTGGAAAAAAGCTTAATGGTTTAAAATAAAGACTTACATATTGCTTTCTATACACCTTAAGATTTTCACCCCTTAAAAAATATAAAGATGTTTGCATAGGAACTATGCATGTGCATTCATGTACAGGTCCATGCACAAGCTAAATCAGGTAAAAACAGAAACAGATTTACTTTTAAAATAAAAAATGAGACCAATTTAACCATATATCAACAACAGCTGGGAATTCATCCATTGGAATTCTACTCATGAATTAAAATCATAAAAATAGTGAGCCCCTAATGTTCACAGCCACACGGGTGAACAAAAGAAGACAGAATCACTCAAAATACTTGCTCTGCTTAGAAGAAAGTCTGAGGAAACTTTGTTCAGATATATCAACAAATAGCAGATCAGTCTTGGACAGGCTGGGGTTGGAACAGATGAGGCTAAGGCAACATCTGGCGTGATAGAATCTGTTCAGACCAGTGGAGGGTACATGAGTATAACATCTTCACAAACTCATGGAACTGTGCCTGTGAATAGGGGCATTTGATAGAAGTCACAGCTCAGAGTTTCTCTGTGAATGCTTCTGGGGCTCCCCGCAGACTTCCTTGGGGTTCTTCATGAGCTCATCAGAACATGTCCTTAAATGTCTCCATCTCATTCCATGATGCATTGTCCCCATTTCCTTCCTGCCTGATTCCCTAGCAGCTCTCTTGCTCTTTGAACATCTCAGGCATCCATATAACAACTGTTGTTCTCACTGGTTCTAGCCATAGAAAGAGCCTCTGCTCCCTGCTCTCCAAGCTCCTGAGTCCAGGCATTGACACGATCAAAGTATCTATCCCAAACCAGAGACCATCAATGATACTGTCATCATGGCATCCTGGAGTGTATGGTGTCTGGTTTATACTGGTTCTTAGATTTATCCAACAAAGGTGATTCCTATAAAGGCCTGGGCCCTGGAGTTCCTAATTACCCATCAGACCCAAGGTAGGAAACCCCACCCCTTGCTGCATGTCCACTCTCCCACCCTCAACCTGTGTTATGTACAAAACAGCATTAAGCTCGACTTGCTGAGCACTGTAAAGGGCATCATTTATTACATTCAAAAGAAATGGATAAATGTGCTGTTTTCTCAGTAAAGTTAATGAAACCTTGTCAATAGTTTATGTGCCAAAGTATGGGTGGCCTTCTCCTATGTATGTTAAAAAAATAACATATTTAAAAAAAGATAAACCAGTAAAATCTCAACCCAGATTTTATAAAAGCCAAATTCCCTAATTGTCAGTAACTCTGCTCATGTATCCACAGATACAGTTCACAGGGTTAGGATGAAATAGAAGAGAGATTGGAAGATAACTGGGCCCAAAGTGTTATTTGAAAATGTGCCCTAAAAGTTGATACCATAAAGGCTGGAGAGATGGCTCAGATAGATAAGAATGTACTGATCTATCAGGAGGTAGTGACATGTGCCTTTAATCCCAGCACTCAGGAGGCCAAGGCAGGTGGATCTCTGTGATTTTAAGGCCATCCTGGTCTACTGGGTGAGGTTCAGGACAGCCAGGGCTGCACAGAGAAACTCTATTGTGGAGGAGGGTGCACTGCTCTTGAAAAGGGCCTGAGTTTAACTCACAAAACCCCTATCAGGCAGTTCATAACCACCTAAAACTCTACCTTCAGAGGAACTAGCTAAAAATAAATATTTAAAATATTATGTCATATCTAGTATACATATGAGGCAGTGAATTTGATTTTATCATAAGAAAAACTAAAATAAGCTTAACTTATGTAATGTAGGTGATCCTGGAAAATCACGTGTGACCACAAATGTAGATGCCCGAATGACATGGTATACAGGCAGTCAGAGAAATCTGTGTGAAGAGGGGAATGGTAGATTAGATAAGTAGATAAGGGGGAAGATAGATGTAGATAGGGGAAGATAGATATATAGAGACAGGTAGATGATAGAATAAATTATAGAAATAGTAGGTAGATGGATGGATGATGGAGGGGGGAGGGAGGGATAGAAAATGGATGGATAGATGTATGGATAGCAGATATAGATAAATGATCGATAATGAATAGATAGAACATTAGCAAAAAATGTTAAACTCCTAAAGATTTTTGACCTCTCACAATATACTTCTATTGACCTGTGAAGTAGATTCAAGCTTAAGAATCAAATATTCTCTCATCCCACTGCCAGAGGGCCCACCAACTGTCGAAGTCATTCAACTGTCATCCACACTCAGAGAGTTTAGCTCAGTCCCATGAAGGTTCCCCAGCTATCTAGCTTCTTGAAACCCATTCCCTACAGAGAACACTTTGCTCAGCCTCAATGATGGAGGGAGGGTCTTGGTCAACTGGATATGCCAGATTGCACTGACAAACCCTGAAATTCCTTACCCTCTCTGTGGAATGGATGGGGAGATGGGATGGGGAGAAGCTGGAGTATCACTGGGAAGAGGGGAGGGAGGGAGAACAGTGGTGGGCATGTTAATAAAAGCTTTTAAATAAAAAATAATCAAATATCTTAAAACATGATGGAAAACATGAATCTTGATTTCATTAAAATGAAGTTGTGGGGCTAAAGGCATTTTCAACCACATGAGTGTCAGTGTCCAAAGGGACTTCTTTCTAAAAGAGTTTAAACATTTACATTAGCCAAGATCCTAGACTTGGCCAGGTGTGAGTAGATGTAAGTGTTGTAAAGTTAGAGAGTTACATTTGGGTGGTGATTTACTTACTCACTGTTACTCCAAAAGGAAAAAGACTAAAGAAAACTCATAACCTTTTCTTGCCTTAAAGAATGCCAGGATTCTGTGGATATATAACGTGTCAGCTTATGCAACTTAATATATTTGTGAATGGAGATCCAGTAGCCAATACTCTTAAGCAATTAATAGGAAATACTGTGGAAATTCAAAGCTCAATCTCCAAGACCTTCAATGTACTCAGAAAGATCTCTCTCTCTCTCTCTCTCTCTCTCTCTCTCTCTCTCTCTCTCTCTCTCTCTGTGTGTGTGTGTGTGTGTGTGTGTGTGTGTGTGTGTATGTGTATGTAGTGTCTCTTAATGTCTGCTGCCATCTCCACTGAACTGTCCATGGAGCTGCTTGCCACACCTGGGATTTGCTCATCACTATATCCCTAAAAGTGCACACTGGCCTCCATGTATGAAAGATACAGTAACTATGTTAAATGAATGAGGGAACAAGTTGTTCACTTTACCCACATGTATCTGATTCATGCTACACACTGACTATCTCCATTTGAAGAAGCCATGCTTCAACTCTTCTCTGCTGAAAGAGGAGGTTGGGTAATGGCAGTCATTAGAGTGGATATGATAGATCAGACTTAACATCTTACTTAGCAATGGAGGAAGCAGAGATAGGTAGATCCTGGGAGAACCACTAGCTGCCAGCCCAGCCAAATTGATGAGACCTGGCCTTGCCTCAAAGAGTGAGGTGAGAATGGGGGGGGGGGGGTGACTCAGTGGGTAAAATGCTTTTCAAGTATTAAGACCAGAGTTTAGATCCCCAACACTCATGTAAAAACCAAGGAGGCACAATGAATAACAGTCCCCCGAAATCAGAGACAGGATATCTCTAAAGCAAGCTGACAAGTTAGGCTGACCAAATCAGAGAGCTGTAGGTTCAAGTGAGGGACCCTGCTTTAATTTATAAGGTGGAGAGCAATTGAGGAAGACACCTAACATCAACCTCTGTTTTCCACACAAATGTGCAAACATGTGCACACACACTGGCTTGTACTCACACACACACATGGGAACACCCTTACATACTAAACACATATATACAACCAAAAAATAAAAAGTATAAAGGTGGCTGTTTCCTAGAAAACAACCCGAGAGTCTGTCCTCTGGCCTCCACATGTAGATGTGCACATGTACCCAGAGACACGTGAAGATGCACACAAAGGCACCCAAGAGGGCAAAAAGAAATGGTGAGGTAGAACATTAAGATCAACACCTGCAACTGAACTCTGGAGTCATGAACAAAACCTGAAGACAGTGTCATCTGCTAGCAGCTTCGGCTGACAAGCCCTGGGCTCTGTAAATCACAGGGCACAGCCAGCTGCTTGCAGCTGCCAAGCACCACTTTGCAAAGACTTAAGTAGAGCAAAATTTGCCAGTGAGCCCTGGCTGAATTAAGGATCTGGTTACATAACATCACCCAGGAAAATGAACTTGAACACCAGTACTGAAGCTACAAGCATAATTATGGCTTATATTTTTGTTCATCTGCTTGACACATAGCAAGAGGGAATTGTCTCAGGCAGACAAGGACTGAATTGTTAGAACAATGCAAAAGTCTTGATGCGCTAAATAAAATGAAGACCAGACCACTGTTTCTTCTATTTCTGAAAACCTGCTCTCTTTGATGGTAAGGACGTATTCAGACTTGATGCTCAAGGCTTACTCTTCTTGGAGAAAGAATAAAATCAGATCACTGACTCATAAACCCACCTGGAAAGAAACTTCAAAAGCACAGCGGTGACCTTAAGGACACACACAGCAGGTAGCTCTCACTGCCTTCTGTGGACCAGTTATTGTAGGTACCGGCCACACAGCAGTGAACAACAGTAAAAATGGAAGATTTCATGACTTCCAGAAGTGTGTCCAAATTCCTTGTGCTTATGCTAAATCTGCTTTAGAGATAAGGAGTAAATGAAGCCAGAGAAGATTTAGCAGAGAAATGATCGTGGTAACAGGAGCCAGCATCTAAACTCGTCTAAGTATTCCAGTACTGCTGACCTCAGTGCCACTGAATCATGGAAGGTTACTATCCATTCCCTAAACTTCAAACAAGATAAAAACAGGCTTTTACTGAAAAAACAAACATAGTCTACTGGGTATCAGAGGCTAACCCTCGGTGTCAGGGGTCTTCAATTCAATGGTTAGTTCTCAATTCTCATGTTTCATCGACCAGGCATCAGGATTTGAAGCTGCAGGTAACATCTTTGTCTGGACACTCTTCTCTTGTTTTCTAGCTCATCTTTCTTCCCTTTAGCGCCTTGCTTACGCCTTCTTAGTTTCTTTAGATAAGCCCTCCCCTTGCCCTTTAGTTCTTTGAAAAGTCATGAGGGTCCTTCTGCTCTGTATTGCAATCTCCTGACTTTTGGTATCAGCTCAGATCCCTGCACACACCGCTGGTATGCACTTCCTGCACTTCACGGAGTGAAAAGCGTTTGGCTATTGCGGAAAATAATCGTTTTTAAGCATGAGAGGCAAATGGTACAGCATAAAGTTTCTAAATATAAGGGAATTATGTAAGTCCACAGAAAATTTATTTTCTATTTATCTCTGGAGCATTTTCTAATGTCCACAGAGGGAAAAAGAAGTTAAGACGGGAACAAACAGAAGTCTGCTGGTAGAGCTGTGCGTCAACTCATGGAGAGGGAGCAAGATGAGAAGAGTTTCTAAAAGAGCGCTGCTTGAAGCGCACTTCTCTCCATGGACCGCCTGCTTCCTCCAACCTACTCCACAGGAAAGAGCTCGCCAGACACAGCATACGGAGAAAATTATAACTCCAAGGTTTCTTGCTCCAGCTCACCACGGAGAAGACAGGCAAATAAAGAGGATGAGAGACTTCTTGACTGTTGATTCCAGGTGGACAAATGTCATTAAAAAGCGAGTGGTCTCTCTTAGAGAAACATCCTACCATATCCGCAGCCAGCCCAGGACGGTGGCTCAAGAGTTCACGCCTCGGGAGAGATAAGTCAGCAGAATGAGAAATTCAGAAACCCCCTCCAAATGATGGCTTTAATTCAGAGCAGAGTTAATGAAATTCAAAGTCGAAGCACATCTGAGAAAGCCTTAGATGTGTTGGTGGCGAGGAATTACAAAGAGGCTGCTGACCTCCCAAAAGCAATGTTAAACCTAGGGCAATGATTCTCAACCTGTAGGATGTGACCCATTTGGGGGTTGAATGACCCTTTCACGGGGTCACCTAAACCATCAGAAAAGAGATATTTACATTATAATTCCTAGAAGTTGCGAAATTACAGTTAAGAAGTAGCAATAACATTTTTATGGTTGGAGGGTCACCACAACATAAGGAACTGTATTAAAAGTTTACAACATTAGGAAATTTGGGAACCACTGGTCTGGGCCAGATAGTTGACCAAGAAGTAGGTATCAGGGAGGCTCATGGGAACTTCCTGAAGTGAAAACAAACCATGCACTGCTTTCAAAAGTAGCTAGTACAAAAAGTGACTCAGGTTTGACTAGATAGAGCTAGCAGGTGGTTGTGATGCCAAAAATATAGACTCCTAATGGGAAGACCCAGGACAGAATGGTCAAAGAGGGTCATGGGCGTCAACGCTAAGCCCCCACCTCGCAGTTAATAATGATTATCTACTTCATAGGTTCTAGAAGCACCTAGGAGATACGATTCCAGGCACACCTGTTGAAGGATTGTTTAGATTGGGGCAGTCCTGTGAGGGATTTTCTTTGTGAGACTATTTGTGGTCGAAATACTGTAAATGCCGATAGTATCAATCCCTGGACTTGGGTGATGGACTGTACAAGTAAAGGAAAAGTTAGGTAACACATTTATTGCTCTCCACTTCCTGACTGCAAGTTACAGAGTGACCAGAGGCCTCAGGCTCATATCACTGTGACTGTGCCATTGTGACAGACTTAGATGGAATGTGTGAGCCCAACTGTGGTAATATTTTCAAATATAATAAAAACAGTGGAGATGTCAGAGGGATCTAACACAGTCAATCTAGGAGGATCAGACAGTGGTAACTCACACCTTTAATCCCAGCACATGAAATACCCAGGAGTGGTGACCTTTGCCCTTAATCCAATCTGAGTTCAGGTCATTTTAGTTTACAGGAGTTCCAGGCTCCCAGGCAGGCAGTGGTGGTGCCACGCCTTAACTGAGCAAAGAAAGTATTTAAGGCAGGCATAGAAAGACAGAGCAGGCAGAAGCAGCCATGGCTCACACTGTTAGTCCCAGCACTTGGGAAGCAGAGGCAAGAGAATTTCTGTAAATTCAAAGCCAGCCTGGTCTTCAAAGCAAGACAGCTAGGGAGTGGCTTGAGCATATCTGAGACCTCACAGCCTGCCTCCACAGTGGTATAGTCCTCCAACAAAGCTAAACATCCTAATTGTGCCACTCCCTATGAGTTTATAGGGGCCAAATACATTCAAACTACCACAATGACTCTGATCTACGCTATCTCTTAGAAAGCCATCCTGGGATAGAACCACCTGTAACTCCAATTCCAGGGGACCAATCTGATGGCCTTTTCTGGCACTAGCATGTACATACCTTCACACACACACACACACACACACACACACACACACACACTCACACTGTCTACCTGATTTTACTTCATAGGTCCTGTTTAAACTGCCTTCCTTCTCTTTTGTGAATTTAAAGTGTGTTAGTACAGCTGAACATGTGTGGGTACGTACATGTGTGATGTGGCTTCTCTTGTTAGATACACTTGTCATTGCTTCTTTGCTTCCTTATAATTCATTCTGGGATGTGCTTAAAGTAGAGCCTCAAACATCACATTCTGGTTTCAACATTATTTCATTATCTAGAGGCCATTATTCATTGCTCTGATCCATTTTGTTTCCTCTATGTTAAACACTTTTCCTAACCTATCATGCACATCATGTTGTTAAAGCAGAAATCAGAACGCTGTCAAGTAGGAATTAAGTTAGAAGATTGTAAAAACACGGGCACTGGGAATAATCCTTTAAACTCTGAAGCAGATTTATCACAGGTATTAAAGTAACAGTAGCTTGATCTTCCATAGGCATTCCCAATTCTTAACATTCATCTTCATAATCACCTCATAGCACAGCATGCCCATTTGCATTTAAGGATGTCAGAACCAAAATTGTGGGCGACCTCCCCAAAGTTCACATCTCAGGATGATTAAGCTTGCCATTCATCTGACTGTGGCCCTTTTCTTCCCCAGCTTGGAGAAGCAGGCCTGCCTCCTTCACGATTACTGATCATTTCCTTAAAGTCTGGCATTGTTTCTGAAGCTGTCTGCTTCTGATAAGCCTGCACTTACCCAGCTACCATTTCAGGTGCTGTACTTTGGGACTCTGATCCTCATTTCCATTTTCTGACCCACAGGAATCTAATTCCATCTATTACCAAGTCCCAAAATTACCTTGCTGGCAGTATATGGAGCCCCTCTGCAAAGCTTGCTGGGTTATCATAGTGGATAAAATGTAACAGAAGACCTTCCCATGTAAACATTTACCACATAATGCCAGCACTCAGAGGATGGCATACCTTTCACAAGAAAATGTGTTCAGCGGTATCACTGAGCAGAGTGTTTCAAAATCTCACAGTTGGGAGGAATATGTTTAACATCAGGGTTGCAGCTAAGAAGGACATTATATTACACCAGCGAGGGGATCCTAGCAGCCAGAGCAGCAGCAGCAGCATGTGGCAGAGCATCCCCAACAAAGGACCCTTGCATCATCTGTTTCAGTGTCCCCTCTTACAGCCTGAGACTCTGTATTCTACCCCACCATATTCTCTTGGCACACCTCCTGTGCCGATCTATTTTCCCAAGGACAACACAGGCTCCTCAGTGTGATTACACAAGGGCTTTTCAACCACCTCATTGCTCTGCGAGGCTCTTCTGACCCAGAGAAGTATGGACCAAGGGAGAAATTGCTCATTTGGGATTTCCAGAACATAGATACCCTTGACTCTTCTTCCCCTTGGTGACTCCCAAAGTTAACAGAACTCCCTGGAGGCCAGCATGGAGCTGCATCATGCATGCAAACAGCTTCACAGTGAAGGAAGGATGTGGACCAAGGGTCAGGTTCTCTCAGGCTCCCAATTTCTCCATTATCCTAGGTCCCATTCAAAACAAGTCTCAGAAATGAGACCTCCACTTTCACAGATTTCCTGTGAGTGACTGCAAGGGACAGAGTAAGAAAAGAATTCATAAGCCTGGCCTGCAGCACCGGACAAATATGTGAAATACCATAGCCTGCACTCCCAGCTGCCTGTGACCTTGAGACATCCCCAGACTAAATTATTTAGAAAATTCAGAGACAATCCAAAGATATTATTAGATTAAAAATTAAATGATATTTAGTTCATGTAACTGATGAGTGGAAATTTTTAACATGCATTCTACTTTATAATTTACAGTTTTTATGCACTGTGCCAAATGTAAGGAGAAGAGCACGGAAGGTTTGACATGATCATGTGGAATCTGTACTCTCTCCTCAGGGAAACTGGCGAAACTGATTCGTAGAAACTAGCATCAGCGTCTCTGGATGGGGCTACAAATGACTACAGAATGGAGGTAAATTAGCTGTAATAGAAACAGCAAATCACGAAGAACATCCAGAGTCATTGGCATCTGAACGGAGACCTGTTCTTTCCCTCCCCCTCAACTCAGTAAGAGGAACCTCATCTCCAGACATGTGTAGTCCAAACCTCAGTGTGTTCTTTTATGCTAATCAGAGGTCTGCCTTCCCGAGAGGGCCAGCATGTCTTACTTGGCCTCCATGACATTGACAATTGTAGGGACTGGGTCTTGATGTGGGAATGTCTTTCTGTAGGCTGTGAATATCAATCTTTAAATAAAGGAGCTGTTTTGGCCCATGGCAGGCACCATAGAAAAAGTAGGAAGGGAAATCACAACATAGGTAGGAGAAGCAGAGCGGAGTCTGAGACAGACTGAGCAAGCTGCCCAAGAAGAAGCATGTAAGGAACACAGGTGAGCCACAGGCTATGTGACAGGACAGATTAATGAGAATGGGTTGAGTTAAGATATAAGAGCTAGCTAGCAAGGTGCCTGAGCCACAGGCCAAACATCATGAACTTAATATAAGTGTCTGAGTCATTTCTGGGGTCCTAATCAGCTGCGGGCAGATAAGGGGTCTGGGGCTTCAGGTCTGTGGGTCTGGACCTCTGGCTGCCCAGGATCAAGAAACATTATTGTAACAGAGGCTAGAGCTCTGTGGGAGAGAGATTTCGGAGCATTGCTAAAGTCCTGGGTACAGAGCTCTATACTGAAGATTGGGGTGGGGGAAAGAGGGATAGAGATGGCACAACATACCAAGGACAAGCAACAACCACGGGTGTGAGATTAATTTTTCCTTTTAATAGAACCTCAAATCCTTCAGGAAGTGGACCCTCATGTGGGTGGAAGCAAACCCCAAATTGCCAGTGATAACCACATCAAATGCTGTTTTAAAGTCAGTAAGGAAAAAAACCTACCATTGTTTCTATTCACAACCCCAGAGATGCAGAGCACTGGGTTAGACCTGGAAAGCAATAGTCACACAACTAAGAGATCCAAATTCTTTAAACAATGACCTCAGTGTAAAGAAGACTTAGTCTGGGGGGGGGGGGTGCTGATAAAAAACAGTGGAAGCTATGCAAAGTCCTACAAGATGTTCATGTGTGAGCTAAGCGCGAAATAGGTACATCTATGCCTTTCCACAATGTCAGAAGTGTGTGTGTGTGTGTGTGCGTGCGTGTGCGTGTGCGTGTGCATGTGTGGATGTGTATTGCATATGTGTGTATGTGTGTGTTTTCCAGTGCCTGTGTGAAGATCAGAAGACAGCTTGTAGGAATGTCTTCCCTCCTGTTACCATGTAGGGATTGGAACTCAGGTCATCAAGCTAGGGGACAAGTGCCTTTACCTGCCGAGCTGGATACTCCTTATTTCACTTGGTTTTCATGGCCATCAACAAACAATATTTCTTTAAATCTTAATTACTTATAGTAATAAACCCAAGATGGTACCCTATCACACATACATTGCTACATGTATTAGAGAATGCAGGAATCATCCTGAAGGAAAGAGCAGAGAATCCACACAGAGGCAAGGAGAGTCACCCTCAGGTGTTAGGGAATATCAGGAGGAGCCTGGTAGAGAGCTTTTCTCCAGTGGAGCTGTTGGAATACTGCTGTGAGATTATGAACATTGTAAATAATTGTCCCTCTGACTGGTCAAGAAAAAAAAAAAAAAAAACCTGATTGGCTAGAAGGCACACAGGGAGTGTGGGCGGGGCTACCAAACAAAGACAACTCTGGGAAGAGGAAGAACAGAGCAGAGATACCAGCAGATGCAGAGTAAAGAAGACCAGGTTGCTGCTCTGAGAAAAGGTACTAAGTTGCTTGACTTACCATGGGTTAGTTTAAGGGTTAAGAGTTAGCAAGTTATATGCCTGGGCCATATGCTAATCAGCATGAAATTGATGTAAGCTTCTGTGTGTTTCTTTGGGACCTTGGGACTGTTGGTTGTCTTAGGGCTAGACCGAGCCAGAAACATCTTACTACAGTGTACAGAGTTGGCTCAAACTGTAATCAGAGGGTCCAGAATAATGGTAGTTCTAGTGAGACAAATCCAGGAGTTTGTCACCTGTCAATTCTGTGATACATACACTAGAAAGTTTGGGGACAATGTCTTCATGCTAGGCCAGGGTTAGGTGCTCTCTGAAGAAATTTTATTACTCTTTGGACTTATGTCAGTAAGTTTATAGACCTGTTTTTTCCCCTCTAATTTTGTTTTGATATCATCCTGTGTCCATGTGTTCCTTGCTGAATTTGTAAATTTCATAAATAACAATATTTTCTCTGCATAAATAAATGACTTATCAATCTGTGCCTCCTGGTGTGTGCTGACATATGGTATATGGTATACGTCTGTATGGAGAGGCTATTGACTTGCAAAAGGAGCCACAGAGTCTTTTTGCCTTGGCATTTGCGCTCAAAAAGTGGCCAACTGCTGCTTTAAAAAAAAGAGTCTGTCATAAAATTGTTGTTCTTTGTGATACAAAGTAACTATTCTCTGTGGTACAAAGTAATTTCTCTGTGATACAAAGTATTCTTGGTGATACAAAGTAACTGTTTGGGCACCTCTTCATTTCCCAAAGTAGACTCTACCTCTCTGGGAGGTTTAAACTATACTGTAACACAGTATTTTTCTGAAAAGAATTCAGTGGAACCTTCCTAGGTGAAACCTTACTGACCTGAAAAGTCCTCTCCTGGAGATGGCGTGGGATTCAATAACTGAAACAAGAGTGTTCACCCACAGAAGGAGAATAAGCAATGAATGGAGATGAGTGGAAGTCTCAGCTAACAGGCACCTCAACTCTACCAAGAAGATCATAATCCCAGGGTCAGTCTGCACACGTTCTAGCCAGTGTCCCTTAGAATACTATAACATGCTTTACAAAAGAGAAATAGACTTCATTAAAATAATACATTACTTTTTAAAAAAATGAAAATCAGATCCAAGAGCAGGATGAGTATCAAACTTGCTGTGTTAGTCTAAATTGTACGCCACGCAAATTAAAAAAAAATTATGCCTCAGATATTAGAAAATTGAAAGTGTAGGCAAAATAAACAGATTTCAAGGATGTCCGGATAAAAGTTAAAGGACAGAGAACACTAGTGGGGGAAGGGGTTAGAGAGCAACCCAGAAATTCGAAGATTAAAAGTCCAATGTTTGAAATAAAGGTTAAAAAATGTGCTAAAGAAAATCAACCATAGATCTGGGCTCTGTGGTGACATTTTGTTTGTGTCCTGACAAATAAAGCTTGCCTGGAGACCAGAGGGCAGGGTACGCCACTAGTTAACCATAGAGGCCAGGCAGTGGTGACTCACATCTTTAATTCCAGCACTTGGGAGGAGAAAGCAAGAAAATCAGGTGTTCAAGGCCACCCTAGGCTAGAAGAAGAAATTAACCTCGTCTGAAAGAACCACATGGTGGAGGCTCACACCTTTGATTCCAGTGCTTGGAAACTCAGGCCTTTGATTCAACTACTTTAATCCCAGCACTAGGGAGGCTGAGACAGGAAGCGATATGGCGGGACAGAGAGATTACTATAAGGTGGAGGAGACCAGAGCTCAGCCCCTTTTAGTCTGGGGAGTTAGCAAGGTAAGAAGTGGCTCTTTTGTTTCTTCTGATCTTAAAGCATTTACCCCTATATCTGGCTTTTATTAAGACCAATTAGAATCCAAGCTACGGGGTTCTCTAAAGAGAATATTCATAAACATGTAAAAGGATTAAGGGAGATCAAATGTGGGACACCATATAAGTGCACCTACATGTACATAATATGACTCCCTAAATTAGAAACGAGGCAGTAGAAAAAAAAATATTTGAACAATAAACAGAAGTTTAAAAGAGAAAAAAATACAAAAATTATTGAAAGTCAAAAAAAGGGGGGGGGAATATTTCAAAAACTGCCAGGGAAAGCCTGCTACTGCACACAACTGGACTTGTAATAAGATTGACAACTGGCTGTCGACCAATGTGAGAAGTGGAAAAACACACCCAAAAGAAGTGGAAAAACACACCCAAAAGACGAAAAGAACAATTAGGTTTAACAAGAAACACAGTGACCATTGAAACATGAATATAAAGTGAATTCAGTTCCCATGTGGTGGCTTCAGTGAGAAATGTCCCCAAGGCTCCGGCATTTGAACACTTGGCCCCCAGATGGGGATGCTTATTGAGGAGGCTCAAGACATTGAAGGAAATAAGTCACTGTGGGTGGGCTTTGCGCTCCTATAGCCTGATTCTATTTCCAGTTTGCTCTCTCTGCTTCATGCTTTTGTTTGTGGATGTCCCTCCCTGTACAAACATGTCTGGCAGGCACTGTGCACCTCCCTTCCACCATGGTGGGCTCTATCCCTCTAGAACCATAAGCCCAAACAAATATTCCTTCTCTAAGTTGCTTTGATCATGATGCTTTAGTTTTAAAAAGTAAATAATACACCAGGTAACAAAATCTTGCTTTGCTGAGATACAAGCTGTTCTCAGCTGATAACTAAAATCTTTAAGATCAACCGGGAAGAACCAAAAATAACAAATCAGAAGCTTTGTGGCAACAGCAATGAATAGTATACTTATTGTCCTTTCTTCAAGCTGTTTTAAACATAAAATTTTAATAATTCGTGATTTTTACCTTTAATAACTACAGGTGCATATATATATATATATATATATATATATATATATACATACATATATATATATATATGAGGTGAATCAGAAGGGAGATAAGCAGGTATGATTCCACTGTACACATTGGAATAACATTTGCATAAACCTGAAGGTGTTTCTGATAAACTAAGCTGTCTATGATAAGAATTAGGATTACTGATTCACTATGGAAGTAAAGTTGCAGTGAAAATCTTATGGAACACATGAAGATACTGCTTTAGGAAATGTTCACTCATACACAGGAAAACAGTAGAGAATAAGAGACACAAGAGACACACAGAGGAATAAAAAGAGCCCAGCAGACACGAGTCTAATTTCATCAGCCACAACTATAAATGGGTCAGATAATTCCAGTAAAAGGTAGGCATACCCGACAGTGTAGGGTGGGAAAAAGAAAACTTGCATACTGTCTGCAAGAGATACAGTTTGAATTAGGAAACAGAAGCAAATTACAAGGGGGTAGAAGCAGGTGTATTCGTAGCAAACAAAAAAGATTTAACAAAGAACGTTATCACAATTAAAGGTATATATTATATAATGACTAAAAGTCTAAGAAGAAGAAAAACATGGTAATAATCCATGAATTCACCAGCAACAGGGCACCAAAAATACATGAGGCAGAAGCTGAGAACATAAAACAATGAATAGGCGGCTCGTGGGTCAGGTCGAAACCTCAGCTTCACAGAGTCAGTAATGGACAGGTAAACTAAGCAGATCAAGCAGGAAATGGGAAGTTCTGGCATTTACCTAGCTCAATCAAGTCCGACAAACATCTATAAAATACTGTAACAGACAATATCCATGAACACATGTTGGGAGCCGCTGGCCCCAGCTCCTCAAGGTGGCGCCGATATCTGGTGCTGGCCAACCCGCCTGAGTCAGTAAACAAAGCAAGAGCGCATGCGTTTGATACTCTCACGAGACTGGTCTCTCCGCCTCTCCGGAGGCGTCATGTGGGATAATGAGCTGCAGCCTATAGAAAGGTGACACATCCAAGGCAGAGGTCTTTGGTCTATATAAAATTAGGCTTTTCCTACCTCGTGGCCTCTCCATGTTTTGTAAGCTAATGCCCTCCCTCAAGGAGCATTAAAGCTTTACTGCAGAAGGATCCTACGTGTGTCGTGCCTTTTCTTGCGGGCGAGAAGTGGGCGCGGGACAAACACATAAAATCTGTCTAATATGAACGAGCCATAAGGTAAGTACATTTTTAAAATATAAATAATATTAAGCCTGTTCTCTACCCATGAAGGAGTGGGCGTGGGGCTCGGCCCCCAAAAGAAATTTAGAAAATTCACAAATATGTTTAAATTAAACAAAGGTCATCTTAAATAATCAATGTATCACAGAGTAGATGAAGCCCAAAGAAATTTTACAAGTATTTTTGGATGCATTCAAAACAGGATATGAGACATCAGATCTCACCGGATATAGGAAAAACATTGATTGGTGGAAAATGTTTGACTGTCTGGAGTGAGATAGACCTCAAGTCAAGGAGATTACCTTTTGCCGTTAGCTCCCCCAGAAGTGCTGCCAAAGATTAGAGAGAGATTATAGCAAAATGAACCACAGAAAGCCGAAAGAAGAAGACCATAAAGATTGAACATAGATCAATGAAATGGGCATGAGGAAAACCAGTGAAGGGAGAAAAAAAGAAAATAGATGGAGACAAAAGAAAAGGAGGTGATGGTTAAGAAGAACACTCGCAGTGTGGTAAATATAGTAAATAATAAAACATAGTGAACTTCAGAATCACTGAGGCAGGCACCAGGGAGGTCTATCTGCTGGCAAGATTCCTTCCTTGCAACCAAGGTGACCGAATATCATTCCCAGACTCAATTTGTCAACCCTGGAAAAAGTCAAGTGGTCTGGGTCTGGGGAGACAGAAGGAGAGGATCCCTGGGTCACCAGGCAGCCAGAATAGAGAACTGTGTGAGGGCAAAGTTCACTAAGAGACCCTGCATTAAAAAGTAAAATGAAAAGCCAGTGAAGGAAATATCTTACTTCAGCCTTCACATGCACACATGTGCACACATGAACATATCTACATATTCATACACACACACACACATGCACACATACACATACAAATTGCTAAGAAAGCAAATTTCAAATTATCTTTACCACAAAAGACACCTATGTGCTTGAGATGAGGAAGATGTTGCTTGGTTTCATTATTCCGTGTTGTATTCATTAATCATGATACCACCTTATGTTATTACTTATATACAGAATTTTACGTTATCAGCATATAATAAGAGATTAAGCATTCTTTTAAAATAATGTCAGCAAAATTGGCGAGTATTTGTGAGACTTATCAAGGAACAAAGATAGGGGACTTAAACTACTAAAACCAGGCATATGGGGGGAGGTATTCAGAGAAAAGAGAATCAAGACAGAATATAGTGAGCATGCCACAAAAATAAATTAAGATAAAGTAGATCAATGTACAAATTCCTAGAAAGACACAAACTACCAAAACTGGCTCACAAAGAAACAGGCCATCTGGAAAAACCTATAATAAGTGATCAGACTGAGTGAGTAATCCAAAAACTACCCACAAAGAAAACCCAGGCCCAGATGGAGCAATGCTAAATCCTGACACCAGCTCCTTGCAGACTCTCCTAAAAAGCAGCCAACAGAAGAACATTTCCCAACTCTAAGAGAGAAGAATGTTCCTGAGTGCAAAGCTAGGGGAAAAAAAAAAAAAAAACACATCAGAAGCAAAGAAAGCTCTGTGGCATTATTTCTTATGAATATGGATGAAAAATGTCCTCAAAACTACTAACAAATGAAACGCATCAGTACATGGGAAAAAAAAATCACTCCTGACCAAGTGAGATGTTTTTTTCCCAAGGAAGTGAGGCTTCTAGTATAGTGCAGGATCAATTAATACAACCTCCATGTGTGACATTGGATTAGACTTCTTGATACAATTGAGAACTGATTGAGAAGGTCAACTCTAGAGCAGGCAGCTTGCGGCGTGTCTGTAGTGGACAACACAGTTTGTAAGAGTGATCGGAGCGAGCTGAGCAAAGCAGAGAGCATGTTCACACTCCCTCTGCCTCTCTATTATTATGGATGTGGGGTTCTAAAGTACCTGCTTTGACTTCCCCAAAATGATGGACCGGAAACTGGAACCGCAGCCAAGCTGATCTTCCCTCCCGTTTGTGGTTTCCTGTCAGGATGTTTCAATCCCATCAATAAATGAAGCTAGGCTAGCACATTGAGGCGAGCAAGGGCGAGGTGAATACAAGAGGGGAAACTGGAAAAATTCATTATTCTTCAATGACAAAATAAGTCTCAGCAATTAGGGCTGAAAGGGAGATTCCTGAGTCTGATAACAGGTTCAGAAAACTCAGAACATATATCATTCTCAGTCTCACAAAGCTGAGTTTATTCACAACAAGAAGGAACAGAAGAAGATCCACAGCCCCAGATCAGGAGGAAGAGGAAGCAGCCCCGGCTACTTCCACACAACATGATACACACTAGTCTGGCTGGGTGCTTAGGCAACCAATATTGAAGAGAATAGAGTGACGCTGTATCTCTTCCCCAAAAAGGCATGATTGTGTAAAAACACTAATGAGCAAATGGCACAAAGTCACAGGTGTATGATAAGCCAGCACAGTCCTGGGAAAAATAACTCCACTTACAAAGGCCTCAAAAAGAAAAAAATACTTTGGATTGAGTTTTTGAAGCAGTAGAAACGATAAACACTAAAAGTATGGATTAATGAGTTAAGCATCTAAATCCATGGTCACTTTTCATGTTAATTGTTCAAATACTCTATTATTAAGACATCAGATGTCCAAGAAGTTCTACAGATTCAACATATGCCTTAGTTTATCCCAAGACTGTTTCTGTGTAGAAATATAAGATTCTACACACCAAAACACACAATCAACAGACCCTGAATAGGAAAAAAGTAGATTAACTTTCTTATTTCAAAGTTTATTACAAAGTAGCGGTAATCAGGAGAGCATGGTGCTGACTATATAAGAGCAAACATCCATGTCTTTATAATGGAAAGGAGAGTTTAAGAAGCAAAGCTGCATGCCAACTCATGTCTGCTAAGAACATCATGATTCCTCAGTTGGGAAATGTAAATCTTTTCAACAAATAAGAGAAGGAACTTAGACCAAGTATCACACCTCATAAAAAAAGTAGTGCAAAATGGATCGTAAGAGATAAACCTGTGGACGCTTTAGAAGAAAACTGCCGGTAGAGAGGGATGCTCCACAGCTTTGCACTGGATGACACATTCTTAATGATGCCAAAACATGGTCAGGAAAAGAAAGATGAATCAACTAGACTTTAACAAAATGTGTGCTCCATTGGGAAAGGTAAAAAGACAATCTACAGAATGGAAACAAATATTTCCCAACATTATATTTAATAAGGAAATTAGAATACGTAAAACTGATTATTAAAGCTATCAAAGAGACAACACAAAAATTCAGCAGTTTCCCAAGGGAAATGCACACATATCTCATGACACTTGAAAAGACACTCAGTGTCTAGTTTACTATTAAAAAATTCAAATTAAATTCCCTGTGAAAAATTTATCTCATGTCTACAAGGATAGCCAGACAACAAGCCACAGTGGAGAGATCAGAGCCCTCATATGCTGCTGGAGGGTCATAAAATGGGGGAATCAGTCTAAAAACTCTTTCTTTGGCCCTCCGACACAAATTACTGAACGATCCATAAAGTATAGTCTTGTTTGCAGACCTGGGAGCTCTTAAAACAGATGTCCTCATGACAATCTGCACACAAATGTCTGCGGTAGCGTTAGTGGCACCAGTCAAAATGTAGAATTAAGTCACCCATTAAATGAAGGGGATGGGCAGAGCAAGGATGTCTACACAAAGAAAGGATGAATGTAGTATTCAGTTTCTAGCCTGGACTAGCCTTGAGATCCAGACCAGCAGTTCCAGATAGACCTCCCACAGCTGCTTGGTCCCAAATAATCACATGAAGTTTTATATAAATTACATGCTATTTGGCCTGTGGCTCAGGCTTATCACTAGCTAGCTCTCATATCTTTGTTACATTAGGTTTCCAGCCCCATCCGGCCAGAGGTCCAGACCCACAGACCTGCAGTTCCAGACCGCTAGCTGCCCCACCACTGCTTAGCCCCCCTCCCCCCCCCCAAAAAAAATGACTCAGACACTTATATTAAGTTCACACTGTTTGGCCTATGGCTCAGGCACATCGCTAGCTGGCTCCTTCATCTTAACTCAACCCATTTTCATTAATCTGTCTGCCGCGTGGCCCGTGGCTCACCTGTGTTCCTTACATGTTTCTTTTTGGGGCATCTGGCTTGATCTGGCTGTGTCTCTGCCCTCCTACTACCAATTCTGATTTCCCCGCCTACTTTTTCTATGGTGCCTGTCATGGGCCAAAACAGCTCCTTTATTTAAAGATTGAGATTCACAGCATACAGAAAGACGTTCCCACAACACATTTTAACTAATTTCTATTAATTTATGTCTTGGCACATGGTTTGCGGTTTCCCTGAGTTCCTTTACATCTTCCTTCCTCAGCAGCAGCTCACACCATCTCTGACTCCATCTTCCTTGCTCTGTATCTATGCTCAGATTCCCCACCTTCCTATAAGGCAGGAGCCATGGGGCAATACACAGATTAATAGAAATAGGTTAATTTAAGATGTAAGAGGAAGCTATCAGGAAGCCTGATCCATAGACCAAACAGTTTGTAATTAATATTAAGTCTCCAAGTAATTACTTAATTAGGAGCTCCAGGAGCACAGGCGGAAGATACTCATCCAGACCAGTCAGCTGCAGGACACAGGAAAACTTCCAGGTGCAGTAGAAAAAGTGAGAGATGTGGAAAGCAAACGATTGCCCTGAATACACTGCAATTAAGAAGGCGTCTTCAGAGGCATGGTGACTCGTACAAGGAATCCAAGCATTGTGAGGCTGAGGCAGGGGTTTTGTCATGAGTTTCAGACCAGCTTGAGCTAAATAATGAGACACTATCTCCAAAAATCAGGGGGAGGGAGATAGGGAAGGGGATAAAGAAATTTATCTAACAATAACTTGAGTAAAACTATAGCATTTAAAACGGGTGGTAAATTAAAGAACAAATCACTGTAAACACAGAAATTGCTTCAGGCTGGTTTGCAGCAAGAGATGCCTCAGTGGTCCTAGTGCATGACTTATTCTTATCACAGGAATGAATGTGAGAATGTTCTAGAAGAAACATCTTAAGTACGCACAGTGCCCTGTGGAGTCCCTGCCATTCCAACACTGTCCAGGGGAAGCTACATGTTTCGCTAGGGAGAATTAAGTATGGGCTTTTTTATCCACGAAGATTCTTCTGCAGTCGATAGGTGGCAATTTTCCCAGAGGAATGAAACATCGGATTCATGTGGAGAATTCTCTTTTCTGCTCATTATTAACACAAGTTCCTTGAAGCAGTCTCTTCACTTTCGTCCATAGAACCTTTATATCATTTGCAAACAAGGACAGGGCTGCCCGGGCAGCTCAGAGGATAAAGGTGCTCACTTGCCAAGCATGATGATCTGAGCTTGACCTCCAGGACTCGTGTTATAGAAGAAGAGACCTGGATCCTACAGGCTCTCCTCTGACGTCTACACTAGAGCCGTGGCACACACATACACACACTAAACCACAATTTTCAATGTTTAAAACAATAAAAACCCTGAGAAAGAATTGTGAGAGAAAGCCTGAAGTATTCAGAGTAAACTTTGATTCTTGGTTGAACACGGTGACCTTTCTCATCTTGGAACCCAGTCCAACAGTGCATGGGCAGACATGCCAACTCCACACTCATGCCCATACCATATGTCACATGCTTCTGTGATAGGAGTGATCAATGGCACAGGGTTGGAGTCAGGGAAATGACTCAGTAGTTAAGAACCTGGACTGTTTTTCAGAGGACCCAAGTTGAGTTCCCAGCACCCACATCAGCCTCTCCTAACTATGTAATTCCAGCTCTGGGTGATGGTATGCCCTCTTCTAGACTATGCAGGTGTTTGCATTCATGCACACACATACATATAATTAAAAATATTTTTTTTTAAATGGTACATGAAGCAAACAGCCATTCTTGTACTACTGTGCATACAACACATGGGCTGTAAGTGACGCTAAGCCCTTTTCTTTCTCACTACTCTGCCCTGATGTGGGGACCTAGTGATGGTGTCTGTGAAAAAAAAATCTACACATCCCACTGGCTCTCAAGATTTTCTTCCCAAGGCACCACCGCAGGGCACTGGGCATCAGACTCCATCACACAGCGAACTCCAAGCATAGAACGTGCGGGTTTCCCACCTTCCTGCTGCATGCTGAGCCTTGTTCCCCAGCGTCCCTAGCAATTCCATAAGTCCCTTGGTGAAGCTTCCACAGGATTCTGTTTTAGCTGAGGTGTTCACACCTGGAATGGCGTGCTAGAATTAAGTTAGATATTGACATTTAACAGGAAGCAGGGAAAGATCTCTGCAAGCTAGGGAATCAGTCAGCCATTTATTCTGGGGGTTGAGAGAAAAGTCCCCTGATTTTCTATCTCAGATCAACAAACTGAAATGCACAGGAGCTAGGTCACACCTTCATAGTTCATCTTCCTATAACGTTCCTAACTCAAAGAGCTCACCGCTCCCATCAGAGGTCTCTCTGGACCCTGTGTGTCCTGAATTCCCACTTTCATTCAGACTGTGAGCTTCTGAAAGCTATCTAAGCTACCTCCCCAAGATGAGGAGTCAGGGACTTCCTCTTTTTCTGGAAGATTCCATGCCCCACTCACATCCAACACAGAAACCATGCCACTTCCGAACCCAGTGCCAACAAAGAGTAAGAGGCAAAGTGATGCTGTGAAGACGCAGCTTAACAAAGTGGAAGGGTAAAGGAACTGCTTCTCAACCTTGCTTCTAAACAGATCTCCAAAATCCCTCCGGGGGTATTTCAATACATTTACATATTTTCTTGAAGTTTAAAGTTTATTCTTTGAAAATGTAGCCCAAAGAATTGCACAATGAACCTCAGAAGCACATTTTAAGTTGGCTTCTTCTCGAGCATGCAGTTTCACTCCCAAGGAGCAAAGATAAAAGACAGTAAAGGTAAATTTACAGCAAGGCCCGAAAGAACACAGAGTCAATTATTAGTTTTCACAAAGACTTTACATTCATATTTGAGGTCAGTATAGAGTGGAAAATAGCAAATTCTAAGTTTAATAAGCCTTGAGGAATCCAGAAGTATCATTGGAATTTAATTTTATTTGCACTTTTTAACTTTATATATATATATTCTTTTCCACAAAGGATACATGAGCAAACATCCACTTACCTTACACAGGGAATCAATAACAGATCAAAGTATTGGGTCCCCCACCAAAGCCCAATTTTGAGATAAGCGTTTTTGAGGTTACCAGTAGAAGTGTTGGTGAGGGGTTACTTATAGTAGCAGGCATGACTCAAAGTCTACTGCATCCCTAAAGGCTCACCCCAACCTGGATGAATCCCTAGAGGTCACTGTACAACTGGCAGGCAACTGAAAATGTCAGAGCATCTCTTGCCTGCAGCTCTGATGGTCTGACCTCTCAGCAGTCATCAGCTTATATAAACGTAGGGAGGAAGGAACATATTGAACTGGTCAGTTTGGGGACTTCACAAAAGCTGTGGGGGGGGGGGGGTAGTTAGGTAGTTACTTCCCTCCAAGATAGAATCTTTCATCTCAGAGGAAACTGCTAAGTAACAAGAAGTTAATCAGATTAGTAACATTTCACTGAAGCACCCCTGTCCGCAGCAGAATCAAGGACAATTTAAAACAATCCCTGCCCCACTTAAAGCAAACTCTAAGCCAACAGGGGATCTGGACAATTGAAGATTATTTCAAAGGATATGCCCTTCAGGGAGCATCAGCCACAGGCCAGAAGCTGTAGGTGTGGAGAAATGGCTGACTTCATCCCTGACATCACATTGCATATAAGTCTGTGGGTGGGTGTACATAAAACAGGACATGATGAATGAGCTGAAATATAATCGATGTTTGCTAGAGACACAAGCAGGGAGAAATTCAGTTGGTGAGGTAGGGGGATTGATCGGGAGTCATGGACGAGAATGGGAATGAGACCTTGGGAAAACAACCTTGCAGCCACTTCCAATTCTGGAGTCTGTGCAGACAGGAGGAAGTGGGAGACAGACAGAAGGAGAGCCACTGAGCAAGCCTACAGTCATGGAACCATCTGCATGGTGGGAAATGTTAATCCTTGAGGCAACGAATCTGGACCTGGGCTGCCTTTTAGAACAGTTTTGTAGCTGGGCATAGTGTGTGTGTGTGTGTGTGTGTGTGTGTGTGTGTGTGTACTCACTTCTGTGCACATTTGCACTAGAAGCATGGTCGCAAGTCTGCAGATCCACCTGCCCCATTTAAAATGAATTAAATATCTTCTCCAGGTAATTATCACATTTGATAATTGACAGGACTAAACATAGACCCAGAACATCCAGCCCTGAGCAATGATTTTCCCAGTGCCATTCTGGAAAAATGGAAGAAAGAAAACTGTAGGTTTTGAATATGTCAGTAGGAGCCTCAGGGGAAGGGATGGGGTTGTCTTTAGCTCTTCAGACAGACAGGGCTCCATTTCTTTGAATTCACCATCATAACTGCTTGAAGACATTGCTTAAATGGACTGAGCGGTTACTTGAGGGGACTTTCCTCCTCCCTCTGCAGGTCAATGTGGTATCTTGAACATTTCAGTCGGTTCTCCCAATGACCCAGCTTCTTCTGCTCATTAATAACTTGGCTGTGTGCATTTAGTTGGGAAAGAGAAAACAATGCTAACATTCCCTTTATATGCCATTTTTTTTCTAAAGTAAAAGAAAAAAATCTTCAAAGGAAAATATTTCCATTTATAATTTAATGAAGTGGGCCGGGTGCCATGCTCAAGCTCATAACATCAGCTGTTGCTTGTCTTGGTTCAGATTCCTTAGACACAAATGAGGTGAAAAGATGGCATAGCTGGAGTGCCACACAGTCCTAGATATACGGGACTCACACACTGGCACTTACCTCTGCACCCTGCTCCTCTGAACATCCTCCGAAAGGATTCGTAAGGATATGAAGAAGGCTGACAGTTGTATGTAAAAAAGCGTAACATTTTCTTTCCAGTTATTATAGCTCAAATGGAGTTGACAACCGGGTAAGACTCATGGTTAGCTTATACCCTAGTAGTAGGCATAGTACCTGCTCACACTATGAAGCTTGCCAGCATGAATGAAGCTTCTAGGCGAGAGCCATGGATTTTATTATATTCTAGAAGTCCAGTGGTGGTATATTAGGTAACAAGGTCTTACCACCAAGTTCTGGAGGCCAACCAAAAACATTAGTAGTAGCCTGTAATGTCCAGGGTCATTGGCCAACAAATCCAAAAGAGGTAACCTACACCAATCACTCACACACACACACACACACACACACACACACACACACACACACACACACACACACACACGGGGTAGAGTTGTTTAGTTACCCACTGAGTGATGCGAGCAGGTGAGCAGCTTGAGCTCTCAGCCTCCCCAGTATACAGTTCAGCCATTGCTGGAAAATCTACCATATGGTAAGTATCATATGGGCCAATGTAATAAATCCTGTTTATAATGCAGACACATTATATTGCCTCCAACCTTCTAGAGCACCTTGCCTCATACATGTACGTTTCTAGGTATGAACTGATGGACAAAAGGAAGGACTCTCACATTGCAGATGAGTTTAGCTCTTGACTTCACCATTTGACACTGAGGTTTATCTCTGGGCTAGGAAACCCTCAAATAAAACAGGAGAGACTTACCTCAGACCACCAAAGTCCCCTCTTTTGTAGGTGTAGGTGGGAGATGTCCAGGCTTTCCTGTTCTGGGTGTTGCCACAGATGAGAAGGCTTTGCATACTAAAACAAGAGGCTGGAGATCTGAGTGGATGCGTATGACGCAACAGAAACTTCAGACTCCATAACATCTCCAGGCCCTTATATTCTCACTGTGGATTCAAATTTTGAGTGCCCTTTTTATGTTCAAAGCACACTGGTGGTTGTCCTGGCAGACAGAGGGAACAAGCTAGGCATGAAATCCAAAGCTGAGTTTCACCCTTTGTGGGTGAGTTGCTTTGATTCTGGGACCGATTCTGTCTACCATGGATACTTTAGTTGCTGAGAGCAGCATAGCATTTCTCAGATGACTAGAGGAGTCTGAAGAACAGAAAATTAGGTGTGTGCAGCCATACATGCCCATGCCAGCTACAGCAGCCAGTGTGGTCCACAGAGGGCAATGGTAAGTTTGCTTTCAATCACCACTTTGTTAAAAGTGAAACCTTCTTCATGACCTCCATGATCATCACGCCTATGTCCAACCTTCCCCACAGTAAGTATTCCATATTAAAGAGCAAAGCTCTGTCCGTGTTACCTGGTAATTTATTTCTGTGTTAATAAGAGGTGATGGTGTTGACTTGTGATTCCCACTAAGTTTGAATCCTGTTTACTTCCAGATAATATGAAAGAAATGAGATTTTTACGGAAATGTAATCTGAAACTCATTCCAGACTGTAGAGCCCAGATCAAGGACTCATTTTTACACTTCTGGTTAATGCTGGAATTTTCTTCTGGTGCTGAAAGATTCCACCACTAGAGTCTGTAGGGCAGAGATTGCTTGATCATGGTCTGAGATAGTGATTCAAAACCCAATATAATTTTTTCCAGTGGGAATTTCCATACTAAATTTTTTAATAACAAATGACCATCTTTCAGTAGATTATATATTTTGAGGTAAAGACATAAATTATTTTCAGACATATTTCCCTTGATACACAGTTCTGGACTGTTCTAATTAAGGCCCTTTTACTAGCTCAAGGAATATTGTTCAGTATCAGTGCATAAAGTATGCTTCTTCAGTTGAAAACTCAGTCACCAAATTTAACCCCTATGTTAAATTTTTCGTATTCATCTCTCAGATATGAGTATTCAGGTTTCTAGAAGAGCAGTTCTAAACCTGTGGGGGCTGAACAACCATTTCACAGAGGTTGCTTATCAATTATCTTGCATATCAGATATTTTCATTAGATTTATAACAGTAGCAAAATTACAATTATTAAGTAACAATGAAATAATTTTAGGGTTGGGGGGTCACCACAATATGAGGAATGGTATTAAAGAGTCACAGAATTAGGAAGGTTGATAACCACTGTCCCGCAAGCTGTGTCTGTGTGGTTCAAATGCCTCAAATTAGAATGTATAGAAACAGGAGGATGAACATGGAGACCTTTTGGGGATCCTGGGGATCCTTAGCTCTTCTGATATGTGATTACAGGAAAGTTTTATTCTGGCTGGGTTTTTTTTTTTTTCTTTTGACCTTAACACTCATTACTTTTCAGAGTATCGGTTTAAATAAAGGAGGAGAGCCTTGGACTCCATGAAAATCAGCGCACCTCAGCATCTGTCCCCTGACAGGAGACAGAGAGACCATGACAGTTGGTCCAGCTGGAGGAGCAGTGTTGGTCCTGACATTTCTTTGATCTCTCTGCTTTCAAACGCCTCTTACCACTTCATCTCAGAAATTACTTCTTCATGAGGAATCTATTAGTACTTCCCAAGGTGTAGAATGACCTTCAGTACAATTGATGGGTTCTCAAGTATGTTGTCTGAAAAAAAAAAGCCTCATTTAAAATGAAAATCATTAGGCTCTGAAAGCCTCTTGCTTATTAAAGATCAAGCCAAGCTCAGAAGCAGAACCAATAAAAACATCCCTGGGTATTACAAACACCCTTCAGGAAGTAGACTCACAATAAGCGGTAAGTTCCATGTTCAGTATGATATCAGGGAAGACAGGGCTGTTCCTTATGCAGGGAGAAGATGAGAAGAGTGAATTCAGGAATGCTTTAAGGATGCTGCATTGCGCAGGGCCTTGGCTGAACACTCACTGACCGTGTTAACCCGCTCGCTACACATCACTGAGAGTTAATCTATGCTAGGTTAATCTAGACCTCTTCTTTATGGGCTATGGTAGTTTGCGTGAGAATATCATCAAAAGGCATGGGTATTTGGACATTTGCTGCTTGGGGATGGGGGGATGTTTTCCTCTACAGCCACGCCCTCTGAGCTCTGACGTCAAGCTCTGTTTAAATCAAGGTTCCCATGTGCACCCCTCTCTCTCTTCCTTTGTCTTCTCTTGGAAGCTCTATTTCCTCTCTCTTCATTTTCTCTCTCTTCTTCCCTTCTCTGCTATCATGATCACAATCTTTCTGTGTTCATCCTTTCTACATGCAAAAGACTTCAAGTGTCTCTGCTATTCACCGCCGCCTTCATAGAAATGTGACCTCTAGGCTTCTGACATGTCTGCAGCATGCTACCATGACTCCACTTTGCCTTTATGGACTCTTAACCCTCTGATCCATAAGCTAAAATAAAGTCTCTTTGAAATTGCCTTGGGACACGGTACTTTATCCCAACAAGAAAAATACTTAACACACAGGTAGATTATGTGAATCAACCATTTACCATTCCATAAAACAAATGTTACAAAAGGCATCACGGATATTTGGTGGAGACTAAGGAACCCAGGTTGGTAAGCAGAGTAGATTCTTTCAGGATTCCTCTTATCTGGGACTTTTGACCACCATGTTTTCGGAGCTCAAACCAAGAAATGCATACGGTTAGTTTTAAGAGATGTTTGTATGGGGATGTGGCGTATGCATATGCCGTAGCTCACATGTGGAGGGCAGAGACATCCTTGGGTGTCTATATTCACCTTCCACATTGCTTGAAACAGTCTCTTTCTCTCTTGTTTTCAGCAGCGTATGGCAGACACATGACCAAGAACCTTCTGGAGATTTTTCTCTGTTTCATGCCTGGTCATAGGAATGTTCAGACTACAACCACCCGCTTTCATCTGCTTTCTGGGGATTCAGATTTATGTTCTCACACCTGTGTGGAAAGCCCCTTACCCACTGAGCCATTGTAGCAAGATCTGGAGTTGGTTTCTAAGATATATGCCACTGTTACCAGTGAACCAAAGAGGACCTTAACGATACGTATACATGTAGATAGAACAACAGGGGGTCAAATAAACAATAAGTATTTTATCACTGAAGGAAAATCTGACATCTATCTTTGCTACATACTTTTTGACATAAAGATTATTTCTCTCTGGCTTTGAGATGTTTTTTCTTTACTCGTGTGAATTTTTTTATTGTTACCATTTATTAAATAATATCCATAGAACCTCATTAAAAAAAAAAACATGAGACACTGAACCACTAAGCCAATATGTGTGGGAGATTGTGTTGTTTCATGGTAAATAATTGTCCCACCCACTGGTTTAATAAAAAGCTCTGATTGGCCAAAGGCAGGCAGGGAGTGTGGGCGGGACTACCCCACTAAGAAAATCTCTGAGAACAGGAAGCACATGGCAGAACACCAGAGAGAAGCTGGAAGAATCAAAGGACAACTATGCTGCTCTAAAGAAAGGTACCGAGCCCCATGGCTGAACAGGAAGACTCATGGATTAGATGAAGGGTAGAGAGCTACCAAGTGATAAGTGTGGGCCTTAGGACGATCAGCCTCAAAACAATTGTAAGCATCTGTGTGTCTCTGTGGGTCTGCAGGTCTGCAGGTCTGCGGGTCTGTGGGTCCTAAACCTTGAGGTTAGGCCCAAAAGTCAGGGCCAGAAACCTCCTACTACAAATGGCGCCATGGCTGAACAGGTTAATAGTCATGGCTTAGTTTAAGGGTTAGCAAGTTATATGCCTGAGCCTTAGGCTGATCAGCTGAAAACTATTGTAAACATCTGTGTGTCTCTGTGGGACTGCGGGTCTGCGGGTCTGTGGGTCTGCGGGTCTGTGGGCCTAAACCTTGAGGTTAGGCCCAAAGGTCCGGGCCAGAAACCTCCTACTACAAATATGGCCTACAACACTGATCTCCTTCCCCCTTTTTAAACATGAAGAACAGACGTTTCCGCCTTGAACACCATTTTCAATAAATGTTCAATTGAATGTAGCAGAGCAATTCCTTTCTCTGAATGGTCGCATGTGCTGGGCGCCTACGTTTGTTTTAATTTCTCCAAGACTATAAACTTTAGGAAGTCAAACCGCATCGTGGTCAAATTCAACTTCTAATAGGTGTATCAGGAACCTTCAGCCCATTGACAAAAGTTTCAAAGGATAAAAAGGGTTTCAATAAAATATGACTTCCAGAAGTACTGTTCTCCGTGTATGAGGAATATTGGGTGTCATGATTAAAATCTAACTCTACAAACTTTTCTACTCAAAGCTCACATCGCTGATAAAACTTATAGGTCCCATTCTTGTCCCGTGGCTGTACCCCTTCGTTATCCCTTCTCCTCATCTTTCTAATGTGGGGCTTTTAAAGTCCACTAGAATATTAATGAGTTTTCCATTGTAGAAAATAAATAATATCCTATTAAGAACTTTGTGTGCATAGCAACATATAAATTTATGTATAAAGTCGGCCTCTACAGCCGAGAGAAATGGATCTCTAAAGTTCTGAACACCTGCAGTGTTGGGCGGCACGCCTGGGTTGAATGCTCGAGTTACACTCCCAGTTGCTCAGAGCTTGGCTAGGTTTGGAGACAGGCTTCTGCAGACGTGACAAAGGAAAATGAGGTCATAAGGGTGGGGTCCTACCCCACTTACAACTAGTGTCAGAGAAGAAAGGAGAGACACACAAAAGAGAAACCACACGTGACAGCACAGGGTAATGGTGGCTTTTAACAGGTTAGGGAGACACTCAGAGAAGCTAATTCTATAATCTCAAATGTCTTTATCTAGGGTAGTGTTTTAGTAGAGCAACTCAAAGAGGCAAAGATAGGAAAATTCTTCCTGACCATCTCCATCATCTTGTAAGGGGAGAGATGAGTTCAGTTAGTCAACACTGAAGAAAAAGACCTAAATAGACAATCTACCCAAAGGGAAGCCACTGTCACCAGAGCAGCTGGGAGCAGCGATGTACATCGCATAGCTCTAAAGCTGCTTGCAGAGGTCACCTGAGGCACCACACATGATCCCTTCAGGAAGGAAATTCAGCATCAGAAGGCTATGGGGAAATACTGGGAACACATTCCACGCCAGACCCCACCAAGGAGGCCAGAAGGCACCTGAACCATGGTATAGGCCGACTGGTGTCTGGAAGTCCCCTCTCTTCCTGGTATTCTCGTAATGAGTAGCTCCCTGTGAGCCTCCCAGACCTTCCTCTAAGGATGACCTGTGAAAGTTTACCCTGCAAAGAAGTTCAAAAAAAAAAAAAAAAAGGCACTCATTGTGCGAGTGACAGATTTGGGGGGAGTGTCACGTGACTCCTTCAGGCTACTTCAAGTTTTATTTTTGATGGTTCCATACATAGCTTTCTTGGGATGTCAGGCTGGAGCTAATGAAGGCACTTAATCCTGGGATTCCCCATCTACCTCAGGTAGCTGCATATATTAAAGCATGGTTTTCAGCATACATACTTCTATTATAAGTGTGTGTGTGTGTGTGTGTGTGTGTGTGTGTGTGTGCATGCGCACTTGCATTTGTCTCTAGAATCCAGTGTTAGCTGGACAACAGTAAGAAGATAAGGTACAAACAGAGTTTTGATCTGAGGGCAATAGAGGGCATTGTATGACCTCAGAAATTTTAGAAGCTTGAGCCAAGATGGATAAAGAGAGGAGGGACATGGGGCAGATGGTGGTTTGGTGGCTACTCAGAAAGAGCAGACGCTCAGATGGTTTCCACGTGGCCTGCAGGAGAATCTTCTCATCTGCCCTGCCCATGTGAAGCTGCAGAGAAATAGACTCAAGGACATATGATTACTTGTGTGTGGAGGGGATCTGGAGCTGCCTTGACACTGGAATGCTCTTTGGAACTTCTGGCTTTTGTAACTAGAGAAAGCAGAACCATCTGCATTTACGAATAATTAAATTTTGATCCTTAAACTAAACAACAAGCATTCAATCTTGCAGAAATTACTTGCCTCTTAGCCATACATTTTGCAAAGGTAACTGGGACTTCAGCAGACTGCTTTGTAAAAAGGACCTAACTTATTTCTCTTTCAAGGAGATCTTGAGCCCCACTCTTTGCAAGCAGAACATTCTGCATTTTACTACTTCTTTGCTGTTGGGGGTCTGAATCACATTTCTCATGCGGTATTTTAACAGCAAATCCAAGCACTGTACATTTGGAGGTTTGTGCTGAATGTAGGGGAAACTCATTGTCCAGCAAGTGTCCAAGAAGTGTGTAGTATGGAGAGGGGTGTTGGGCAAATTTTTAAAGTATTAATTTATTCCAGATCCACAGACTCCTGTCAGGCACCTGATGAAGGTCAGAAACTGAAAAAGACTCAGGGGTGAGAAGAGCCATGCCCTGCTCAAAGAATTATTGTGGAGTGTGAGAGTGTTCACACACACAGCAATGACTATGGGACAAAGTAAGGCCATTGCCCCTGTGTCCCAGCTAGAGTTCTTCCGACTTTCAGAAAATGCACAATCAATCGGCATTCTTTTTTATTTGCCAGCACTGGTATTTAAGTTGATTTTAATCCTACATTTTTTTGTGATTTCAAAATTTTAGAGTATGGGGGAGCTTCACTGCCTCTGACATCTCAACCCTCTGACTAATTTGAAGGGGGTTCTAATGTGTTTGTAAGAATGTCCTTTGGAGGTGATGCATTGACATTTAGAGGGACATTCCCATGGTCATTAGGAAGTAATGGAGCCAGAGAGATGTACCTCACTCTCAGGAGTTAATTTCCTACCTTGGTTTGAAGCAGATAAAGCTTCTCAGAAGCTGTGTGGACTTGCCCAGGGGCTGTGGGAGAAATACCTTGAGAATGATTCCAGAGATCAGACGGACCAGGAAGCCAGCACCACATACATACATACATACATACATACATACATACATACATACATACATACATACATACATAATATCATATATGATTGTAAGCTATACCCCCTTCAAAATCATTCTCAAAATCATCCTCCAAATCCATTCATTTCTTTTCCTAACCCCAGAAGCAGATATAGCAGCCCATTCACTCCATGTGGGCGTTTCCCTGATAGGTTCGATGTCAAGGGAAAAGAACATGTTAAGTTCAGAAAAGCATTTCTGCAGTTATGCGTCTTCGCTTTTCACATTTTCAGAATCTTCAGACTTCCGTGGACAGCGTGAGCACAGTGTCTAAGCCATTTTTAATGCTAGAAAATAAATGCTCAGTCACCTGCTACTTCCAGGAGCTAATGATGAAGCAGTAGCAGGGGGGAGGGAGAGGAAAGAGAAGGGAGAGGGTGCTGTTTCTCATGGAGGTGGCCAGCTGGGAGGCTGATGGGAACTTCAAGGGAAAAGAATAACGGATAATTAAATCTTGGCTGTAGGGCTGATGACAGCAGCAGAGGCAGAGAGAAAATGACTTCAGGCCAGATGCTCACAGGGAGCAACAACCGATAAGGAATAGTTGTTCAGCCAGAAAACTCATTCAAACTCTCCTCAGGGACATCTTGCCCCTGGGGAAGAGGCAAAGAGACCCTTAACTTACCTCACCCTGTAGTAAGAGGTTTCTGGCCCGGACTTTCCAGCCTAGACTTGAACTTTCCAGCCCAGCCTATCCACAGACCCACAGACACGCAGACCCACAGAGACACACAGACGCTTACATTAATTGTACACTGATTGACCTGGGGCCCAGGCATATAACTTGCTAACTCTTTACCTTTAATCTAACCCATGATTCTTATCCTGTTTAGCCATGGGGCTCGGTACCTTTTCTCAGAGCAGCATAGTTGTCCTCTGCTTCTTCTGGCTTGTCTGACAACTCTGGAGTCTCTGTGACATTTCTGCTCTGTTCTTCCTCTTCCCAGAGTTTTCTTAGTCTGGTAGTCATGCCCACACTTCCTGTCTGCCTTTGGCCAATCAGTGCTTTTTATTATACTCGTAGGTGGGACAATTATTTACAATGTAACGTCATAAATCCACTACATCACCATCCATGGAGTCCTCCTTGTCCAGGCAGCTTCCATCACAAGGTCTTACCTGGATTCGTATTCTCTACTGTTTTCTCTATTCCAGGCTTTGGGAAATTCCCCAGCTTATCTTTATCCCCCTTGGTTGAGACGTGTATACAATCATTATTGCCTTTCTTGGGAGGATTACCATCATGGGTAGGGGGGCTGAATTGTATGGAAGAGGCCACAGTGAGAAACATTACTGAGGAGTGACATTATCTTCTGAGCCACGTTTGCAGGAGAATGCAGAGAGGGGAAGGCATCAGAGGTTTGCCCACCCTGTGCCAGGAATTAAGCTGGGCTGTATGTGGGGAAGGGGTGTTCCCAGTCAGCTGTCTCCCCGGGTGATCTTCCATCGACCCTTCAGACAAGGATGACAGAGGTACTTGCCTATGAACTGAACTAGATGTGACTGAGCAGAACTTTGAGCTCTGGGTATTTCTGGTTGTGCATCTAAAGATGCTTCTCAGAGCTGCTCTTACAGACATGATTTAAGCTATAGACGGTTTACAGTGTTTAAAAATGTCCCCCCAAGCAGACAAATCCTGACAGGAGAGGCCTCCGCACACCCCTGCCATGAGGATTTCACATCATCTGCCCTGCTTCCGCCCCAGTAGCTAATTAGATCAAGACAGGAATCAGAAATCATGACACAAACCATAGTACAAACTAGTTAATTAGATTAAGATCAATATAAAAATCTTCTTTGACCAAGGTGCATTTGGACATTTCTGGCAGAGATAGACGCATGTTGAGTGGATAAGATAGAAACCACATGTTTAGGAGTGTTTCTGTGCCAGATTCCTCTGTCCTCTTTAAAGAAGCAAGACCCGGGCTCTAGGAAGTAGCAGCAGGCTATGTAAACAGGGGGTGGGTTCTGGCCACGGAGGTGGTAATGCAGGTGCCAGGGCCTCATTAGGTTACTGCTTAAGCCTCAGTTTCCCCAATGCCTGCAGAGGTTTGCAAGTCAACCTGATTCATTGCGTTTTAGTCTATCTTAAAACTTTTTAATGAGGGTATTATCCTGCCTGCCCTCAGCCATAAGAAAACTAGGAATTTTTGCTAAATCTGTTGCCATGTCTCAGATGATAGGAAAGACAGGGCTCAGACTGCTCCAGCTCTTGAGAACAAATGTTCGCTGGCAGAGCACATGTTGTTGGTATTTCAGAAGTTAAGAGACAACGGCTTGGGTCCTACATCCACTGTGACTTAATTAACTCATCCTTGACTTTGAACTTCATGCATTTAGAGTCCTCACCCATCACAAGCTTAAATAAGTTAGAGTCATAGTAAATCTTGATGTTTAAAGGTTTCTATGGCATTCTGATGAAGACCAGATGTAGACCAGGATAGACCAGGTTCATTCATATGGCATAATTCTGGGGCTTCTTAAAGTCACCTGGAAAGTTTTCTTTGGGGACTGTGTATCCCAGAATAGAGCTCTCTCTTGGGTCAGTTAAAGGTAATTCTAAGACTCTCTTGGGGCTTGTCCATATTTCTCCTCCTAAGGAGAAACTGCCTGCTATATTTTACTCGATGGCTCTTTCTAGACTTTTTATGCAAAGAAAGATAGATGTAAAATGTTCCTAAAAGCTGAGTACTGATGTGACCGTGTGCAGGGCTAACTTCGCAAATCTCTTCCGTGTTTGTCCCTCCTCCTGTGACATCTATCCAACTAGACACAGAAAATAGTAGAATAATTCCTTGTTTAAAAAAAAAAAAAAGAGTTAAGACAGACAATAAACAACAAACGTACGATGTCATAAAGGAGTATTTGCCTTTCAGTCCTCTGGGATGTTTCGTTTGAGTTAGAGGACCCTGTGGACAGGGGACTCCACTCCTCAAGCTCACTTAGATAATGGTACAGCTGTCCCCACCGAAGGATGAAAGAAGGGAATGGATTCCCTTCTCAGTGGCTCCCTGTGTGTAGTCTGTAGGGTCCACCTGTTCTTGGATGTGGATGTAGGAAGGCAGGATTTAGGAAATCAGGAATCCTGAGTAAGCACAAGATGTTTATAAACAGAAATGTAAAGAAAGCCAGTGTCTAACTGATCAACCTCATGGTCTATGTGCCAGAGTATCCTCTCAAATTCGTATTGAAACATGTGACCTATGGCACTGGGATTGAGAACATACAAAATGATTAGGTCACAAGGACTCGTCCTTCCCTATGAACTAAGCCCCTAGTTAACAGATGCTTTGTTAAGTGTCAAGTCTTGTGTCTTTTTGCTTTCGTCGTGAGAGAGTATAGCATTCCAGGCAGCATCTCAGAAGCAAAGAAATGAAGCCTTTATCAGACTCCAAACACACCTTAATTTGGACTCTGACCCTCAGAGCTGTAAGAGGTGAATTCTGCTCTTTATAGATGTCCAATTCCAAGCGTTGTGTTACAGTAACACAAACAGGCTGCACACTGTAGGAACAAATGTCCAAGGTCCAGTGTGGGCAGGAGCTTCGGAGACTAGGGTCCTGAATCAGACAGGGATGGTATGGAAAGAGAGAGAAGCAGCAAGGGGGAAGGCTCCACTGTGGTCCCTGCATCTGCCTCTAAGAAGCCCAAGCTTATTGTGGAAAGAGGTCTGATTGGCACCGGGATGGGCTCTCCAAAATACTGAGTCATGAAGACTGTAGAGCGTGAGTGAGGTGGTGAGAAGACTTGCTTCCTAACAGCATCCCTCCCACCATTTGCTGATCTCAGTGCCTTTTCCTCAGTGGCCCGATATGCACATTTTTTTTACAAGATCATATATTTAACCAAGATAGGTACAGAGCAGATGCTTTACCCCAAGGCCACACTAACTAGATGCTCTTGCAATCCCACTTAACCCTTGAGTATCCACATAGTCTCACGTGCTCTTATGAGGCAGATTCTACCTCAGCTTTTGTAAATAAACCCTCATGCAAAAATGTCGTACAACAGACTGGGGATGTAGCTTGATGATCGGATGTTTACCTGTCAAGCAAAAGTCAGGAGGTCTAATCCCAGAAGCACCAGGAGCAAAAAAGCAAGGAACACGAAGAATATGTCCATCAGCACACACGAAGAATATATCCATCAGCACACACGGCGAGAGGCAAACCAAATGCGGGCAAAAACAGAGGTTCAGGGTCCATTCGGGGCTAGGGTCATAAAAACCAGTCCTGACTCAGACGGGAATTGTACATACACAGGTAGATGTGTGTACATGAATGTTCATGCATATGTGGTACATGTGTGTGTGCACATACAAATGTGTGTGTGTGGTTTATCACTTTCTTGAGTGCACATTCCATATTTTTTTTTATATATACCATTCACCGTCTAGATGCCAGCTTGATCTCTAGAGGGTTAAATTAGGGTGGAACTCGACTCACAATGTGCCTGAAAGGGAACTTGATAGAAAAAAAAGAAAAGATAGAAATCCAGTTTGAAGTTAAAACTGGAAAGGCAAGAACCCAGGATAATTCACACCATACACTGGTGGATGAAAATGGTTCTGGGCAGGTAAGCTATCAGTAAACTGTACAGCTTGACAGAAGAGCCACTGTGGGAGACAGCGACGTCTCAGGCCATCAGGATGTCTCTCCACATCTGCTGCTACTGTTTCAAAATGATGGCCTCTCAGCTTCACAGACGGGCCAAGCCTCTATAGTATGAACACCCCATACTATCCGCCCCCTCCATGTCCCCTCCATCCATTCACTTCTCAGAGGATCTGGGAACAAGTCTGTGATGCCAGAAGAACAGACAAACAAATGAATGACAGCCTTGTGGCACTGGGTCTCCTGTTCCTCTTGGTGGCTCCCATCATGGTGGGCTCAGTCTCTCTTTTTTTCCATAACTTTGAGAGGTATCTGGAGATGCAGGCCAAGGAGCCTAGTGAAAGAAGCCCCCCCCCCCAGCCTGGCACTGTGAATCATAGTTCCTTCTGGACACAGAGAAAAGCTGGGCTTTGGGGAAAAAAGGGCATAATCTCAAAGGATCCGGATATTGGCTTCCTCTTATGCCTGGAGTCCATTCATAACATGTGGTTTTATACCTCTTTGTGAAGCAGAGATGTTGCCAACTTCCTTAATGAACACTTTATTATAAGGAACACAGATACAAAACATCACACGTTAAGAGTCAGCCATGCCCAAAGCCTCCACATCTCAGCAACCTGGATAGTTAGAACCCATTCTAAAACTGTGGAGGTCACACTAGATTCTACATGCTCACTACCAACTTTATTTTTATGCGCTCATCTGCCACAAGAAAAGAAGGGAGGGAAGGAAGAGAGGAAGGAAGGAAGGAGGGAGGGAGGGAGGAGGGAGGGAGGGAGGGAGGGAGGTGGGAGGGAGGAAGGAAGGAGAGAGGGAGGGAGGGAGGTGGGAGGGAGGAAGGAAGGAGAGAGGGAGGGAGGGAGGTGGGAGGGAGGGAGGAGGGAGGAGGGAGGAGGGAGGGAGGAAGGAAGGAGGGAGGTAGGGAGGGAGGTGGGAGGGAGGGTGGAAGGGAAGGAGAGAAGGAAGAGCATGAGCAATTGGCTTTATATTCAGCCTGAAAACTCACATGCCCGTCACCTGCATCCCGTGCATTTTCTTCCCTCCTAGCATTTTCTCTTATTTCCTTACATGTCACCCTGCACCGATACACGATTATTTACATACATACATATACTATAGGCTGAAATCAGCGTACAATGGAGAGAACACATGGTCTTTTTCTTTCTGAGATTGTGTGACCTCACTTAATATTGTACACACTGAGTCCATTTTTCTGCAAACTTTGTGATTTCGTGTTCCTTTAGAGCTGAATAGTATTTCATTTGAACTTTCATAGTATAAAATGTTATTAACTTCGTAAACTATCACGGCCCCGACATAACCTGCAGAGAAGAGAGAGGGTGACGATGTCCTCACGGACTAAAGAGTGGCCCAGAGCCACTCAGAATGTATCTCCCGGTGAGAAGTCCTCGTGTTTCTCTGCCAGCAGCCCAGCCTCCCAGAATCAAGATACTCAGTGTGCAGTGTGCTCCGAGGAGAGCAAGAGGTTTATGTATTTCAGCTACCTTGATTTAATCCTCGTTAACTTAATGTGCTTAAGATCCTCACGTTCTATGACTTAAGTACCTCAGTTTTACTGACAGAAAACCAGAAACTCACTGCAACTTTACAGCTTGATTGGGGTTACGCAGCCAGGCAATGAAAGAGCTCTGTTTAAGCCCTCAGCTGCCTGGATCTTACACTAGACTACATCTGTGAAAAGATTTTTTTTTTTAATGTGGTCTCAGAAATGCAACTATTTCCCTTCCGTCTTCCCTGCCTTCATCCTCCAAAAGTAATTATTAATTTGCAGCATCCTAGAGTCACAAATAAACTGTTAGGTGCTGAAGTCACCAATTAAGTGTGATTGTTTTATTTGGTTCAAGGAGATAAAGGCCCTCCTGTACCCCATCTGTCATAAAGGCCTTGTTTAAAAATCACTCAGTGGAGACATCGTACTCCAACACGGAGATAAAAGGGAGATTTAAAAGTCATGATGTGAATCTGTCCTGGAGGCTAATGGAGTATGGAGGGAGAGGAGTGGTCTGTCGGTATTCTCAGCCTGGTATTAGCTCCCTCATCTATTTATTGTCAGGACTATCATTAGGAAGATTAAAAACCCAGAGCCTACAAATAGTCCTGAAATTTTTGTCTTTCATTAGTGACTTATTATTATTATTACTGGAGCCCTCCTCTCCCCCCCCCCAGCAAAGACAATGATTTCTTAGTCTACATCAGGATGTAATCCATAGAGGATTCATCAGGGCTGAGAAAATATTAAACGCTATTTCCAACCTCTGCATCCTATTGTCAAAGGCCATCACTGATAATAATAGCTTTAATTTATAGAATTATAAATAATACAACAGTGACACCAGGAATCTAGGATCCTATAAATCTGTCACCGATCAGTACAAATGAGCACTGCTAAATGAAACCCAGCTATAAATATATCCTGCACCAGCTCAGGGTATGAAAAAATTTACAAAAATAAAGAAGCAGGAGCTATAATTGTAGTAGAAATGGAGACCTCTTCAGTCACCAGAGGGCTTTCACCTTGAAATACGAGCCATATTTGCTTTCTCTTTTTTTTCTATTGAAATTTCAAAATATATTGAATTTGTTTCTTATGAGAGGAAATAGGTGCCATGTATCTTGTCTCAGGCAATCCCCTTGAATGCTTGCTCATGTGTCCTCTATAACTTAAAAAGCAGTCGCATGTTAGATATTCACCCTGCTCCTTAAAATAAAATATATACATATATATATATATATATATATATATATATATATATATATATATGATTTACAAATGACCTGCTTGTTTGTGATGCTGGACCGCATGGGTAATGTTTTATTCCTTTATTCCTTTCAAGAAATGCATACCTTTGCTTCCTAAAATTAATAAAGTCTGCTTTGGGGAACATTGTCTCTAATAGAAGAAAATTCACCTGCCCACAGCAGCTGAAGGAAGACCCTCTTTGATTCTGCTATTTTAGACCCTCTTTTAATGATTCCTGCAGGAAAAGGTCCTGACTCTTTGTGACACATGAACTGGGTGGACCTATTTAATATTCCTGCCAAGCATGGATCACTACAGATATCTTCAATACAACAAATGGTTTCAATAACAACAACAAAAAGTCCTTGTCTTTCACTGCACATGACTGTTCATGAGAGAGCTGTGAGAAGAAAATGCCTCCCAAGGCTTTAAGAACATGTCTCAGATTTCAACTCTAGCCATGTTTTGTTGGACATTCATAAAAGTACAAGGTTCCTAAAAATCATGTCTTGGTTTCACCAAGATGTTTCAGGAATTGAGGGACTGGGCATGTGGTTAAGTGGGTAAAGTGCCCAGTGTGCAAAGAGGAGGACCTGAGTTCAAATCCCGAGTGCCTATATAGAAAGCTAGATGGGGCCACCTTGCCTGTGTTCCCAGCATAGAGAACAGCAGTAAAGCAAGGTAGTTCCCAGGGGACTTGATTACCAGCAATTCTAGGCAAAATGGAAAGATTCCATGAAATGCCTTCTTTCACAACACTTTCACAACAACATATAAGGCAATTGAGAAGACATCCCAACAGCAACCTCTAACCACTCAGGACACACACACACACACACACACACACAAAACGCACCTCCAGAGGAAAGGGTTGTTCGACCTACTCTTCCACATCAGAGTCTATTGCTGAAGGAAGTCAGAACAGAAACTCAGACAAGGAAAGAACCTGAAGGCAGGAGCTGATGAAGAGGCCTTGGAGACGTGCTGTTTACTGGCTTGCTCCTCATTGCTTGCTCAGCCTACTTTCTTATAGAATCCAGGACCACCAGCCTAGGCTGACTCCACCCTCAAAGAGCTGGGTCCTCCCCCATCAATCCCTAATTAAGAAAAGAGCCTACAGCTCGATCTTATGGCAGCATTTTCTCAGCTGAGGTTGCCTCCTCTCTGATGACTCTAGCTGTGTCAAATGGACATGAAACTAGCCAGTGCAAACAGGATGTACTTGTGTGACTTTTCCAAGACAGATTCACCCCAGATAGGGCACCAAGGACAAGTCAAAGAAACAATTCCATCCCCTACAGCTTAGTAAAGCACTGAGATAATTGGCATCACTCACTGACATGAGTTGGGGTTTCCTCATGGGAACAAGCATGACTTAAAGGCAGCTGCAACACTGGAAAGCCCAGTGCAGCAGGATGCCAACTCACAAAAGTGACATCTCTGAAGCCTCCTGAATGACTTGCATTCAGCTCAGTTCCTAATAAACTCTCCTTTCCCATCAATCTTTATTGCTTCTACAACCTTGGGGAAAGCTCTGTGAACCATGCACGTTTCAGGAACTTCCTGAGACTGCTAAGTTTCCTTTACTTTTGGAGCCTTGATAGGATGTTTTTGACCAAGCTTTCTTTGCTGAAACACTGTTTCCTGAAAAATCCCATCACCAATAGTGGCAAAGGCTAGAAACCCAGCTGTTAGCATGTGGGCCTTCAGGGGATATTCCAGATACAGATGATGGCAAATACACAGCTGTAAAGTTAAGCCTACATCCCAAGCCCAAACTCATCACTTATGGCTATTTAATGTCAGCAACTGATTTCGCTTTCTGTAACCTAAGGGGTGGGAGCAGGATGCTTCCCATCAGATTCTTCACTTGTGCCAAGTGCCGCCAACTCTGCCCCACCCAGGGAAGCTCAGGGGATGGATTTGGCAGCTGACTTTCGTTTGTTTTTTTGCTTTTTTAAAAGGGGATGATACCGAGTTTTGCTTCCTCAGCTCCTCAGTAAAGCTGTTCAGGCTCCACACATCCTTCACAGAAAGCAGCTGTGCTTATAGACAGCTTATGTCACAGGCACTGTTACCTAAGAAATCCAATAATCCACCCTCTCTGCTTGCTTTGGGTGGCGATGGCCCAGCTGCTTCTCAGCTAGGATCCTGGACCCCACACGCAGATTTTGAAGATGCCTTTCTTTCCCTGTTATGCCCCTAGCTACTGAGAACTACCCCCATCGTTTAGATTTTCTGTTTCATAAACTGGGTGAGCGAGATGAAGTGGGATAAGCTATGCTGAGCCCTGATCAAATGACAGCAATATAGTCCTTGTGGGTGTAAGTGGGATGCTGGTCCTGGGAGAGGAGAGCCCTCAAGTTCAGAACCAGAAGTTCATGCACGGCCCAATTCTATCTCTGTCCTCCAGCTCCTGTAGACTTCCTGCTGCATAAATCTGCAGAATCAGCCTCTCACAATTGCCCACTAGCCAATCTGAGACTTTGTATCAGGTCACATAATAGAAGAAGTGGAGTTGTAGAGGACACCTTGGATGAGGCAGGTGAACCCCTTGTGACCACATGTTCCTTCATCATGCAAAAGAAAGGCAGGAGAGCAGCTAGGAAAAGTGCAGCTGGCTTTGAAAGTGGGAGAAGGGTCCAGGAGCCAAGCCATAGGCAGGTCCACGGCAGCAAAGAAAGGCACTGAATGGAAGGAAGTAAAGCACTTACAATCTGTCCTCTGAAGAATTTTATTTAATCTGAACTTATAATCTTCTGTGCCAAATTTGAAATTCATTCCGACTTGAGTTTGAGTCACAGGAATGATAAGGAGCTGGGATGAACATAAAAAGCAATGACATATTCCAGAATGTCTCTCCCTTGTTCAGAGATTTTTCGGAATGTGGAGTCTATCTGGGAAGTGAGAAATACTGGAAGCATTCCTAGACCGCCATAGGTCATGCTTCCCGTTCAACAATGAAGACTTCTGAGTCCTTTGCTGGAGTGCTCTGAGCCAGCAGTCCCCAGGGTTTCCCCTGGGCTTTGTCACCCAACCGCAAATCCATGCACACAACTAATAACAAATCTTTGTCCTGCATGTCTTCCTAATTTTTCAGAATTTTCCAGGTGATCTGAGTAGATTTAGCATTTTTAACTTAGCTTACAAGTCTACCTCTCTGGCCCTTCTTCAGGAACTCTTCTCTAAGCCTCCTCTGCCAACAGACATTTGCAATTCTCTCAGTTCGCTGTATAGAAGCAGAATGTGTGTCGTCAGCAATGGAAAGGAAACTCTACATGCTGTAAAGACATGGTTTCTCTCCTCAGTGCCATGATGAGATGACATCTGTGTTTGCACTGTGATACAAGGTTGAGGCAGGTATGCATGTGGTGTATTGAGCTGTGACTGTGTGTATATGTTGGTTCAAGGTTATGGGAGATATGTTCATGGTGCATGGTATGTGTGTTTGAGGAGTAGGAAGGCTTATGTGTAATGTATACATGTGTATGCATGTGTATGTGCTTGTATATGTGAAGTGTACTATGCATATGTGCGTGTGGGTGTTGATGTAAGTTATGCATATGCAGTGGTATAAAATGTGTGTATAGTGGTATTGGGATATGTGCATGTGTACATAATTACCTGGAACTCATGTAAGTGGAGTAGAAAGGCATATATATGGCATGTACATGTATACATTTATGTATGGTTATGCAGGGGTATGTATGTGATTATGCATGTGAGGTATGTGGCACGTATATACATTGGTGTTGAGATATGTATATGTGCTGATGTAGTTCATACATGTCAGGGTATGGAGTATATCTACAGAGATATTAGGATATCCATATGTATAGTTAAGTGGGATTGATGTATGTGGGGTTGGCATACAGATAGGTGACATGTACATATCTATGTGTCTTCACAGTTATTTAGGATGCTTATCCTTGGATATGTCTGTATATGGTTAGCATGACATGTGCCAGTGGGGTTCTGTAGTTCTGCATGTTTGTGCTGACATAAGACTATAGGGTGTGGACTTTATTGTATGTAGAAAGCATAGAGTTTGTTTATGAGGTGACATAAGGCACACGTATGAGAATGCACACAAGTGTCTGCTGTGTGTGGATGTGGTGATATAGGGCATATCTTCATGAAAATGCACGTACATTCATCTGGTGTGGTGTGAAGAATCATACACTTGCTCTAAGACTCATAGGCTTTTGAAGAGCACCAAAACCAAGTCCCCACACTCCTCTTTCCACTCATTCTCCCACATGTTTGGAAGCTAGCCTTGACCCCAGCAGGGTTCTCAGATTCAACGGTGAACAAGGCAAGAGTTGCGCTCACAGATCTTACAGTTCCATGGGAGGAGATAATTCACTAAAACGAAACAAAAAAGACTCAGAAAATAATTTCTTATGTTAACAAATGCAAAAAAAGATCAAAGAATAACAAATGGGAATAGCAGGGAGGGACCAGGATATCTGCCTGGCTAGGAGACCTTTAAAGTCAGAACAAGACTGACGTGGTGACAAACATGGCCAGAGACAGCATGGGATCTAACATGGATTAGGTGTGACCGGGAAGGCAGATGCAGATGGTGAGCTACTGCAAGGCTCTTCCCGTGACCATGTGGGAAGCTGCTGAGGGGGCCGGGGCTGAAATGGCTTCTCACACTTCAGTGGCTAGGGAGGAAAGCGCCAAGCGTGAGCAACAGTAAGAACAGGAAAGAAAGGCAGAGGACCCTGAACCATAGCTAAGAAGAAAGAACATGGCAAGTAGGTTTTCATTGTCCCTCCCCTGCTGAAAACTCCTCCATTCCAGCATGGAGAGGGAGGGGCTTGCAAATTACTTAACAGAGACCTAACTGACAGGCCATAGCTCTGCAGAGAGGGAGTGATGTGGGAATGTCTTTCTGTGTGCTGTGAAGTAAAGGAACTGTTTTGGCCTATGCCAGGCACCGTAGGTGGGGAAGGAAGGCAGAGTTAGAGCCAAGTGATTCGGCCATGGGCCACACGGCAAGACAGAATAATGGAAACGGGTTGAAATAAGATGAAAGAGCTCGCTAGCAATATAGGCCAAACAGCATGAAAGTAATGTAAGCCCCTGTGTGTTTCTTAGGGACTTTGGGATTGCTGGTTCAGCAGCAGCAGGTCTGAACCCTGGGACTAGGCAGGTCACAAACGTAGTGTTACAAGGTCGGCCATGCTCTGGTGGATGGCCACACATCTATGAGTATATAGGTAGCATAAATTGGAGTCAGAGGTTTACAGGAAGAAGGAGGAGGAGGAGGAGACGAAGAAGGGGGGCAGGAGGGGAAGAAGGATGTATATTAAATAAGAATACTTTTTTCCTTGAGGCAGGAAAACAAACAGTCTTGATATCGATGGGCTGAGACAGCTTTACTGGAAGAATGAAGGGCCCTAACCTTTCTGTAGGACACTTGAGTGCACTTGCAGGGTATGACTGGGAGCAGGGTGGGTTGTCTTTAATACATGGGCACATTGTTTATCGTTGCTGCAGGTAGAGTAAACCTCTCAGGCTGGAGACAAGCAATTCTGTATGACTAGGATCTATTGTCCAGTACCCCTGACTCAATTCTTCATGATCTGAGCCCATGAACTAACAGTGGTATGCTCAAGAACAACACTCGAGATTCATCCCTTGCACTGTGGCACTGTGTACATCACACACACACCACACACCACACACACACACACACACACACACACACACACACACACACACACACACACACACACACACACACGTTGGCCTGAAAAGCTAAATGCAAAAATAACACATAACTTGTGCTACCAAGGCATAATGAAGGGATGATTCTGTTGATCACTTCATACCGTTACTGGGCAGCCAGTAATCATTACAATCTTGGCCGTGTAAAGTGCCCCATGCAGTCAGAACAGAGCCACAGAGCACTGGCTGTCAAGCAGTATCTATAGGTGCTTATGTGTAAGACCTGCGGATTTCCTTGTGTTTGCTCTGGGAGCAGAGACAAGGGCAAAGTCAGGAAGTAGTAAGGGCTTGGCATTGATGTGTAAATGAGCCGAAGATGAAGCCCATTTGCTCTGAGCCTGATCTCCATGTCAATGCCTGACTATTCTGTCACCTCTCTACAGAGGGTAGTCAGGGAATAGGCATTCTTCTTATCACCCCTGAACACATGTTAAAAATTTACTCTCTGAAATGGCTGTACACAAATACAACCATGGTAAAGTAGGGGACCGCACTTTCCAGGATGATTCACATGCAAACTGTATTTGAAGCTATTCATCTTCTTTGAAAGGCAATCACTGCTGTGAAGAGTGAGTCTGAGTGGAGTCTGTGGTTGCTGCATTCTCAGGTCCAGGCTCCACAAAGTCCTCCAGGGCAAGAGGCAGGCCTAACAAGTTCATGTGATTGAGAATATGCTCAACCCAAAATCTTCTGATACCAAATTATTTACTTCCCAGACCACCAAGTCTTGATACTTTCTGTTCAGACCTCATATTTAGATCATTTATATGATGAACCCAATATCCTGGTTTCCATGAAAACGTATAAGGTTGGGACACTTTGGACATCTTAAAAAAGCTCTCCATGGAGTTAACAAATGAATACATAGATTCAGAAAAAAGTTAGTAACTAGGTTCCAGATGGTAATAGATGCAGGACCACAAGATGCTGGAGACCTGAGGCTGACTTCTCTGATTCTCACTGAACCTTCCACCACATGCTTATAGAAAATAAGAAGAAGAAAAAAGAAAAGCAAAGAAGTGGGTGTGTTATTGCTTGACCTGGTGGGAAGGCAGAAGGGTCAGGGTTTTCCAAGGAAGGAAGCCAATAGAATAAAGGGATTTCACAACAAAAGTTCTTAGAGTATCCTACACGGTGTGGTCAGAGTGACCCAACAAGGTCTGTCTCACTGAAGAGGCTGAAAACCTGCAAGTTGCTCAATCCATGAGGCTGAATAACTCAGGAGTCTCCTTTGGTACTGAATAGAGGGTTCCTAGAAAGCCTGTGGACCTCCTGGAGAGCTGATGGTCTTCTGTCCAGGTCTGGAGACCAAAAGTCTGGGTTCAGACATCTGAGAAGGAATGCAGCAACCTCAGCAGAGTGAATACATTTGCCAGCAAGATGAGAAAGCAAGCAGGCAAAAAGCAAAGCTTCCTTTCTTTACCTCTTATCTCTTCTCAGTTCCCACCAGAAGGTAGCCTGGATTTAAATAGTCCCCTACAGGAGTGACAGTTGCTTTGCCCTTCAGCAGGTTCCAGGTGCAATCAAGTTGACAACCAAGATCAGCCATGCCAGGGAGGCTGTGATGTCAGGCAGGCCTAGATTGGAGCTGAGAGTTAGCTCTGACGGAAGTGACACTACAGAATTCCTAGCAATGAGTTCAGTTCTAATTAAAACCATTTCAGCTCAGTGTGGGGCTATATTAGAGCTCTGAAGGAACAGAAACAGTATAGAAAGGGGGAGGGAAGGGAGGAAAGAGGAGGTTACTAAAATAGCGTCGAGGTAATAGAGGCAGGGCAATCCAACAATGGCTAAGTGCATGTTGGAGAGTCTGAGAACTCCATAGCTACATAACTACTCAGTCCTTGAAGAAGGATGACTCAGAGACCAGACCCTAATCTGATGTTATAGACCTAGAGGATTCCTAGGGGCTCCTATGTGTTCAGTCCACACTGAAGCAGGAAGCTGGGGGTAGGAACAGAGACAAGTGTTGGTCAATAAGAAATGAAGGAAACGGTTCTATCTGCTCATCCTCAAGCCTTCTCATATCTGGTCCACCGGCAAAAAAGTCCCAGCTTTCCCATAGAAAGGTTTTCCTTTGCCTCTAGTTAAGCCTTCCTCAAAACGCCCTCGTAAACAAGCACTGGACCTTGCCTCTTGTTTAAGTCCAGGTTTTATCAGCTCAGCAGTCAAGATTAACCAGCATGCCCACTAACTCTGTTAGATTAGGCAGGCCAATGGGGCAAGCGAGGTCTTGGTGGTATTGCTTAACATATCGCTAAGTCTCCGTGTAGTTGAACAGAGGCTGTAGGATTCTCTAGGAACTTGTCTTGAATCCTTCCTTCCCAACGAATCTCCTGGAAGCAATTGGGAGTCTGGTGAACTTCCCTGTGACTATTACTCACCAGTTCTCTTCACCTCCTGCATCTGCAGAATGTCCCCATTGGGCACCCGTATACAGTTGCTTGGATGCCCTGTGGTAGGTGTGAGCCCTTGGTTTGGGTCCTATGTGATGATGATGGAGGCTCTGTAAACACAGTCTTCTTACCCTTAGGGGATCAATTTCTTTCATCCAGTGTGGCCTTCAGTTCTCTGGCCATGGGAACTGGTCACCCTTCACGTAACTGACCTGCTGCTTTATAATATAGACACAAGTATCAGACAAGCCATGACCTTCTGGCGTGGACAGGAGAGTCTTGCTCTAGTGTTCATTTACAGATTCTTGCTTACTTTCCTGAGACTAAGAAACAGGGATTTCTGTGAAGTGCTTATGGGCCCAGAGAGGTCCATGAGCTGAGAAGAAATATGGACTGAGCATTTGAGCCTCTGTTTCCCCCACAGGCCTTCAGCTGTGGGTGGAGTCTACTTGGGGAGGAGGAAGTTCATCAGCTTGTGATTGGCAGGATGGTCAAGCCACTCACCTGCAGAACCTCCTCTACTCTTCTTGGTTCTTCATAAGACTTCCTTCCTCTGTGAAAGTAAATTTTGATTGTCCATATGTAGGGATTTAGAATCACCATGGCTGTAGTTACATGCACTTGTGATCCGGCCTTCTGTTTTGATCCACTGGCCCACATGTCTGGTTCTGTGCCAGTAACACTATTTTTACTACTGTAATTTTGAAATATATCTTAAGATCTGGGATGGCAATCTCCACGGCGTTGATTCTTTTGTTCAGGATTGCTTTGGTCATCTGATACCTTTTTATGGTTTCATGTGAATTCTTGGATTTCATTCCTATGTCTATAAAGAATGAGGTGGGGGATTTTCTATTACGATTGTGTTGAGTCTGTACATTTCTTTGGTTCAAATGGTCATTTTCATTATATTAATTCTACTATTGTGTGAGCCTCTCAGGGTTCTTGTTTCCTACTATTCCTCAATCTCTTCCTTCAGAAATCTTAAGTTTTTGTTGCAAAAGTCACCTCTTAGATTAAATATATTCTTAGACACTTTTTGAGATGATTGTGATTGGAAGTGTGTCCATATTCTCTTTCTTGGTGTGTTTCTTGGTGGAGTATAGAGAGACCCTATTGATTTTCCTGAGTGGGTTTGGTACCCTAATGCTTTGCTCAACTCCTTGATAATTTGCAGACGTTTCTGGTTGGATTTTGGGGTTCCCTATTGGATGACATTATATCATCTGCAAACAGGGACAGCTTCTTCGGCTAGCGCTGCAAACATCCTGATGAAAAGGAGTAGAGATAACATGAAAATCTGCTTCCTTCCTGGTTTTTTTTCTTTTCTTCATTTTTTAATTTATTTAAAAAGGTTTTTTTTTTCCATATCTACCACTGCTCCCCCTCCCTGCCCTCCCCCCAATCCTCCTTTAGCCTCCTCCCACCTCCTCCCCCCATCCTTTCTTCAAGGAGGACAAGGAGTCTGGCACATCCAGTTGAGGTTCAAGTCTCTCATCCCAGAATTAAGGCTGGGTTAGGTGTTCCTGTAATAGGAGGTTTCTGGTCCTGACTTTCGGGCCTAACCTCAAGGTTTAGGACCCACAGTCCCACAGTCCCGCAGAGACACACTGATACTTACATTAATTTTAGGCTGATTGGCCTAAGGCCCAGGCATATAACTTGCTAACTCTCTACCCTTCATCTAACCCATGACTCTTATCCTGTTCAGCCATGTGGCTGGGTACCTTTTTTCAGACCAGCATAGTTGTCCTCTGCTTCTTCCGGCTTCTCTCTGGCATTCTGCTCTGTGCTTCCTGTTCCCAGACTTTTCTTAGTCTAGTAGCCCCGCCCACACTTCCTGCCTGCCTTTGGCCAATTAGCGCTTTTTATTAAACCAGTGGGTGGGACAATTATTTACCATGAAACAACACAATCTCCCACATATCCCTTTTCTCTTCTTAAAAGAGAAAAAACAGGCTCCAAGATGTCAGTTCACACACAGGAACGTAGTCTGATCCTACTGCAAGAAGCTCCACACAGTCGTCTGCCTTTGTAGGGTTTAGTGCCTTTCCTGATTTCCATAGGATGGCTTTGAGGTTTCTCCTTCAAGCGGTATGCTGTCAGCTGTGGATTCATTATTCGCAGCCTTTATTATGTTGAAAAAAGTTCTTGTCAGTTCTCCTCTAGTATCATGAAGGACTGTTGGTTAGTGTCAAAGACTTTTTTAAATGTCCATTGAGATTATCATGTTGTTTAAGTCCATTTATATGATTTATTCCATATATTGATTATGTGTGTTATACCTTTCCTACATCTCTGGGGTAAATATAACTTGATCATGGTGGATGATGTTTTTAATATGTACTGGTATTTATTTTATAATTACTGGAAGCAAACCCCTTTGCATGTCTACAAAAAGAGTTTGTTTATACATTGGGTTAGTTGAGATGAGAAGAAAACCATTTCCTGACCTGGGTCTAGAGACTAAATAAAGGAAATGAGTGAGCTGAGGCCAGCATCCATCTCTCTCTGCTTCCTGACTGCAGATGCCATGTGACCCACAGATTCCTGCTGCCATGCTTTTTCAAAATGATGGACTGTGCCTTCAAACCATGAGACAAAATGAATCTGCCTTCCTTAAATGACTTTCCCAGATACTTTGTCCCAGCAGCAGCAGCAAAGCTCCTATAGCAGTGCCTGTCTGTTCTCTGTTTATGTCAGCTGTCCCCAGCCTTCCGGCTTTTCATATTGCCGGTTAATATACTTCACTTTCAAAAAAGAGAAGAATGGTTCCCCAAATGTCAAGGGGAAACCCTGTAAGGACCCAGCCTGGTTCCACACATGCAGGCTCATATGGCAGAAAGAGGAGGCACAGGATTGTGGCAATGGGTCTCCCGTTTACTCTGATGCATCTTTTATGATGTTAGGGTTATAGGGACAATGTGAGGGGTTCAGAGTCTTTTCACTGGTGACATTCCAGGTCACCATAGTATCTGGGCTGTGAAAACACAGCATGGGAAAGTGGTGTGTATGCCTCACTGTAGAACAGCGTCTATGTGTGGGCTACATCAACCCTTGTGCTGGGGTCCCTCCCAGAAGTGAGAACCATATTAAACTTCACACTCTGTCAAATATCTGCCAAGGGACAAAAGCAATCAAGTTCAGAGCCAAGGAAGCTATTCTTCAACAAACAGTGAGCTAGCAGATATAATTCTTAGAACACAGGTCCAAATCGGGCTATGCTCCTCCATGGGGTTCTCTGGGAAGCAGTCTGCCCTGACTTGACAGCTCCTAGTGGATGGTATCTGATTCATCCATGCTCCTTGCTTGGTCCATTATCTGAATCTAAATCATGTGAGGTGAAAATTCCCATTGTCCCTAAAGGGTCATCAAAGCCACACCTTCCCTTTGTTCTGGAAATTGGTCCAGACGCCTCAGGAAGATGGCTCAGTGATTTGGTCCAGAGAGGGCAGAGATGAGCACAGAGGCTCCCAGAGGAGACTCCTCCAGCCTCCCCAACATCACCCTCTCATGTCATTGTAGGTCTTCCCTGCCCCCCCGCCACACACACACACACACACACACACACAGACACACACACATACACACAGACACACACACACAGACACACACAGACACACACATACAGACACATACACAGAGATACACACATAAACACACACAGGCACACACACATACACACACACAGACACACACGCCCAGACACACAGACACACATACACACATACACACACATACACACACAAACACACACACACACACAGACACACACAAACACACAGACACACACATACACACACATGCCCAGACACACAGACACACACACACACAGACACACACATACACACACATGCCCAGACACACAGACACACACACACACAGACACACACAAACACACAGACACACACAAACACACAGACACACACATACACACACATGCCCAGACACACAGACACACATACACACACACATACACACACACAGACACACACAAAAACATACAGACACTGACACACACACACAGACACACATAAACACACACACACACAAACACACATACACACACATACAAACACACACACACACACAAACACAGACACACACACAGATACACAGACACACACACAGATACACAGACACACACATACATACACAGACACACAGACACACACACAGATACACAGACACACACATACATACACAGACACACAGACACACACACAGATACACAGACACACACAGACACACAGACACACACACAGATACACACACACACACAGACACACATACACACACACACATTCTTGTGAACACATATGTGTGTTCTTACCCTGAGTGAAGCTCCTATTCACTCCTTAAAAGAAGCTTTTCCTCCGTCTAAGACACCATCACACTTAGACCTCCATAAATTGTACAGTTTGTTTATGTCTGATGCTCTCCCTCCCTCCCTCCCTCCTCGGGGTCCTGTTACGGCTAGCTCACTCTCAGCCTCCCATGAGGACCAAGCACTCACATCCACCTCATAGCAACAAGTATTTAACTTGTAAAAGGTAATTTATGAAAAGGATATGCGTAGAGTGTTAATAGGTGTCTCCATATATGCTCTGTGTATGCCTTGTTGTGGGACATGTAGTGTATATGTGTCTTGTGGGCATTTAGAGTGCATGTGTTGTGAGTATGGGTATGGGTGTGTATAGCGTGATGTACATGTGTGTTATGGGGAAAAGTATACATTTGACAGGTCCTGTACTTTACATAAAGGTAAGGGTGGGTATGTGGTAGGGAGGTGTTTCTGTGTGGTATATGTTGTGGTCTATGTGGGGTAGTATATAAGCATGTTTGTGAGTGAATGGTGTATATATATATATATATATATATATATATATATATATATATATATATATATATGGGGGGGCCAGTATGAGTGTGGCATGTTAGTGCCGTGTGTGATGTGTACATCTAAATATGTCATATATGGTTTGTGTGTTAAATGTCCTTTGTCAGGACATTTGTCTCCCTGAGTTCTGCTCCATCAAGATAGCATGACAGTGAGGCGAGGCGGCCAGTCCCACCAGCAAGAAGTCTGTGATGCCTCTGATTGACAGCTCTGAGGAGGTGGAGTCCAGACTTCCTACTCCAGAGAAAGGAACCCTTCCAGAAGAGTTCTTGTTTGGGTGCACACCTCCACGGAATTGTGGAGAAAAGACCCACCCCCCTTTTCTTTCTATAGATAGACCCATCATTTCCTACTGAAAACAATGTAACAGTGCAGTCTCGTGACAATCACACGGATAGTTGTGGCTCTTACTCTGAAAATCAGCCGCTTCTACAGTAAATTCTTCCCATCTCCACCCCCAAGAACTGGAAAAAGCGGCACCTCCTGAGAAGGACTGACTGCACATCTGTCTACCAAGCTTCCCCTTCCCTTCCTATTAGAGATAACACAGGGACAGTCCTTATCATAATGACAATATCTCCCTCTTGTACACAGGGTGGGGGTTGGGGCAAGCCTGTGTAGAGCTTGTTCCCATCCCTGTCTGTTTAACTCTTCTTCCCCAGCACTGGGGACAGAATTTGTCCATGACACGCAAACCCTACGCCACTTTTACTTGGTATTAAAAGAGTGGAAAAGATGTGGGGGGACGGGTCAGCTGTTCCCCGGGTCCACTCTTCACCTCACACCTCTCATCTGGTTTTCCCATGAGCAAACAGCAGCGGTGTGATAGGAAGGCTTAGGGAAACCAGTATCCAGACGGGGAAAAGCACCTACAGAGCCCCAGTTATTCTGTGTTCCACACAACCCAACCACGTGTGATTCTGACTTTAAAGCATCACAAATTAGAAAGCATACAGATAAAGTCAACCCAGCCAACTGTCTCCAGGCAACCAATTGTGTGGCCCCAGAGTCCCACCCAGAAGATACCTCAAAAAAGCCCAAATTTGCATCTGTCCTTGTGGCTTCCAGATTATGGCTACTACTTCCAGATATCTCTATAAAGTTGTCCTAAGCCATCCTCTGCAGACAAGCCGCTGCTCACCCAGAGGAACCTTCCTGCCTCAGGAAGTGTGGAAATGAGGAGACATGACTCACTGAGCCAATTAAAGTGGGAAATTCGCATTATGGATCTGCCTGCTTGTTTCAATTAGGAGCAGAAAACAGCGTTCCCCCTTTCCTTCCCAAAGCAGAGGGATGAGGAACCTGAGGAGGTGGGTCTGGGCTCCTTCTAGGGAAAATTTAAGAGTGTGTGACTGGAGTCAGGAGCCTCACACTGCCCAGAGATGGCAGACGGAGGTCAGAGCTTCACAGAAAGGTCTGAAGAATGCCCGTCAGAAGATGAATGCTTCCTGTTCAGTGGGCGTGATCTCTCTTTAACTCTCGTCCATCCCATCTCTGGGAGACCCCACAGCCCCTAGCAGCTGTGACCTCTCTAAACTGCCAGCCTCACATGACTGACACTCCATCAATTTTGCTGAACTGCATTTGCAAGCCAGTCTCAGGAGGATTGGCCAAGTGCAGCAAGCATGGGGGCAATACCCTACCAGAGCCAGACTGCAGCAGGCTAAGGGGCTCTTCCCACTTCTCCCTGTGGCCTGGGAAACGGGCCTAGGGGCCTCCAGGCCAAAGGGAATGAAGGACCTCTGATTATTCCTTGTAAATTTTTCATGAGGACATCTGTCTGTGCTCCTCGGTCTCTGAGTACCCCCTCCCCCTCCTCCCCCTCTCTGTTCTCCGTCTTCTCCTTTCTTACTCTGCCCTTTTCTCTCCCTCTCCTCTCCCCTCCCCCCTTTCCTCTCTCTCCACCCTCCCTCCTTGTGTTCAGACCCCTGACAACTCGTGAAAAAACGCGAACCACTGGGCCTCAGCTGCCGTGAGCCGAGACTTGCCCGATGTGAGGATGGAGTGTGAACCCCAGGCTGAGAGGCTGCGGGCTTCAGGGAGGGGACTTGGAAACAAAAGACCACGCAGGACGGGTGTTTTGGGGAGGTGAACAACAAAGCCCTCTGGACCCTCCTGAGGATTGGTTCTGCAGATCCAGGGTTCTGTGCTGGAGATGAGCGCCCAGCCCAGGCTTCCTCTGCTAAGCAACCCTGCCAGCCTGATTCCTGGAGGTGACTGGCATCATGGACACAGCCCGTATCAAAGCGGAGAAAGATTTATAGATATGCGTATGGAGTCGAATGCTTCTTAAATAGTAAAATATAGTAACTCTCATGTAAAGTGTAGGGAAGCATAGGCCTCAAAATCCTTTCTCCATACAGTTCGAACCAAGGACACACAGCTCTTTCTCATTAATGCGCCCAATCATTCAGATGTCCTTTTCGTGCCTCCTTTGAAGTGACATGTGCTTCAATTTATTTTTAATCTTCTAAGTGATGTCGGGACTGCACCTCATGCACATGTGAAGTTGCCGCCCTTCCTGGCTGTTGTCTAAAGCCGTTTGAGCCACAAAAATATCAAGCGCTCAGTCCGGAGTCCAAGAACGATCTCAGGCTGGGGAGATGCGCGAGAGAACTGCGCAGAAGAGGTGCATTTACTAAGAAACCCTTCACTGTACACACCTTCCCTACCTTTGTGTGGGTCCCGGCCCTGGTCCCTGGGGACCCGCCATGGAAGCACTCCGTGGAGCGACAGCGCCACCCAATGGTCAGCATTAGCAATTGACCGTTCCTTCTCTGCTGTCTCCCTAGGCCTGAATGTCACCATCTTTAAGCAGTTTTCCACATGAAAGGGGGCCTGTAACTGATTCAAAGCCACCTTGCCTAGGAAATCTGAGCATGCCCATAAAAGGCAGTGTAGAGAGAACACTGCAGAATGTTTTTGTTAGGTTGGAGGGGGTCACCCCCAATAGCTACTCCGGGGGTCATGTCAAAGTAAAACGAAAATTAAATATATTTACTTAATCTATTAATTGATTCAAATACGTGTGTGTGTGTGTGTGTGTGTGTGTGTGTGTGTGTGTGTGTGTGTGTGTGTGTGTGTGTGTGTGTGTGGTGTAGATGTTTGAGTTAATCTCAGTGTGTCTAGTTTGAAATACCTAAGCTACATAAATTCCACGGGACAATGTTCCTGTTACTATCAATAAAAACGGGGTGGGGGGGGAGAAGATTTTGGAGTTAGGCAGAATGACTTCAAAATCTGGCCTGTGGGACCTTACTGAATCAAAAACATCCACTGGGTAATCTTCAGGAAAAGAAACTAAACCCTCCAAAGGTAGATGACTGTCGAATGCCATGGGCAGTGTGTGGAACCTCGTGAAGCAGGATCAGACTGTGTTCCTGTGCATGAACCGGCACCTTGGAGCCCATTCCCTGTAGAGGAACACCTAACCCAGCCTTAATACCGGGATGAGGTATACGGACCTACCTCAACTGGATATGCCAGACTGAACTGACCCATTTTGGGATTCCTTGCCCTCCTTGGGGAATAGGTGGGGGGATGTGGTGGGGGAGACTTGGGGAAGATTGGGAGGAGGGAAGGGAGGGTGAGCAGGGGTATACATGGGAGGGAAACTTCTTAAATACAAAATATGTAATTAAAAAAAATCTTGCTTGTACATAAACCTCACTCGGCTGATGAATTTAAGGGTTTCCATTTGTCTGTCCCTATACAGTCTTGGATCACCCAGAAGGATGACATTAGCATCATAGAGGCAACTATGACGGCCCTAGGCTCCTGCCTGTGATCTTGGGAGCTTGCCCCTTTCCTTGGATGTCCCCCTTGGTCCCCAAGCAGAACTCAGCCCCCCCTCCTCCTCCTGAAGCCTTTCCTTCACATGCCTCATAAATGTTGATGAGCACATTACACAGGCTTAAAATATTGCTGGGGAATTGATTGGTTTCCAAACACACACATACACACCTGGATTGAAGGGCAGAATGTGTCCTACAAATAGTGAAGCTCGGGGTCTAGCCTGATGCTTGCCTTTCTGTGAATCACCTGAAATACCGTGAGTGGATTTCTCGTATATAAAATAGCACAATTTTATGGACAATGGAAGATTGGCACTGATTTTAACCAGTTAGCTGCTAAAGCCATTTAAATACTGCACATGGCAGCTTGTTCTAGAAAATGTTATTCGGTACGTATTTTAAATAACTAAGTGAAGCTAAAAAATCATCAACTCCGGGAAGCAATATAAAGTATTCCTTTCCAGATCATTAAAGCTATCAAGTTTTTTTTTAACCCCCACCCACTGCCAAGACCTTTAAAGAATGTGATACTCTTTGTATTCAGGTGATGGTTAGTTTTGTTTACTGTCACCACACACCTGGCAGGATAGAACCTCAATCTGAGGAATTTCTTCTATGGATGGCCTGTGGGAGGCCTTTTGTTGATTAATGATTGATGTGGAAAAGCCCAGCACACTATGGATGATGACACTACCCCTGGGAAAGATGGTCCTGTGGTGTATAAAAAGGGAAGCTAGGCAAAAGGGAAATGAACCAGTAAGCAGCGTTCCTCAATGCCTCTCGCTCGATGATGATGAACTGAGATGTGTAAATAAATCCTTTCCTCCTCCAGTCTGCTTTTGGTCATGGTGTCTGCCACAGCAGCAGGGCAGTGGAAAGCAGACTGAAGTAAGCAGTCTGCCCAAGTCTTGCCCTCTGGGATCGGCAGGGCTCTCTACGCTGGGGTTCAGAAACACACATTGGCTGCAGTATGTGCCACCTTGTACGGTCTTGATACTGAGGGAGTTTCTGGAGTCTAAGGGAAACAGAACCTGTGAGGGGACCAGGTCCTTGTCCAGCCTAGTTTTATACCAACTTGTCACAAGATAGAGTCGTCTGAAAGGAGGGAACATCAGTTAGGGAAATGCCGCTCTAAATTCCAGCTGTACGGAATTTTCTTAATTAGTAATGGAGAAGGGTCCAGCTCATCGTGAGCTGAGCAAGCCAGCAAGCAGCGCCCTCCATGGCCTCTGTATCAGCTCCTGCCTCCAGGTTCCTGCCCTGTTTGAGTTCCTGTCCTGACTTCCTTCAGTGATGACCAGCAATGTGGAAGTGTGAGCCAAGTAAACTCTTTCCTCCCCAATTTGCATTGGGTCAAGGTGTTTCATTGTGGCAACAGTAGCTCAAACTAAGACAAGCTGGTACTAGAAATGGGCCTAATCAAGTTGTGGGAAGATCATGAATGGATTTTGGAAGTTTGGCCCAGAAAATTCACCGGATGTTCCAAGCTTGATGAGCTTTTCTGTGGGAGCTTGGAAGGTAAGGATGTTAAGAGCAGAGCCTGGCTTTTGAAACCCCAGAGGGAAGTTTTGAGAGTCACTTAAAGACTCTATCAAGTCTGCTTGCTATTTTGAGTTGGGAATCTGGTTCTGGTTAGCTGGGACTGTAGAACCAACCTCGATTTACAAGAGACCAGAACCACCTGAGTAAAATCTTATTTTTGCTGGGATAATTGATGCTGGTCAGCTGGAGCTGAGAAATTAGCAATAATTAACAAGAAACCAACATCACTGTGGTAAAATCTGTGAAGTGCTTCACACAGAAGCAGTGTTCCAGAGGCTGCCAAGCTTGTGCCTCACACAGGCAGCCGGACTTGAGAGGTTAAGAGTCACCCAGGTGGTGCTGGTATCCATAATACAAAGAGGTCGTGAAAAGCAGCTGAGGTTTGGCACTGTGAGAGGGCGGGAGAGGCCATTGGTGAAGCTACAGCCTCATTAGCAGTGGAAACCCCAAGACTGAAGGGACCATAAAGACAGTTTGAGTCTCGGCACCGTGAAGAGAGCTCAGAGAGGCTTTTAGCAAAACTATAACCCATTTGCAACAGAGACCCCAGCTTTATTGAGATGTTAGTACCACGGATGACCACCAAGAACAGCGGCACAGGACACACTGTGTGTGCTGCACAGGGCAGAGCTGGAGAAGAGACTCAAGCCCTTTGGAGGAGCCAGGAAAATCGTGAGTAAATCCCAGATGTTGGACACTGAGTTATTTACACTGTTTAGTTCTGCTTGCTTTGATCTTATTGTGACTGTGCCCTGGTTCTTCCTTCTTGAAGTAAGAAAGTATTTAACTTATTTTATTTTTATTTTATATGAGTTCACAGTTGAAAGACATTAGATTTTAAAAGACTTTGGACTTTAAAAGACACTGACTTTATAGGTGTTTGAATTTTTAAAGGCTGTGGGACCTTTAAAGTTTATAAGATATTTTATATTGTGATGTCTTTATTAATGTGTGATTTTGAAATGAAAAAGAAAGGAAAGATTGTGTCTTAACAGTGAGGTGTTGGTGTCCAGTTTTCAAGGGGTCAGTTGTGCTAAAGAGCTTTATGTCAACCTGACACTGAGGCTCAGGGAAGAGAACTGAGCCTCATCTGAGAAAATGTCTCCATAAGATCAGCTGGAGGCAAGCCTGTGGGGCATTTTCTTACTTGGTGATTGATGGGAGAGGGCCTGGGCCATTGTGGGTAATGCCATCCCAGCCCTGGATTCTATGAGAAAGGCTGAGCAAGCTGAGGAGAAAGCCAGTAAGCAGAACCCCCCCTCCCCATGGCCTCTGCATCAGCTCCTGCCTCCACATTCCTGCCTTGCCTGAGTTCCTGTCCTGACTTCCTTTAATAATAGACTAAAATGTGGAGGAAGGGTAAGCCGAATAAACCCTTTCCTTCCCAGCTTGTTTTGGCCATGGTGTTTCATCACCCTAACTAGGGCAGCCCTACCATGGCTAACAGCCCAACAGCATCTACTGTACTGGGGCGTCTTGAGCATTCCCTCCCATCCAGGCACTGTGCTCAGTACAGCACTTACCTCTTCGTGGCTTCATGGGAATATGTGGAACAGGCATCTTTAGAACTCATCTCCCCTCTTCATAGAAATGCCAAGTGAAACACAAGGAAGTTTAAGAAAAATACCCTCAGGACCCTCTGCTCTTAAACTGCAGGATTTAGGCCTCCAGAATTGCCTCACTTGGCTTACCTTTGTTTTCACACATGGGTCTGACATGATTTCAGAAATGCAGTTCAGAGTCTACGCAGGACACTGATTTAACAGCCTTTGGTTCACATGCCAACAGATGGTTACAAACAGTACCCTGAAGACTAAGGATGTGGTGCACAGCTGTTGTACAAACAGTGCAGAGATGCATACTACTTAGAGCCAGGGTACTTACCCTTATCGGGGAAAGGATGAGATAAGGCAAGACCCTGGGGAGAGGGCCAAGCCTTCTGTTAGTTATCTACTACTCATAGCCTGCTCTTAAGCACAGAGCGGGTCCCAGTCTCTGAGACCACTGCGTAAAAAGAGACAGCCACAGCCAGGAAGGGTATGGCATCAACTATTGCAAATGTCTCTATATCCCCAAATCACAAGGACTAGAACTGCACTGTACAAACAAGGAAATGCAGTCTCCAGCCCAGGCCTTGTAAGGCCCTGGGCAAACTCTCCTGTTACCTGTGGAGATGGTATTAGCTTAGGGTGGTAAGGAGGGCCACAAATGCTTCTGAAAATTGCCTGGGTACTGCTTGTCGGTGAAGAAGATGCAAAATACTTGTTTTTACAAATGCACTGGGAAGGTGGCACACACTGCGGGAAGATGTAAAGAACATGATGCCGTAGTATTTTCTCCCCTCAGCATAGACAGAACAGACTCCACAGCATCCTGGCCATAGCCAGCACCTTGAGATCCTCTTCTAGAAGTGTGGGCCTGTGGGTCCTTACTTGCTGGATGCTCTCGGAAGCCCTTTTGATTGTAGTAGATCCTTTAGGGTTCCGGACAATGACATCCTTTGTGTTTTTTCTGATTATGTGATTATTTAGTAGGGACAAACTGGTTTTGGTGCACTCCTATGCCCCGAGCACTCTGGAATACTACCACAAATTCAAGGTCATCCTGAGATACCCAAAGTGAGACTATGTCTCATGAAAACAAATAAACGTTATTTAATAGAGCAGTTAGATTATTTTCTTTTGTTTATATGCTGCTGTGTAGCTTTTCCTGGGGACATTTCCTGAACAATGTCTACCAGCCTTACAGAGGCCTTTGATGACCATGGCTCCACCCAAGGTTAACAACAAACTCATTTGAGTTACTGACAGTTCGTGAGTGACCCAAAGGCAGGGGAGGGAGGCCAGCACAGATGACCACTCCTGAAAATGTCCTCCTTATAGTTCCAGACCACCTTGGAGGCAGCTCCTCCAGAGAGTATCATATGTCTTCTTCCTCAACTACAAGAGCTGTTTCAGCCCCCTTTTTCCTTCTTCTTCAAATTCAGCCACTGCATTTTCTTCTGACTCCATGCCAACCAGTTGTTCTTTAAAGCAAATGTTTACAATTGTGGCATCGTTAAAGTTTTTTTTTTTTTTATCTTTTTAAGATTCCAAGCTATCACCCTTCTTATTTCAGAGGTCAGATTTATGAATATGCCTTAATCATGTAGGTCTGTTTTCCCTGTAATTTTGAAGGGCCTGGCTGGTGACACCTGCTGGTAGCTTGTGTCTTTCCCATGCTTCCTCCAAGCATCACCTGTCTTGAGTAAACATCTCTCCATAACTTATTCCAGTTTGACAATCCTTCTAAATGCCATGTAATGTGATAAGCAGCAAACACCTGCAGGCCGTGAAATATTTTCATATTTATTTCTCAAGTCTTTAAAATCTCACAGCATTTTATAGGATGTTGTGCTAGGAATAAAAGTGAAGAAGTATTTATCCTCACCAGGGCCCTTTGGTGCTACTGCTGGGTTGGTTGTTTGGAGAGACAGAGTCTCATGTAGCTCAAGCTAGCCCCAAACTGAACCTCAGATCCTCTGCCTCCAGAGTGCAAAGATTAGATTTGCTGTGTGCATTTTATATTGTGCTATTGCTGGAATCCAGAGCGTCATGCAGGCTAGGTAAACGCACCACCAACTGAGCTACATCTCCATCCCCAGTGTTGGAATTGCTGTTTAACTCAGGTTCTCTATGCCACCAACAGTTTTTCCCCCCAAAATAATACTCTGTTAAATGAACTGCTAGTTTGTGGCAGAGCCTCTTTCTGAGAGATATTTCTCTGTTTCTTATTCTTCTTGCTGTTTGTTTATTTATTCATTGGGATGTGGGTGGCCCCCAATGGACCAGAAGAGGGAGTCAAATCTCTGGAGCTGGAGTTACAGTAGCTATGAATCATCTGATGTAGTTGCTGAAAACAGTATTGGAGTCCTCTTCAAGAGCAGAAACTGCTCTTAACCACTGAGCCATCTCTCCAACTTCACGCTTCTCTTTCCAGATCACAAAGATGATGGTTGTGTATTTCATGAGACAAACTCCCAGAGCAAGTAGCTGAAGGTTAGATATACAAGAAACAGAAACATCAGTGCTCTGCCCATCCGTGCAGTGTGCAGAGGGTCTGGGAGTAGGTCACTGGCTTCTTGCAATCTCCGGCTACATTTTTTTCCCCCTTCTAAGAGTGTCTGGAGACAAAGGACAGGGTCTCACATGTGTCATGTTGCTATATCTGTGCCATAACAGCCAATTTTATTAAAGGAAGAGGAAAACATCTCATTAATATATGAGTTTATTGTCTCTTTCTGTTAAGAAAAGGTTAGGGTAAAACTTGACCATAGAGCTTTTGTCTAACTTGCATGTGGTCCTGGCTTCAGTACCCAGTATCACACATATACCGAACGACTTTTGATAAAATAGGCTTGTAAAGAACATCCATTGAATTTAGTAAAGTTTGGATAAATATAGGATTCAATACTGTAAAGCTCTGAGCATAGCACTAAGTCCCACACTTAGGTTCTTTGAGCTGGATGATTCCACCCGTTGAATACAAACATTCTTGAGCTAATACATCCAGACATTCCACACAAAGTGACTTCCCAGTCATTAGCATAGACAAGAGTCTATGTCTCAGAATTTCCTCTCTGTGAGATGTGCGTGTCTATCTTCATACTCACATGATAGTCATGATTTTAACTGTGTTATAGTTGACAGAATATTAGTGCCACGAGCAGGAAGTGGATCAGCTCCACTGTCTCCTTTCTGTTGCCTGAAATTGTAATTTCCTTATCCAGGCATGGGTTTTGCAGCCCTGTTCAGTGACCTGTCCATTGTGAAGGACTGGAGAAATTAATAGTAGATAAAATAACCTACACCTATACTTTACCAAACACAAGTTAAGCGACCATGGGACACAGGTGACATGGGGAAAGTGTGCAGATGCTGTCCAGGGCCAGCTGTAGTCCTCTCTCCACACAGCTATCTGATGCGAGTTGGAGGCAGGTTCTAATGGGAGCCTAGTCTGGCTTTCACATTTATTTCAGGCAAGTCGATATCTTTGGGAGTTAGAATACATATTTGGAGCTTACCTGTGTATAAATTCACTTCTAGAAGACAGTAGGTGAATGTACAGATTGTCACTGTGATAATCCACAGTTAGGAATTCACAAGTATGCACACACACATATACAACACACATATAAACATATACACACATGCACACATACACAAATACACACACACATGCACACACACATACACACATGCACACACACATGTGTACACATACACACATACACACACACACACACACACACACACACACACAACTAGGAGCATTCCCAGTCCCCCACAATGAATCAAGAGACACCCATCAGCAATTAGGATGCCCCACTCCAGATCATCCAGTGTCTTGGTCAGTCAGTATTGCTTTAAGAAAAGAATACTCTAAACTGGAGAGCTTATAAATCAAAATATCAGCAGACCAGATGTCTGATGAAGTTCTGTCTTTCATAAATGCTGCCTTCTAGGGATCCTTACACAACAGCAGTGTGGGCAGGTTCTCTTATAAGGCTATTAATCCCTTTGCTGGGGGTGGAGTCGAATGGCCTTCTCACCTGAGGCTCTACTTTATCACAGTGGGGCTTACAGTTCAGTAGTTGAACTTTGAGAGAATGCACACATTCACACCACAGCATTATTCTCTCTCTCTCTCTCTCTCTCTCTCTCTCTCTCTCTCTCTCTCTCTCTATCTCTCTCTCTCTCTCTCTCTCTCATACACACACATACACACACACACCTTCTCATTGCTCATTCTCAACTGCTACTTTCTTGAGGGGAACTCAGGCCGTTCTCCAGGTTAAATGGCATATCTTCTTACACATGCAGCACTTGGCATGCATTGCTGTCTGCTGCTTCATTAAGCTGCCATTTTTATGCCACTGAAGAGGATTCAGACCACTGTGATTTGGGCTGCGCTTTCCCCATGAAGCCTGAGGATCTGCTGCCTAGAGTGATCATGGTGGGTGTGTTGGCTTGTAAGAACTGACTACATTCCAACCCTCTTCTTCCCTGTTTCTCCCATCACTTACAGCTAAAAGCATCTCGCACTGACTCCAGTGCCTAAAGCAGACACAGGGAGCCAGGAAAGGATTGCTAGAGAATGTGCCATTCAACCTGAGGGCAGGAGAATGGAAAGGAATATGGCTTTGCTTCAAAAAAGCAGAAAATCTGTCCCTTTCAACTCAGGTGCTTTTAAAGGCATCATTTCAATTCATCTTTCCACCAACTCATGAACAAAACATTGGGAACTTCATTCTGTACACAGAGTTCAGATAACCTCTGATGCTGAAGAGCCCACAAAGTCAGGCAGCTTTTGTGACTCTGGTGAAATCGCATACCGTTGCTCTCCTGCATGGTTCCTGTCCTGTTCTTCACACAAAAGCCACAAATTATCACCTCCTATCAGTTAAGAATCATCTACCAGATAATACAAATAAGATAAAAGGCCTCTGGACCACACTGGACATACCCTTCTTCCAGCTGTTAGCAGCTGGTGTTCACTGGGCACATATATCCATCATCACACAGAGGTGGCATTGACTCTGGTGGCTTTGCAGATAGCAGTCCTGGTACTGATTCTTGTTGCCAGAATTAGTTTGGTGGCACTGTCAGTGGTGGCTTTAATTGGAGACAGGCACCCCCCCAACCCTGATTGCTAAGAGGGAGGCAAGGAGGCAGCAACATCCAGAAACAGCTGCTTCTAGCACCTGCCATGGGGGGCTCTCCCAGCATCCACAGTTCCCCCCACTGAAGCAGATGTTTTGTCTGGCTGCTGGCCAGTCTGGCATCACCTCACGTGGCAGCAGGCACTGGCTGGGAATGCTTGGGGAGGTGAGAGTGACTCTTAACTTCCAATTCGTCATACACTGACAGATTAGAACCAAACAGAAGCTCCTTCACAGTGTTGTGAGAACCAACCGTGACAAGGTGCAGGGAAGTTGTGTCCCATGAGGAGCATGTCTGCATTCCTTACCTGTACCTGCACACATTCTTCTCTCCTCTGATGGTGGTTCACAGAAAGGTCCCAGCTCATTAGCTCACTCTGATACAGCTACTTTAGTAATCACTTTTAGAACTGAGAATCTGAGCTAATGGAGGATGTATATTAGGGCAACATGTACACATATAAAAACAAAAATACACATGTAAATACATATAACACACAAAATATACATTATGAATAGTACATACACATAGTATGCAGACACACAACATACAAAATATACATAAGTAACATATGCAAGGAATATATACAGAACTCACATTTAGATGAACACAGAACACACACATAATGCACACCTATGTCACACATATACAATACACACATACACAGAGTATACATATACACAATACATACACACACACACTTCACATTCAACAGAATCCTGACCCAGAACTGTCCTCTGTGGAGTAGAGTCATAGAGGGACCAGAGACCATGGTCCACCTCCCTCTGTAAGGCCAGTCTCAAATGTACCATTTAGAACTTGGCCTGAATCTTGCCTGCTGCTAGGCGAGAGTACAGAACCTGGCTACAGTTATAGCTAAGTTCCTACATGTGTGCCTAGCACACAGCTGCTACCTGAGTCACTTAGGAGGGCATATTGAGATGAGACACACAAGCATCTACTCATTGGTCTCTACCTCTCCTTGTGCCTTCTTTGTGTGCATCTAGACCATGTGGGAAAGGGAGATAATGGATGTGGCACCGTGCCCCTCTTCCCAATATAGCAGCATCAGCAGCATCTTGGAGACCAGTTGATGATGCTACCAGCTCCCTAAAGGGGTGAATTCTCGGTGACAGTTATTACAGCACATTTCTGAATACTCCTAGGGAGAAAACAGTTTGTTCTAGGGCCCTCCTGGGCTTTTTCAAACTGGTGTCATGAGTAAAGTCTGCTTCCCACACATACACCCATGTAACCCATACTTTGTACCTGGGGACCATTGTCAAATTCCAAGATGACCTCTGTGTAAACTGTATTCAAGACAGGCCATGTTCTGCCATTTTTCCTCAAGGAGATGTAAAGAAACATTATTCACCCCAGACAGACAGTGAACTGAGACCAAATAAGTCCATCATAGTGAATCAATGGATGTCTGGAGGTTTCTTACAGGAGCATGGACAAACCAAAGGCAGTTAATAGAACCCCAAAGTTCTCTGCATGACCTATGGGTGCCTACACCACAGAAGAGTCACATCACAGTCAGTCTCAGGCAGAAAATGATCTTGATATCAGACATGTGCCCCTTGACTCTCCTGACACCATTCACTGGGAAGGACGAATATGTCTGACCTCAGGAGCATCCCCTGTGGGCAGCAGAAACTATAGCAGCCTGAAAACTGAGACAGAGGGACTTCTCTTTTTTTTTGTTTTTTTTTCTTCCTTATCTCTTATGTGCTGAGATCTCAAAGTTTACTTTCTTGTCTTTGGGTCCAAGATTGTTCCTTGGTTGACAGTGTGATATCTCTGGTTTTACAACAGGCAGTTCCAACATCACACACACACACACACACACAGAGAGAGAGAGAGAGAGAGAGAGAGAGAGAGAGAGAGAGAGAGAGAGAGAGAGAGGCATCTCCCTACCCCACACAGACACTAGCAGTACCTGTTTTAAAAGCTCAGTTTCTTAGTAAGTCTCCTAAGCCAATCGCTCAACCCACTTTCCATTAACTCCCCATGGACAGAAGGAATTATTAACCTTCCTTGTGTTGCAGGAATAAATGAGACTCAGGGGTAGATCTCTGAGAAAGTGGGAGATATTAGAGAGAGTAAACACCACAGTCAGATCTTACCCAGCTGTCTTCCAGCTTCCTCAGCCTGGCTTCCCTTGGCTTCCTTTTCCTCTATGCCTGACTTAAGCCTTAAGTACTTTCTTGGTAAATTAAGGTGTGGCCCCACCACTGCCTGCTTGGGAGCCTGGAATTCCTTCTATAATCTAGAATGACCTTGACTCAGTTGGGATTAAGGGCGTACATCACCACTCCCAGGATACTCCCTGTGCTGGGATTAAAGGTGTGAATCACCACTCTGATCCTCCTAGACTGACTATGGTTAGAGCTCTGGAACTTCTGGAGCTTTTATTAACTCCCCACATAGACTGTGGGTAGATTCCCTCTGATATCTCTGAAACTTCTGAAGCTTTTATTGAATCCCCACATCCTTGGCTACTGCATTCCTTGGCCAGATTTTTTAAATGGAAGTTCGTTTTCCTGTGAACCTAATTTGATTCTCCCCATAAGAGTACATCCCATGCTTTTCCATTTAAAAAACAAAACAATTTGTGATATTTTTCTCTAGAAGAAGAACCCCCATGGGGTTGGGTGTTTTGCAAACACCATTTAGTGACTGTCAACTTTTTAGAGGAAAAAAAAAAAAAAAAAAAAAACTACTGTGCATGATTCTAATGACAAGGGACTCCTTGAGAGACAGGAGCTTTTAGGGAACATTTAGCTGCTGAGTTTTCTTGACCTACCAGGCTCTGCCACTCACGGAGATTCAGCAAGTCTGAAAGAAAGGACGAGACACCGAGCCAACGGTCTTTCTGCCCAGCCTTTTACTTTGTAACCCCAATGCCAGGCTTTGAGCATTTCCCTCATCCATATGAGCAAAAGGAAAGTCCCCAGCTGGGAAGATGTCTCAGTCAGTCAGTGCAAACATGAGACACTGAATGTGATCTCCAGAACCTAAGTAAAGAACCTGTTGTGGGCGGCGCCTGCTTTTAGTCCCTCCCAGTGCTGGGATGGCAGAGAGAAGGGGGACAGGGGAGTCCCTGGCCAATCCGTCCAGCCTGACTGTCAAGCTGCAGGCCTCAGCGGAGGAGAAAAGCAACCTGGAAACTACCTCCAGTGTTGTCCTCTGCCCTCCATATGCCTACATACATTTCAATACACAAAATGAGAAGTCTCCACATGCATACAGCAGGAGTGTTGCAGCACAATTTATGAACTAGGAGGAACAGACACAGAGCAGTCACAAACTATCTTTATGAATGAATAGTTAAGTGAACAAAATTAAGGAAACAAAGGGAAGATGCATTGTTAGGTATCAAGTGCAAGAAATTAGCACTTTCTTAAATCGGCTTAAGAGCAGTGGTGTTGTGTCTGAATGAAGGTGTTTGCTGTTGTTAGCTCCCAGCTACATAAACAAACCCTCAGAAAGACTGTAATCAAGGTGAGAACTAAAGAGACAGGAGAAAGGGGGGCAGGAGACGGAGGCCATCAGCTCAGCAGCCCTGAGGCTCCCTGCTCTGCCTTTTCTGTGTCCAGTCTTCTATGTTCTACACTATAATTCAAGGTGGTAAATAATTTTACACAAGGGCAAAGTGACTAAATCACCCAAAGTCACACAGAAACAAATGGAGAAGGAGCTGGCACAAGAACTCTACCTCACAGATGGGCTCCTGGCAGCCCCCACCCATACATACCTTATTCTGTCTGCTCCATCCTCACACATCTTGAAGTGATAACATACTGCAGAAGGAAAAAGCTCTCCCAACAAGGTCTCCAAACACAACCAGGAGAGCAGTAAAAATACAAATACTGAGCTTCACGTGAGAGCCTGTAGCCCTATCTCTAAAGCTTTGAGAATGAGCAGACATGGCAGCATCAACTGGGGAAGAGACACCATACCATGCATGTAAAATGAAGCTTCTGGCCCAGCCTTTCCGGCCTAGGCCAGAGGTTCAGACTCTCTTTTAGCCCCAAATAATCACACAAAGGCTAATTTCATGCTCTTTAGTCTATGGCTCGGGCATATTGCTAGCTTGCTCTACAATCTTAGTTCAACGTGGCTTATCCGTTATTTCTTTACATCTTGCTCCTTGGGCGGCTGGATGGTGCCTCATTTGACTCCGCCCTCTTTCCCCTATCTGTGCTCCGATTTCCCCACCTACTTCTAAGATGCCTGCCATAGGTGGAGACTTTATTAACGAATAATATTCACAGCATACAGAGACATCCTACATCACATATGAAAATAACATTGACCATACCCCATGGTATTTTAGGAGCAGCTTAGAGAATCTTTGTATCTAATCTCTTCTCTATTACTCCTTTCCAGAGACCAGGGAAGAAATTATTCATATCACTTCAAGAACTGAATGAAACCTAGAGCCTGTTAAGGGGGGAAAGTACCTAGTAACAGTTAGTTTACTAGGGAAGACTGTTTCCCTAATTAATAACTATCTGGGTTCTGTTGAGAAAGTAAGATAAATGCCAGTCAGGGAAGGGAAGGATCTTGTCTAATATCACACAAGTCACATGTCTGAGACACCCAGAAGATATATATACTGTCAGCATTGAACTTGACTGCAGCTTAACCCTCTGCAGAACATTCTCATAAAGCCTGGATGGAGTCTAAAAGTTCTTGGAGCCCAAATTGAGAAGTGTTGGTACAGATTCTATGCCCTAAGGGGCTGTTACTAAAGCACAGAAGAGTTTATAAGAACTAATAGAATCCTCAAGGTAAAAAGACTTTATAAATCGGAGAATAGTTTTTGTGACCAGCCATTGCCTTACCTTCCAGGGTAGACTTCTTGTGACTGCTTTCTGCTGTGTCTACCATCAAGGGAACGTATATCTCTTACCTATTGTATCCTTTTCTGGGTGAAACAGTGGCCATCTTTTCTTGCTACAGTGCATCACAGATAAGCCTGTTGACATTGTCATGCCTTGTTGTGATACATTGTATCTTTAATAAAATTAGTCTGGAATATCAGAGGACGGAATCACCCACAGACAAGCCATGAAGGTCAGGGAGTGGTGACTCAGGCCTTTTATCACATCATTCGGGAGACAGAGATCCATCCACCTGGATCTCTGAGTTCAAAGCCTAAAAGCCAGGCAGTGGTGACACACGCCATTGCTCCCAGCACTTGGGAAGCACAGACAGCAGGTTCTCTAATTGTTTGAGGCCAGCCTGGTCTACAAAACAAGTTTGAGGGCAGCCAGGACTGTTGCCCAGAGAAACCCTGTCTGGAAAAAACAAACAAACAAAAACAAGGCTGGAGAGATGGCTCTGCCCTCTGACATTCCAGAGTAATTTTATTAAGTATACAATATATCATCACAATGCCTTGATAGAAGAAGTGGATGAAGAAGACTGTTAGAGCCTTATCTGGGTTCCTTCTGCAAGGCATTTGGGTTCAATTCTATGCTAATCCCGCCTGGGGAGGTGCTAGTACATATGGGCTCAGCAGGTTGACTGAGAAAGGCTGTGAGAAAGGCTCCCAGCTTTTCTTAGGTAGATTTGATCTCAGGCCCTCATACCTATGCAGCGGGCTATTGGATGAATAAGCCATGTCCCTGGGTCTGGAGTCTTATTTCTTAAAGGGTGAAGACAGTGGCAAGGAGGAAGGACTGCATTAGGGACAGGACATTCTAAAGGAGCAGTCAGCCCTCCTGTGGCCCGTTTCCCTTCCTGTCCCTTTACCTTAGGGGATCCTTTGCTAGCCTCATCCAGCAGGAAGGCCAGCTCATCTCTCCCCATGTGGAGTTCCACATTGAGTTTCTCACTGCATTAGCAGGGCACTCAGGCATCCCTCGTGGAATTACAGCCCTATTATGTACAATTGAGCATGCATTACCCCTTATTTTCATATCATTAGCTCAGAGAGGGCTATTTCTAAAGCACCGAAGTATAGAAGAGTCACTTAGGGCCAGAAGAATGCCTAGCTGAGGGATCAGGATGAAAAAATATGAGCCAAGAGAAGGTATCCTCTAACCACATATCTAACAGGATGAGAAGAGACAAGGGCTGCTTTGCTTCCGCTTTTTAACAGTGGGAAGCAACTTGGCATGTAACTCTCCTGGAGGAAGCATGTATGACTGTGGTCCTGTCCTGAGAAATGCAGGAGGTCTGACATCTAAGATTATAAGTAAGAACGATTCTACGCTTTGTAAAAAGTAATCACAATACCATTAATCATTGAAGTATTGGGGAACATTATTTAAAAATAGACTATGGAGTTAAGCAGATAGATATAACTACCAAGATTCAAATGAGGATTTGAATCTCAGTGGCTTGGAAGGTGGCTGGGTAGGTGATATGTCTGCTGCAGGCACATGAGGGTCTGAGATCGTCTCAAACACCTATGTATAAAATTCAAGCCTGGTGTCATGTGTCTGAAATCCCAGTACTGGGAGAGGAGACACAGGGAGATCCCACAGTGCTCTCTAGCCAACCATCCTAGCCAATTACTGAGCTCCAGGCTCCATAAGACAGCTCACCTAAAAAAGGGGGGGGGGGGGTAGTGGGCCTAGAAAGATAGCTCAGTGGTTAAGAGCACTTGACTGTTCTTGCAGAGGACCCTTGCACAGTGCCCACATGGTAGCTCACAACTGTACATACATCTAGTTACAGAGGATCCTAAATGTTCCTCTGTTCTCCATGGGCACCAGGCACAAACATGGTACTCATACATGTATCCAAGAATACACAAATACAATCATATACACACATGTGACAATACCCAGAGGGTCTTAGCTCCCTGTGTAGTAGGTGACAGACATTTAATTCTTGTTTCTTTCTCCCAATGGATTATAAATTCCTACTTGGTGGGGGAAGGAAGCCTTTGAGGATTATTGAAATGGTAAGGCAGCTTTGGCAGACACCATCCTTGAACAAAGGAGAGAGCTCACACCCTTTCTTGCCCAGTTTACGTTTGTGACAGAAGGCAAGCAGAGAAGCATGCTCAGTGGATTCTGTAAGTGAAGGCACAATGGTGAAAAGATAATGGACTTGTTACGATGTCACCGAAATGTCCTTCCACTGTGTAAGCATAGTGCTTAACTGTGTTGTGTTGTTTGTGCTCTAACAAGTAAAGCTTGTCCAGAGATCAGAGGGTAGAGCCAGCCACTAGTTAACCATAGAGGCCAGGCAATGGTGACACACACCTTTAATCCCAGACTTTGGAGGAAGCAAGCAGATCAAGAATGTAAGGCCACCCTGAGCTACACAAGACTGATCTAGTCTAAAGGAGAAACTGAGCCACCAGGTGGAGGCTCATATCTTTGATCTTAGTATTTGGGAGGCTCACACCTTTAATCCCAGCACTAGGGAGGTAGATACAAAAAGTGATACAGTTGGACAGAGAGAGGAATATAAGAGGGGAAGAGACGGGAACTTAGGATCCCTTTGGTCTAAGGACTCAGTAGATATAAGAATTCTCTCTCTAGTGTGGCTCCTTTATCTCTGATCTTCAGGCAAGCTTTATTTGTTAGAGCACAAACACTTATCCTTGGAACTAGTGGCACATTGACCCATGAGCCATAGGGTCCATTTCCATCACCATTGACTCACGGGCTGTCCTTAGAGCTGTGTCTTCCTACAAAAGACCCACACTGAATTGCTGCTGAGAAATCCCTTAGTTGAGATTGCCAACCAAGTGTGATAGAAAACTGTCTGCAGCCCTGGTGTCCAATGTGGTCCTTGTGAGGTACACAAAGTAGAGAGGCTAGGAAATGGTATGGCTGGTGAGAGATGTCGCTATGGTTTCCAGAATGGAATAAGATTGATTTTTCCTTCTCTTTCCACTCTCTGAGATTACTGACTCCATTGTGTAGACCTACCCAGGTAGAGGCAAGCTGAGACAAAAAGAAATTGCAACCTTGTATCTGACTTGCTGGACCAAATGTTGCTCTGAGCATCATTGTTAGGTCTCTAGAAAGGCATTTCCTATACTGGCTTGTCAATCACTTGTTTGGATGGCGGCAATGGGTTCTATTACCCTACTTAGAAGTATAACAGAAGAACTATTTTAGACAAATGCATGCTGAGAACACATCCAGCAAAAGACAAAATTCTCTGCCCCCCCCCCCACCCACCATCCCAGTATTTCTGCCAAGGAGCGGTCTTAAAACACACAAAGAAGTGGGGAAGAAAAAACAATTAATAATAATAAGGAAAGACAGAGATTGTGTTGTATTGACACAAGTTTCCACCTAAATTACCTACTAATTGACTCGGGCAGTCAGAGCAAAGGCTGTTTACAGTGGTCACAACAGAATTTCCACCTGAGTTTTAGGCAAATGAGCCCAGAAGAGCGAGGTGTCCATTGGTTGTCAACCAAGTATCCATTTTACGTTCTTTAATTAAATCTATAAGCCAGTCACACTGCCTCTGCCTCTAAATTACACAAATAAGGATCCTTCCTCTCAAGGCTGACAAGCAATCAGTGGGGCTACTCTCTGATGAGAAAGAAAAAGAGGTGAGGTCCCTTGGAAATGGGATTCAAGGGATGGCCAGCAGGAGAGGAGAGACAAGGCTTATAAACAGGTTCTATAAAGAGCACCTCGGTGCCCCCAGGTCTTGCATAGATGAACATAAAAAAAGAGAATTTAAGCTTCGCTCACGGCTGCCCATATTTTAAAAGAATGGGCTCATACTTCATTTTCCACATGGCAAAGCATTCTCCTCTATAATGTATCGGCAAGGGGAATTCATGAATTATTGAAAATCTGGGGCAAAAACACTCTGGATAATTGCTTTAGTTTATCAACAGAGATGAAACTTACAGGCAGGCTAAGAAGACTTGATTCAAAACTGGAAGGAAAGGGATGTGATATACAGCATGGTGGTTGCTTCTGCAAATTCTAACTCCGCCTCTTACTGACTGCATCACTTCCGCCGAATTCTTATTCCCACGGTATAATCTTCTTGCCTGTAAAAAATGAGTTGGCAGAGTAGCTGAGGAATCTTCTCCCATAGGATCACTGAGAAGGCATAGTATATACAAGGAGCATAGATGGCAAAGGCTTCATAAGTATAATTCATTATTAAAACCCAGCCACCGGTAGGGCATGGGAAAGCCTTTCAGAGCACTGGGAAACGGCTCTGATCTGTCATAAAGTCAGCCCAGAGTTTACATGTCACTTCCCCCACTTCCTGATCCGAGGCTCTGGGCAAATGAAAGTTTCTGAACTTTAGTTTCTTAGTTGGTCAAATAATAAATGTTGGGGATGACATCACCCCCGTAAGAAGTGTTTGTCTGGGGTGGGGGCGGGGGGTACGCAGGGGCTGGAAACAAGTTCCGGCAGCTCCAAGTACGGACGCCCTCTTTCTTTTCCCCTCCGTCAGAGAATTGACAGGCGCCGGGGCAGACTGTCTGCATAGCTGCACACAAAGGAAGTGAGCACTTGCAAGAATTGTCTGCTGGCTGTTCCTTCCTGTCACATGGAAGTCACCTCTGAGAGGGCAAACCCAAGGAGAACCAAGCATGCTTGCCCTTTGAGAACTAAGAAGTCAGCCTCCAGGCACATGCTTTGGTTGTCTTTCCATTTGAGATAATCTCATCTTATTGCCACCAAGTCACAGCAGAAAGTGATTATTATGCTATTAGAATAATAACCTGCTACCATGCTATAAGTAGTCAGCAGAAAAAGCCTTGTATCCCGGTACTCTGCAGTTATAGTAGAATTTGATGGTCTGAACATGAGAATATCCTGAAGTCCTGATCCAAGACATGGTCTAGGAGACTGATGCTTCAGGCTTGTGTACTGCGTTCACATCTTAGAGGAAATGTCTGGAGCCTGAGAACTTGGGAACATGTGCACTGAAGACCCAGGACTTAAATAACCAAGCTCCACTTACCCTACCATCCCCCGCAGAAATACCCTCTCCTGAAAGAAAGACTATTTTCCATTAGAAACCCTCAGGGACTTAGCATTCATGTAAAGGAAGGTTGTCCAGGCTACTTTTCCCATCTCTATGACAGAATGCCTGACAGAAACGTAGAGGAGGGAAAATTTATTGTGGCTCATTATTCTGGAAGGTGTCAGCCCATGACTTCAGGAAGGCTGCAAAGTTTGTGATGGTAGGAATTCCTGATAGTGGCTCCTCACATTCCAGTCCAGAAGACAGAGAGCCAGACAGGTTCAAACAGCTGGCCTTCAAAGGTCAATCCCTAGGGACCTATTCCCTCCAGGCAGACTCCACTGCCTTAAAGGGCCACAGTCTCTTATTCAGAGGGTAAATACTCAACATGTGAGCCTGCAGGAAATGCTTAAGATTCAAACCATAACAAGAATCTTTATAAGGCCTTCTCCCTATTACCTCAGAAACACCAGATGTGCCCCTCCCCACTTTGAAATGTGTAAAATTCACAAATGTGTCCTTTCTTAACTTACCCATGGTAATGGGAGCCTTATAACACTGGGATTAAAAGACAGACACTCAGCAACAAAGACATAAACAAGTTTACTACCACCATCCACATGCCATGCAGCTCTCCCCCCAGAACCCGGCTTTAGTGTGTCTCATTCATAGCAAATGACTGAGTCACCAAGGCAGAAGAGAATTTAACAAACAAAAGGGTGAGAAGATGACCCAGTTAATAACGTGCTTGAATATTAGCTTGAGGACTTGAGTTTAGATCCCGGAACCCACATTAAAAAAAAAAAAAAAAGCATGGTAGTGTGTAATAAACCCCAGTGCTGTGGAGTAGAGATACAAAGGATATAAAGACCCTCGGGGCTTACTAACCAGCCAGCCTAGCTGAAATGGTGAGCTCCATTAATATTCTGATGTCAACCTCTGGCCACTACATCCACACACACAAAGGTAAAAATGTCCACCTACATGCACCACATAAATGTATACAATACACACACACACAGCCAGTTAGAAATATAATGGAGGGAACTGTGGGTTCCTGGGGAGTCGTGCACAGTGAATCAAACACACCTGTCAGTCTTCTTGAACTGAGGTGGACCCAGCAGCATGTTTACAGAGACTGGCCTCTGGGTTTCTACCTGAGAACAGAGAGAGCATGAGGAAGCAAGCTGGCTGACAGAGATTTTTGAGACTGTTCATGGGTGAGAAAATGTTTATCATCCGTGTGGGAGAAAGAGGCAGACTAGAGGTCAGAGGTGCTCTGACGGTCTTCATCTTTCCAGCAAAGCTGGGTGCAGCTAACTGTGCAGGACAGCCAACAGCAGCACTAAGCACAGAGCACATGAGGGAAGTCCACTGACCCTGACCCTCAGGACCCTACAACGGCTGTAGGTCAGTACCCGTTCCAAAGTAGAGAAGCCAGCACCCCTGGCTGATGTCTTGTGGGCTCCTCCTATATGTTTACACAGACAACATGACCTTTTTAGGGGACTTGGCATTTGAAAAGCAGATCGAAGTGCCTTCCTGGGATGGTACCATTTTGGAATGTCAGCACCTGGAATAGAAAACAAGAGGCTGGGGAATAGCAACTGCCATTATTTCTGAGATTTATTGTCAAATTGCTTTACTCAGAGTCTCCTTGATTTTCCCAACAGTGGTGCACAGTGAACTTGAGACAACGCACCTACTAAAAGCAAAAATATGGCACAGCTTGGGCCAGGTGGGGTCCATAATCGGAGGGACACAGGAAGGAAGACAAGGCTGGGCTAGGCCAGCGTTAGTGCTGTGCGTATCTTTGGAAGAGCATATTTCCCAGAATGCTTTGAGGTGTGGAAACACTGTGGGAGGCCCAGAGACTTCTCTCTAAAGATCTGCCTCCTTAGACTTAGAGGTCTCAAATTCTGAGTTAAGTTCTCTGCATTTCTCTGAGAAAAAAAGCTTCAGACTATAAAAGTCCAGAGTGTCTTGGGTTATGGTGATCCTCTCAAGTTCTCACAGATGGGAAAACACAGTGGTATGCCACCTGTGTGATATGATAAACTGAGGCAAAAGACACCAGGATGCAGCCCCTGGCCATTCTCGTTCCTCAGGTGCACTGTTCACTTCTCTTATTGAGATGACAAAATCCGTGCTGAAAGCAACTCGGAATGGTGCATTTTGACTTATAGGGGATACAACCCATTATGGCAGAGAAGACGTGGCAGCCAGTTCAGTACAGCTGGTCACATTGCACCTACCGTTGGGAAGCAAAGAGGGATGAATTCTTACATCCAGCTCATTCTCTTCTTTCTATTTAGTCCAGAACCCTAGCCCATAGAATGGCACTGCCCACAGTGGGATTTTGTCTTCCTTTCTCAATCAACAAGTAAAATTAACCATCATACCAGAGGACATAGGAAGATCATAGAAGTTGCTGACGTGGGTATAATGAGGCTATGTGCAAGTTCTAAGTGGATATGCAATGACCACATCTCACATTTAAATATATATATATATGCATGCTAGCACACATTTGTAATCCAACATGTGGGAAAGCAGAAACAGGTGGATTTCTGGAGCTTTGGGAAAAGCCAGCCTAACCTACTTAAGGATTCCCAGGCCAGTGAGATACTCTGCCTCAACATCACAAAGGTAGCCATATTCAGTGACCCATAACTCTAATCCCAGAATTCAGGGATTAGATCCAAGGAGTTCGCTATGAGTCTAAGGATAGCCTAGTCAACACAGTCAGTTTCAGGCCAGCCATGGCTACATAGTGAGACTGTCTTTAAGTAAAATAGTTGAGCAATGCCTTAAAAAAGGTACCACGGTTGGCCTCTGGCCTGAATAGTCACATACACACGGTGTACTTATAGACACACAAACACACATATTCACAAACACACAAAATGAACAGTTCATACTGTTTGTGCAGTAAGCAGTGCAGCTTTTGATAACCAAGTTTGTTTTATGGCCTGGATCTCACTCATTTATCCACAGCTATGGTTAACAGTACCACAGCCATCAATAGCACAATCCCTCTGCTGCTGAGCTCTTGCCTTTCCTGAACTCCTTCCCCTGAGAACACTGGCCAAGCTTGCCGCAACAGAACAAGCAGAAGATGTCATTTGTTTCTGTCATTTTCTGAAGTGGAACTGTACTGTAAAAGCTCCCAAACAAATGAATTCCATCAAGCTAGGGCCCTGCCAGGGTGTGGTGGCAACATCATATTGCATGCTCCAGAGAGGTATGGGGAGAGCATTGGATGCTTCAAATCAATAGACTCTTTGAATCCATGACAAATAGAAAGCAGACTGATGTCTGCAATGCGGTGGAAAGTGACATGCCTTGGTTTATTAAGTGGTTGAGGGAAGAATCTTTATATAACTTATAAAAGGTCGTGTTCTATGGCTGGAGATAAACAGCATGCTTGATTCTTGTAAGAATTTGTATGCAATTGCAAAGATTTTTGCACCCATGAGGCTCCAGTCTACAAAAGCACACCACACTTAGCATGAGGCCGAAAATGATCACCAGAAGAAAACTGCTGTATCTAAGTGCATATCTATATCTCGTTAATCTAGAGGTGAGAGTTATTAATTTCTAACTCTGCTGTGTGCAAGACTGCATTATTTATACATATTGATAATATCTGTCATGATGAGATCTAAGGAAGGCTTCTACTCTAAACATCTGGCTCCAAATTCAAAAACATGATTCTGACCAAACTTCCATGAACCATAATTTCAACTGCACGATAACTGGGATCTGAGGCAGGCATAGTGGGAAGCTAGTGCCTGTCATCCCAGCACTCAGGAGGTGAAGGCAGAAGGATCAGGAGTTCAAGGTTGTCTTTGGCTACACAGCAAGATCGAGACCAACTTAAGTTACCTGCGATCATCTAAATTAAAAACAAATCGACTAAACAAAAATTAAACCTGGCACCTGAAAATCAAAGGTTGAACGTGGATATAAAATAATGTCCTTACATGCTATGTGATGAGCTGGTAGAGGTTTTGTGGGGTTTCTCCCCCCCTCAATGGTGGCAAAATGTGCTTTAATTCTTCTTATTGGAGCAGCAAAGAGCAGACACCTCCGTATTGACTTTGAAAGAATAATCAATCAGCTATCTGTTAGTAGCTATCAAAGCCACATCAGCCTCCTTGCTGTGCTTTCCCAAGGTTAAATCAAAGGGCCAGCCATACCATTGCTCATTCTGTCAGGGCCATCAGTTTTCACCGTATTGATATGGGCTAATTATCAGAATAGGTGTGCAGAGGCAGGTTCTCTCTAGGCAAATGTGCTGCTCGTCTTATTTACAGCCTGAGATTTGGAGGGGAGAACCTGAGAGCACATTTGACAAACAGCGCACATTAATGTAAATCAAGAGATCCCCAAGTTCTTCCTGTCCCGTGAGCAGTTTTATTGGCATATTATGAAATAGCTGGTGGTCTTGGCTTCTACTAGGCAAATTGCAGGAGCTGGAGGTCAGCATTTAAGAGGTCAAATCCAGTGCAAGCCATTCATAATCTGAGAGGCTACACAGCGGGAGCAGCCTACAAGGGCACAGCAGGGGTCTCAAGGTCATAGCTACTTCGCGGGATGGAGAGTCAACCTGGCAATGATATAAAACCTTACAGCTAAGGTGACTCCAGGTGTGATTTTCTCCACTGTCATCCTTCACATCGAAGGCTGCTTGGCATGGAGAAGTTGGCTGGCCTCTTCTATTTCTGTTGATTGATTTAACTATCAACTTGACTCAGTCTAGAATCACCTGGGAAAAGAGTCTCATAAAGAATTGTCTGTAGCTGTGTCAGGAGAAGAGGTGTATCGTGATTGTGTTAACAGAGGTGGGAGTACTTGCCCGTTGTGGATGGGGCTACTCCCTGTGTACGATCCTGGACTAAATGAAAGGGTGAAATGTATTACCTTGCTTTATTTTTCTATGATAAACATTAGTGTAGGGAGTAGAGGAAGTCTTGAGAGAACATGTCAAAGCCAACAAAGTCTTGAATAATTGTGTGTCGTTGATATGGACATGTAAGAACCAATCCCCAGAACAATAGGAAATTAGAAAAGCCCTCTCTTACCCTGCAGAGAATCTCAGGTGAATGACATAGCCTTCCTCTGGACTAAGTATAAATGTGGACAGTATGTGCAAGCATGAGTGTCTATGAACAACTGATCCATTTGTTTAAAACTAGCAACTGAAGCTTCCTCCTCCCAGAGATTTATAGTCTGAGACCTCCCACAGAGGCTAGCTAACTACTCCTCCTGTGTTGTGTATAGCAAATGCACAGAGGTCCCCTGTTGTTACTCTCTGGCAGGGTATGCACAGCCTACCTGACCTCTGTTCTTCTAGAAGTATGTCTGTATCTGCCCTTTTCTTCTCCCCTACGACCCCAATTAAGTTTCTAGGATCAAGCCATGCTGGGTGTGATATATCAAGAGCCAAAGCTACCTGGGGAAAGGAAAGGTTTATTTGGCGTATGCATTCCATCACAGTATCACAAACAGGGAAGTAGAGGCTGGAAACTTCAGGCAGAGACCATTGAAGAATGCTGCTTACTGACTTGCTCTCTATGGCTTCCACAACTCACTGTATTATACCTCTCAGGACCTTCTTCCCAGGGGAGGCATCACGTGCAATGGGCCGGGTCCTACCACATCAATCGTTAATCAAGATTTTCTCAAAGAACTGTCTATCTTGTGCTGTGTCTTCCTGTTTCCAAACGCTAACCCTTTTCCAAACATTCCTTCATCGAGTAGCCTTCTCTCTTTTCTACACACTCCTTCATCCAGCTCAACTGACTTTCAGAGGCAACATCTCAGGATTTCCTGGAAGACTGCTGACGGTGGACACTCTGCTTACTGCCACACAAGCAAATACTGCCTCCCCAGGTTTCCTGGTTGCTCAGAAAATAAGATTTTTATATTCAAAGAACTCTGAGAAATTTCCCCATCTTAGGCTCTGTAGATCACAATTCTTAGGAGGTTCCTCAGTTGTGGGCAGTATAAACAGCTTCAGAATCACTGAAACTTTCTGTGTGTAGTGATGCGAGTTAGAGCTTACACTGAGTACTAGGAACAAAAGAAAAGACTTTTGGGTGTACTAAAGACGGGCTGTAGGAGTCAGAGTCTGCTCACGACTGTGCTTAGCATTAAATATAGAGGAAGACAGATCTTTGTAAGAAACTCTGTTAGCTGAACCAAGCAAACCAAAGAGGGGAACAGCAATGGTAGGTGGACCTTTTCTGTCCCACAAACACTCTCAAATAAACACAAGGAGGTTTATATCAATTAAAAATGATTGGCCAATAGCTCAGGTGAATTACTAGCTATCTTTTATACTTAAATTAACCCATATTTCTTATTTACCCTCTGCCGCATGACTCCTGACTTGTTACCTAATTTTCTGCACAGCCCAATCCCTCAGTGGGTGCCTGGGTGGGTGGCTAGCATCTCTTTGACTCCGCCCTTCTTCTTCCCATAGCCCTTACTCTGGTTGTCCCATCTATACTTCCTGTCTGGATACTGGTCAATTAGTACCAATCGACGTGACAAATCTTCACAGTGTACAAAGGGTTATCCCCACCAAGCAACTCTAGGACCTAGAAAGAATGTTCATCTCTCTGTTGCTTCTCTGGCTAGAACTCCCTCTAAATAATGGATTTTGAGGCCTCCTGTATACCTGCTCAGTATCAGGATTCTTCCAATGGGTATGTGATAATGAAGGACAACATGACAACTTCAGGGGGAGGTATGGAGTGCAGATGACACAAACAGGTAACAAGGACAGGTAGTATCTGTATATGGTTAGTATCTGCTGTCAAGTGGGAAAGGTCTACAATCACTGACAAGACAAGCCTCGGGGCGTGCCTGTGAGGGATTATCTAGAGTAGGATGACAGACATGGAGAGACTTCCTAAATAAGGATGGCCATGTTTCATGGACTGGGATCCTGGGTTGAATAAAAAGGAAGAATTGAGCTGAGTACCATAATTCATCTCTCTATACTTTCTGACTGTAGATGCAATGTAACCAGCTGCTTCAAACTCCTACCATGATGCCTTCCCCACTGCGATGGCTTGTATACCCTGGAAATGTAATCCAAAATATACTCTTTCCTTCCTGAAGTTGCTCTTATTGGATATTTGTCACAGTCATAGAAGAAAAGTAAATAACATATGCTCTCTGGAGTCTGGAGGAAGCTGCTTTGTAGTCATTAGGCACCACGGAAAAGCTGGAACTGTAGACAAAACCTACAGAACAGCGAATTTCTGAGAAAGTCACCGGAATGATAGCATCAGAGAAGAGGGGGACAGATGAATGGAGATGAGTTTGGGTGCCTGTCCCATTCATCAATCACAGGTTTGAAAAGACTAAGGCTTCTGATCATTCCCAGAATAAATTGGAGCAGTCATGCAGGGAAGATTTTCATTCAACTGTACATCTCTCTATTCACAAAGGAAGGACGTAGAGGCATGCCAAGCTAAAGATGTGCCCAATAATATAGACTAAACTAAATTAAAATGCTACCATATACTCCAGTTGGCCACCATGATTCCCCAGGGAGAGTTTGGGTACCTTTGTTCAATATCCTTCAGAAAAGCTTAATAGATTTTTTTTCTCCGCCTTCATTAGATATTATTTCCAGATTCTGAAAAACCACGGGTCATTTACACTTAATTAGACAGCATCTATGTTCACAAAGTCCCTGTTCTTGTCAGGCATCCCTTTCCAAATCCTCCAAACCATAAGATATTCAATGAAGACTTAGGTGGAGGAAAAAAAATCTCTTCCTCAGTAGCCCAGGCTCACCAGCCCTGCAGCAAAATGGGCTGCTACAAAAAAAAAAAAAAAAATAGGAAATCATTTAAAAAGTGATTCTATTCTGAGTTCTATTGGGAGGAGGGTTCAAGTGAAACTTGGTGCTATAAGTATCCTGGATTCAAACAAGACACAGAGCATATACACACATACACATGCACACACATACACATGCACACACATACACATGCACACACACACATGCACACACATGCACACACATGTACATACATACATATACATGAACATAATTTTTCTTTGCATAAAGACTCTCTCTCATCTCAGTAGAATAAAATGTCTTCCTAACACACCTCTTCACCTCGCCTTTTAGATAAACACAGATCTGTCCTCTTATTCTCTTTCGGGATGCTGCTTCAAATGTCTGCTCTCACTGTCCAGCTTGGCTCTTCCATGTTCTCAGCTCATTCCCTGCAGATCTTCCCAGTCCTTAAATTAAACCACAAACAACAGCTAGTGCTCGGTCACCTTTAATTTTCTTTGTATTCTTGATTCTGGTCTCATCTTTTATTTTCTTTCTTTTTTTAAAGACAAAAGCAAAAATATAAAAACAAAAAACAAACAAAAAAACATGGTCTCAGGTAACTCAGACTAGCCTCAAACTCACTTTGTAAGCAGAGAAGGCCTTGAACTCCTGACTCTTGCTTCTGACTCCTCAACGCTGCGATTATAGACATACACTACAACTCTCAATTGTATAGAGCACTGGGTATGGAACCCAAGGTACTGTGTATTGTCAGTGAGCACTCTACAAACCGAGTGACACATTTATCTGCTACCTTCCTTCTGATTCTAGAAATGCAGCTGGATCTCTTAAGGTAGCGAGGATAGAGATAAAGGTGCTGGTTGGGCAGTGGGAGTTGGCTACTCACAGTGATCATGCCCTGAAAGTGACCTTCTCCTGCTTTATTAGCAGTCTGAAACTGGGGGTGGGACATCCTTCCTCCATGTACAGCTTAGATAAAAATTGGTTAAATTTTTCCCGCCAGCTAAGATGCAAAGGAATTTCACCATGAGAAGAGCCAAAGGGGCCACGTGGAAGGTGGAGTGGGGGTTCTTCTGAGTATACAGGGTGGATTTCTGTCTCCTCTAACATCGTAAGTGCTATTTGACAAAGACTTGGAAGCAAGCCCAATGCTGGGGGATGCAGACATTGACATGATAAAGATGGCCCATCTAATGGAGGGGCTCATGTTTATGAATGGAAAAGTACCCAGAAACCTCAAGGACAGTCAGGAGGGGACACCAAGGAGGGCAGCATCGCCTACCTGAGGGGCAGCCTTGGAGGAAGGCCTTGTTGTACCCAATCTCTGAGTCATGGAGAACAGGAAGATAAGGGCAGAGATAGACCAAGACAAGAGGAGAGAAGGGAAGGGAGAGGAGTGTTCCAGCAACAGGACAGAGAAGTAGCCCTCAACTGCTCTTAAACACACCTCTTCTCTAAACCAGAGTGTCCCTTTCCTGACACCATCCTCCCATGATGCTGAGGGCTTTGTTATAGCTTAATCACGGACAAGCCCTGCTTGAAGCTAACTCTAACACAGAAAGACCTGGTGATTGGTTGTGTATCTACCTATGTTCCCAGTAAGTCAACCTCAGCAGCAGAAACTGATGGGTGGAAGTCTTCACCAAAGTTGCCAGGATGCAGCAAAGAGTGAGCCATGTCCCATTAACTGCCACAGTGGGTATACTGCTTAGGAGTAGAGGGAGGGAACAGCCCAGTTGGTAAAATGTCCCCCGCACAGCCGTGGAAACCTGAGCCTGATCTCCAGCAGCCACATAAAAAGTCAGGCACAGTATCTTATCTCTGTATTTCCACCCCCTGAGGCAATGAAGACATGGGGATCCTTGAGGCTTGCCAGGCCCTCAACCTCATAAGTTACAGAAAAAGAAAAATATTTTGTCTCAAAAAAAATAGAAAGTGACCAAAGAAAGATACCTGGTATCCACCTCTGGTCTTCACACTCACATGTTCTACCACATAAACACATGTGTATGCTCACAAACACATAGATACACACACACACACACACACACACACACACACACACACACACACACACACACCAAACAGGCACACACAAAGAGATTTTAAGAGGTCCATGGTATTCTAAAGAACATAAGGCACTATTGACAGAAGGATGAAAGATGCTGAAGGGAAAAGAAGCTGGAAGAATATTCTACATGTATTAGTCAATACATGTAAGAGCACAGTATGAGATATCTAGTGGTGCGTGACAGTGTGTGAGATTCAAACAGGAGAGAACATTTTTAAGTGTAGGAATCAATAGCTTGCAAGATCCAACCATGGGCCGTGACAACGGGCAGCAAATGCAATTGATTTCAATATTAAAGCCAAACGAACTAAATAATATATGTTCCAAAAGCTTATCATTTGTCACCAAATCTAGGAAATTCCATCACCACAATGAACTGATAAACAACAGCATCAGGTGATGGGATGAGTGGGAATTCCTTGGCCAGTAGAATGTCCTATATTTCTTAGCAATGCTTCCACAGATTGCAACCCTAATTAATTAAGTTGGGATCTACTGCATGAGTCAATTTCACCTAAATTAATGAGATTTTCTTGCAGCGCATCAAAGTAACAGCTTCCTGCTCGTTTTTTTTTTTTTTCATTTCTAATTTCCCAGAGCCAAAAGGGCTTCCATCCAGAAAAATAAAATATAGCTCCTGTTTTTGGTAAAATGTTTGATCCATACATCCTAGCTGGGACAGGAAGAACAAAGTGTGGAATCAGTATTGTGCTATTGTGTTTGTAGAATGTCTTTACTGAGCCTGCCTCCATCCATCCCATGCCAGTTCCTCAGACTATCAATCATCCCCTGCACCTGACCTCACTCTGTTTGTTGCTCACTTACATTCTTACCAGAGAGTTCCATGAACATGCACACAACCATTCTTCTCAACAAAGGGGTTCTTCATCTCAAGCAAGACCCACACTTATTTGTCGGTTTTGTAATTTCTGGATCCTGCTTCCCTCCTGCCTGTTCTTGTGGCCTCTTTACCTAAGTTTCCTATTCTAGAACTTTCTAGACTATCTTACTGTTCTGCAGACTCCTCATTATGCCCTACTTACTCTGGACTTTCCCCTACTGAGCACCCCTACACACACACACACACACACACACACACATTTACACACACATACACACACATGTTTACACACACATACACATACCACACATATACATACATACACACATTTACGCACACATACACACACGTTTACACACACATACCTACACACACACTTACACACACATACACATACCACACACATACACACATACATACACACATACACACTTACACACACCTACACACACACTTACACATACCCACACACACATTTACACACATTTACACACACATTTACACGCTTACACACACGTTTACACACACGTTTACGCACACGTTTATACACACATACACATACCACACATATACATACATACATACACACACATTTACACACACATACACACATACATACATACACACACACATTTACACACACATACACATACCACACACATACACACATACATACACACACACACACACACACACACACAGACACACACGCGCGCACATCTATGACTCTCCCTTTTCCTTTCTACATTGAACAGTGGCTGCATCACCTGTTCGGAAGAAAATAGGTAAAAGAGTAAAAATGTTGTATGCATCTTGCTTCTCCTAAAATTAAAATAAAAGTGAAAAGTAAAGACGTGAGAGAAGAACATAAAAACAAAATCAAACTTTGGACGCCAGAAATGCAGTGAGTGGCCTCTAAATGGACCAGAGTCAAGTGCCTGCCTTAAACCTTGTCAGGGACATAGGATGTCACAGATCACCTGGTGATAGCCAAGAGACAAGTTCCAGAGAAGTCCCACTTAAGTGGACTGTAAACGTCTTCTCCCTCATAAACCGGGGCTTGTGTGTGGCTCTGGCTGTAGTGTGGAAACAATAACGTACCGGCTGGTTTTGCGTGTCAATTTGACACAAGATAGAGTCGTCAGAGAGGAAGAAATCTCCGTTGAGAAAATGCCTCCGTGAAACCCAGCTATAAGCATTTTCTCAGTTAGTGATCACTGGTGAAAAGCCCAGCTCATTGTGGGTGCTGCCATCCTTGGGCTGGTGGATCTGGATTCTAAAAAAAAATCAGGCTGAGCAAGCAAGGGGAGACAAACCAGTAAGCAGCAGCCCTCCCCGAGGGTCTGCGCATCAGCTTCTGCCTCCAAGTTCTCGCCCCATTTGAGATCCGGTCCTCACTTCCTTAGTGATGGACAGGAATGTGGAGGTGTAAGCCAAATAAGCACTTGACTCCCCAGTTTGCTTTTGGTTATGGTGTTTTATCAAGCAGTAGAAACCGTAAGAGAAATGATCTTTGGATCCAATGAAAAGAATCCCCAAACTCCAGAAACTCCAAATAGATGTGGAAAGCATGGCCTTCCACCGCTGGCACTGCCCACCAGGAACATGCACAAACCCAGCAGGAAGTGAGTAAGGGAACTCAGGCCTTTGGCTGGGGCCAGCAGTGACTTCAGATTTCTGCGTGATTTGAAAGGGATGGGGATTTGGTGGAAATAGTAATGAGGAAAGGTAAGAATCTAAGGGCAGAAAACTGCCCTTTGGGAATTGAATATCTACGTTCGTTTTCTCCAAAATTATATTCTTGACTTTTCCAGGAGTGCAGGAAAATTACAAGCTGACAACACATACTGTGTGCATGATGGATTCTGTCTGCCTGGAGGGAGCAGAATGCAAAATGAAATCCTGACAGCAACAGCAGCACACACCTACAAAGCAGCCAGGACACACGTTAACCTTTATGAATTAATAGCTGTTCTATATAAGCAAACATCTTAGACCTATAAAAAAAGACAACCCATTTGCTAATGGTTCCCAGAACCCTCTCAGAGGCTGGATACTAGAAATATAAAGCCAGCCAACTTCCCTTATTTTATTTTTTTGATTAATTTATTTTTTATTTCACATGTATGAGTGTTTTTGCCTGAATGGAAAGCTCATGTGTACTCGAAGCTCACAAAAGTCAGAAGAAGACATCAGATTCCCTGGGGCTGAAGTTACAGTTTTGAGGTGCCATGTGAAGGCTGGGAGCTGGACTTGGGTCTTGCAGATGCTCTTGCTGCTGAGCTGTCTCTCTAGCCCCAAATACCCATTTTTAAGATGTGAAAGAGGACAACTGGTAGCTTGGGCCATAGTTAGCATTGCTCAGCAGCTTGAGAAAGACGGAAGACAGACAGAAATAGGAACCCTTGCATCTCTTCTTCCATTTTTGGCCCTTGCTCTTTCTCTGCCTTGCATGCTTCTATTACAGAGTCTAGCTTACAGTTTCAGCCAGTTCCCATGGCAGCCAGAATTCCCCTCGCACCAATACTCTGTCCAAATTGACTACATTAGGGTGGAACACTTAGAACTACTGTAGTCCTTTAAAAAAAAATCACAGCTCAGAAGAATACAATAGAGAGATGAAGGGAAGTCAAGGCAAAGGGGTCTAGAGAACACTGATAGTGTAACAGAAAGAAAGCTAGGATCATATCTGGAAATTTCTGTACATCTCTACACCTCCCCCCTGTGTCTAATCTGCCCTTTGAGAATGCACACCTGTGCAGTGGTGATGACTTGCTATCCCAAGTCAGCCGCTCACACGGGCCAGCTGGGTTAGATAGGTACAGCCTGTACTGGAGCCAGAAGCTTCTGGCCCGGCCCAGCCCTGAGGTTGGGACCAGGAGTCCCAAATAATGGCTCAGATGCTTATATTAATTACATACTTTTGGCCTATGGCTCAGGCTTATTATTAGTTAACTCTTGCATCTTAACCTGTTTTTATTCATTGTTGTCTTGCCACGTGGCTCATGACTTACTTGTGTTTCTTTACATCTTGCTCTCTTGGGTGGCAATTTGCAGTACCTCCATCTGCCTTCCTTCTCCTTTATCTATGCTTGGACTTCCCACTTGCCTATGAAATGCCGTGCCATCCCACATCACTTCTTCTTTTCTGTCTAATCAAAGTGAAGATTTCAATTTCAACTTGGCAAAATTACATGTAATACAAGAACTATCAAGATTCACACAGGTATAATATGTATTCTACTTATATTTAGAAAAATTAAATAAAATAGTCTATCATCTATCTTTGTGAGGCTAAAGTTTCATATTTAATTTATCTTTATTATAACTAAGGAAAACTATAATTATAACTATTTAATCTTCAACTTCATCAAAAACCACAGAAGGATATAATATTACTTGAGTAAACAGAAAGTGCATTGCAAGCAACTTCCAAATTCTGAAAATGACAGAAACATCTGGCTACATGGGCAGTCATCCAAAGTTCCTTTATGATGCTGGGGCATCCATCTTATGCCTACAGGCATAACTTTCAGTAAAGCAGGAAATTTGAAGGACTGCTCCACCCATTCTGGCATAGTTCCTCAATTGCTTCTCCCTATGTCCTTCAGAAAGTCTGGCAGTCTATGTAAAGCAAAAATCTGAAGGACCATCTCAGCTTCTTCTGGCAAAATTCAGAGGTCACTTTCCTATGGGTCTTATATGATGACAGAATCAGCCTTTTCTGAACTCAAAGCAGTTACCCACTGAAATCCTGAAACTGTATTTATTATTTAATTTATATGTACTGTGTAATTTTCCAAATTCTGTAAAATAAAACACATCCATCTGCCAAATTCATTTCTACATATGCCTTCCAAATTACTTCCTGCTGGCAATGGAGTTTGGTCAAAGAAGGAACAGGTGGACAACTTTTTACAATTTCTTTGGCTTGTTGCTAAGTGATAAAGAAATCTTTTTTTAAACCTATCCTATTAATGTGATGTTTTCTATGAAACTCTGAAGCCTCTAGCATATTTCTTATTAATAATTTATCAATTTCATTATTATCATGTACTAGAGCGCCTGACAGATCTGTATGGGACCAGATATCTGTTATATAAAAGGGATGATTCCTATTCCTGATTATTTCCTATAACAGAATAAGTAATAATGTTAGTTCTGACTCATCATTAATAAAATCAGTAGTTTCAATGTGTGAAACAATTCTTTCTGCATACTGAATGTCAGTGACTATGTTAAGAGACTCTATAAAATCCATTAATACCATCTAGGTGGCATATAGTTTTGAATTTTGAACAGAATTATAAGGGCTTTGAGCCACTTTGCTTACAACTTCTGATTTGTAGCCTACTTTTTCTGATTTGTTTGCATCAGTATAAAATGTAGGGGGCTCCAGAAACTGCTGTATCCTGTACAACATGAGGAAGAATCCAGTTAGTTCCCTTTATAAATTCAATCCTTTTGCTTTGAATATATCTGTTGTTAATCTCCACAAAAAAATTATTGCAAACTCTTTGCCAAGTTTTACTTTCTGCCCATAATTGGTCAATTTCTTCATAGTTAAAGGTATAACAATTTCTGCTGGGTCCATTCCTGACAATTAACAAAGTCTTAATTTTTCCTTAAAAATCAAATTAGAAATCTTTTCCACATATGTCTTTAACTTCTTACTCAGTTTATGTGATAGAAATATCCACTCCAATATAATATTTTCCCTTTGCATTTAAAATTCATGTGGGAAAATGCTTAGCGGGTAAAATAACCAAAATGCAACTAATGTCTGGATCCACACAATCCACATGTGCATCCTGTAATTTCTTTTCCACCAAAGTCAATTCTCTCTCAGCTTCAGCTGATAATTCTCTTGGGCTATTTAAGTTCTTGATACCATTTAAAGTTTTGAATAAATTATCCAGTTCATAATTTTTTATCCCAATTGTAGTTGTAAATTGGAATTGTGTCCTAGCAATCTTTGGAAATCATTAAGAGTCTGCAATCTGTCTTTGCTGATTTGCACCTTTTGGAGGCTTATTTTTTGTTGGCCTGTTTTGTATCCTAAATAATTAATGGAATCTCTTCTTTGTATATTTTCAAGAGCAATCTGTAATCCCCAAGCAGGTGAATTTTTTTTAAAATTCTTCAAATATTCTTTCTAATGTATCTATATTTAAGTCAGCCAACAAAATATCATCAATGTAATGGTAAGTGATAGATTGTGGGAATTGTTTACATATCACTTCTAATGGCTGTTGTACAAAATACTGGCACAGAATGAGGCTATTCAGCATTCCCTATGGGAGGACCCTCCACTAATATCTTTTTATAGGCTGAGAATTAATATGTGGGCACTGTAAAAGTAAATTTTTCTTTGTCTCATTCTTGTAAAGGTATTGTAAAGAAACAGGCTTTTAAATCAACAACTATAATAGGCCTTTCTTTAGGTAACAGAGAAGGCAAGGGAATCCCAGACTGTAGAGAACTCATTGGCTGGATCACCTTATTTATCACCCTTAGGTCTGTCACCATTCTCCACTTTCCAGATTTCTTCTTAATAACAAATACAGGAGAATTCTAAGAGCTGGTTGATTCTTCTATATGTTGAGCATTTAACTGCTTCTGTACAAGCTGCTCTAAGGCCTGCAATTTCTCTTTTGTTAGAGGCCATTGATGAACCCATATAGGCTTCTCTGTTGACCATTTAAGAGCTAGTGCTATGGGTGTTATTGAGAGAATAATAGCTGTTTTGCCTTGTTTCTGTACAACCTTAATGGTTGATAACTGTTTCTTATAGTACCCTGCTAATGTTTTCCCCAGAAACATATGTTAGTTTATGGTTTGATTCTGAAATTGGAGAAATGTTAGTCTGAGTATTACATTGTTACAATAAGTCTCGTCCCCATAAATTCATAGCAATGCCAGCCACATATAACTTTAATTTTCCTCTTTATTCTTCTGGCCCTATACTTTTAAGCCATCTTGCACTCTGTCTTACCTGGGATAACATCCCAATTCCCCAAAACTAAACATTTATCTTCTGAAGGGGCCAATTTGGATGCCAAGATTCAGGTGAAATTATTGTTACATCTGCCCTTGTATCTACAAAACCTTCAATGACAACATCATTTATTCATATTCTTAACTCTGGCCTTTTCTCATTTATAGAAGTTGCCAAAATATTTGCTTTATGGTTTATTATTATTTTTTTGTTCTCTTTTATATAGATTTTCACTATCCAGAGCAGTGGTTTTTTAAGAACAGGCTTTAGTTTCTTTAATTGCTTTGGAAAGGTGTTTCCTCCACAGTGGCAGGATAAGACTTAGCTGGATTTAATATGGGGTTCGAAAGCTCCCTCAGAGCTAGTTCTAAAATTCCATACAAAACACATCATCCTCTTCTGTGTCAGTTCCTTTCAGGGATGGGCCCACTGCCCTTTAAGTCATGCTGTCTTGCTCCAGTAGGTTCTGAGGCTGTCTGGAGTTCTAACACTTGTTCTTCAGTCTCTGCATCTGGTGAAAAGATAGAGGCTAGAAAGCATCATGGACCTGACTCCACCATGCCTTCTTATTGAGCAAGAGATTAGGGAAGGATTTATGTTTTCCTACCTGCCTCAAGGATGTGCATGTAGGGGGATGGCTTTGAAAATGAATTCAGGAAGCCATATCTCAGAGTGTAAGATCTAGAGAAAACCAGAGTGTGAAAGTGTTGAACTATTGTTAAAAATTTCATCACTGAAGAAAAGCTAAGAGATGATAAAATGGTTACAACAGGAGCCTTTGGTACTGAAAGGAAGCACAGTGACCCCCTTATCTCAGGGCCATCTCCTCCAACATGGCCAGGAAGAATCTCCCAGAGCAAAGGGTAGGAAGTTTGGAGATGGCCATGGCTTTTCATAAAAGTTACAAGAAAGCAAATCTTTAAGGAATAACTACATACTCAGGAGACCCACATAGCAATGAGCCAGGGTGTTTGTTCTAGGCCTTCCCATTAGTAATTTGATTTCTTTCCACCTTCTCCCCTCATTAGAAAGAGACAGGTGAGCAGGCAACCAGCTCTGAGACCTATGGATGAGTGGTCTTCCTGTTACCTTTCATCCTGATCCCACTACCTTTCAGTGAACTGTGTTTTAGTGTGTATAAATTTCCATTTTTACAAGGTCCATTTACCAAGGTCCATTTTGGTAAGTGACAAATTCCAGAATGGAAATGCATTAGTTTCAACCAATTAGGAAGGAATTGTCACCATGGAGTGCTCTACCTCATGCCCTGGGACAGAAGCCAACATGTAACATCTATGAGTCTTACCTAATCAGCTTCAGAGGATGGTGGAGACATTTAAATCCAATTCTGCAAAAAAAAAAATATTTCTTGCAAAGCCTAAAACTTTAAGATTATAAATTATGATTAGTGGGTTAGGAAGAGGAGTCACTGATGTAGTTATTCAGTCTCTCCCACCCATGGCAGTAAGAATCAACTCAGTCCTAGAGTATGCTTGCAGTGTGTGTATGTGTCTGTGTGTGGTTGTGTGTGTGTGTGGTTGTGTGTGTGTGTGTGTGTGTGTGTGTGTGTGTGTGTGTGTGTGTGTGTGTATGTAATCTGTGTGCATGTGGGAATCAGAAGACAAACTTCAGGTTCCAGTCCTCACCACCTTAAGAGAGGGTATCTTATTCTCTACCATTATATGTGCCAGACAAGCAGATCTACCCACTGCCAGTGTTATTCTGTCTCTACCTCCCATCTCATTGTAGGGATGCTGGGTACAGAGCTGAATTAGTGTGTCTGCCTTCATATAGGTTCTGTAGATCCAAACTCAGGTCATCACATTTTCACAACAAGCCCCTTTTCCCTCTGAGCCAGCATCTCCCTACTCTTGGCCCTGGAGTCTTGAAAACACACTAATGGGTTCAAGTCATCTTTGCTGCCACTAAGGCTTGTCACCTCAGGAGCAGTACAGTGTGGAGTGCTACAGACTGTGATGTGTATGTACCCTGTAGGTTGTTAGAATTAAATTTCAAGGTGGCCAGAGCCTTTTCCAACTCACAGAATAAGCTTCATGAGCAGTGCCCGTACTCGGGGTACTGTCCCATGGTGAATGCGAACTTGCATCTTGACGCCAATCATCAGGGCATTCAGTATCATGAGTATAAAAAACATTTCATCCTTTCCTCAGCAGGCTTCTAGTATAAAACATGGCTATTGGCATAAATAACTCACAAGGGAGGGAAAAAAGAATGGCCGGAGCTAGAGAGATGGTTGGGAACATAAGAGCACAGGCCGTTCTTCCACAGGACCATAGTTCAGTTCTCAGCTTCCACATCAGTCATCTCACAGCACAACTGCCCTCAGCTCCAATTCTAGGGGATCTGAGCCTCTCTTTCGGCCTTTGCAAGCACCCACACATGTGTGCACACACACACAGGCATACATATAATTGATTTTTTGAAAGAATGTGTATCTTTTAAAATGGATTAGATTTGTTGACGATTTCTTACAAGCGTATGATGCATTGTTTGATCTGACTCCTTTCAGCCCCCATCTCCTCCCTGAAAGTCACTTTTTCTATATTCAAGCCTGTTTTGTTTTGTGACCCTTAAAGAAATTATGAGATGAGGTGTTGCAAAGTTGTCTCAGTGGTTAAGAACACTTGTTGCTCTTGTAGAGGACACAGGTTTGGTTCCTAGTACCCACTTGGTGATCAGTAACTACTTCTAACCCTACCTTCTGGTCTCCATGGACACCAGACATACAGGTGGTACACTTACATACATGCAGAGCAAACACTCATATGCATAAGATGAATGAATTGGTTTTAAAAATCCCTGAAAGATGAAAGTACAAGCAAAAAATTTTATTTTTGAATTACTTATCTTTAGGCAGGTGTAGCTTAGTAACAAAGTGATAGTCTAGCACTGGAGACATCATGGGGTTGGTCAGGTCCTAGACTGGTAGCAAAATACATACAAGTAATGTAACCTGTCAGCTCTTACACTGAGGGCAGTTTTCCAGGTGAGTCATTTGTCTTAGTGACTTTTCTATTCTGTGACAACTTATAGAAAAAAGCACTTATCCAAGGCTTAGTTTCAGAGGGTTGAAGTCCATGACTCTCGTGATGGGGAGCATGGCAGCAGACAGGCATGGCACTGGAACAGTAGCTGAGAGGTTGTATCTGATCCATAGGCATGAGGCAGAGAGAGAGAGAATTAAATGGGAATGATGTATACTTTTTGAAGCCTTGAAGTCCACTTGCAGTGATACACCTCCTCCAACAAGGCCACACCTCCTCCAATAAGGCCACACCTCTTCCTCCAACAAGGCCACACCTCATCCAACAAGGCCACACCTTCTTTACAAACAATTCTAATAACTGGGGACCAAGCATTGAAATCTGAGCCTTATGAGAACCATTATCATACAAACCACCGTAGTATGGAAGTATGAATTTTAAAATTCATAAATTTCAATACATAATAGAGACTATTTTCCAGAAAATAATAGCTAAGCACTGTACTGAAAAATAAATGTATGCTCCATAGGACTACAGAGTCCACATTTAAATGTATAAAGAAATGCCTTTAACTTCTAAAAAGAAGACAGGACTCAATCAGAAAATTTGTGAAGACAAATAAATAGAACCAGAAAAGACTTGGATACTCAGACTCAATTTATATTTAAAATATGCAAACAATGCAATAAAATCATTCACATATGTGATTCATACACATTTAAATATGAGAATATCTACACTGTTGGCATAATTAAACCAACACACTATTTTATGCCAATGCTGGGTATCCAATTTGAACAAATTAGAAATAAATAGGAAAGATGTAATCATGGACTCTGTAGACTTTTTGTTATGAATTTATTCTACAGACCAGCTCCTGGAGCTATGCAAATTCACACATATGCAAGAAGAGATGCTCAGTGACCAACTTGGTTTGGGTTCCTCAGAGGAGAGAGGTGACCAGAAACAAGGGATGGTAAATAAGTCCAATGTAACAACCCCACACTGCCTGAGCTCCCAATGACCTCTGGAGCTAAAAACAAAGTGTATGATGCCCATGGCTTCCTGTGTCAGCCAGGTCTCCTATGAAGGAACAAATGGGCAACCTCAAGCAGAAGTCCTACCTGAAGAGATCAAGACACCAGCGACTGATGCCTGTCCACAGGTGGGGCAAGAGGTCCTATCCATAACAACCAAAAAGCTCCAGATGTTAGACAGAATGCTAGGTAGGACCTGAGGAGTTTTCATAGGTCAGAAGTGCTGAGCTTCAAACCTCAGGCTTGAGCTGGTGACTAACCTGTTTAGTCTTGAGCTCCTGTGTGTAAAATAAACAGAGTGGCGTTCCCTGCTTCATCAGATTTTCACAACAAAGGAAGGAATTAGTCACAGTTTTAGAACCTTGACTGATAAGAAATAAGAGTCACAGAAATACTGTTTAGTAAACTCCAGTTTTTATCCACTCTCTGTGGGTGAGAAAATGGTCACACAGACAAACCCGGGTTAAACTAGTGGGTCTCAAAATAAAAAGATGTGGGAAAGAGATTTATAGGTGAAGGTGGAGTGGGTCCTAGAGCTGACTGCTGGGAGGTTGGAGGAATCAGAATGTGTTTTATACATGCATGAAAATGTTAAGATTTAAATAATTTAATATTTTAAAATAAAATTTTAAAGAGAAAAAATTGGCAGGCAGGATGTCAAAATGGTTTCTCCAAATTTATTTGGATAGCTAATAGTCCCCCAGGTTCAAAGACCTAGTTCTGACTCTCAGGAGCAAGAAAGTCCCAAGAACTATTGTAGATTAGCAAGCCCCCCCCCCCGACCCCGCCCCAACCCTGGAAACATGACATGGTGTTGTTTCTCTTCAGGATTCCTGAAGATGCAATGGCAGCTAGCTAACTCTGCTCATCCTTAGCAGTATCTTTACGTGGTCCTAGCTCCAGGATTCTGAAATGGTTTTGCCAACAGCAGAGGCCAGACCAAGTGTAGCAATGGTGCACAGCTAACTTCCAGTATTATTTCAGGGCTCTCTGACCCCTTACTCTACACTCAGGAGGGTTTAGCTTTATTCAAGATGTTGCTCTTAACAATGTGTTCACATGTTTTCAGTTTACAAGCCATTTATTTCAGTTCTAAATATGTCTTTAGGGAAATTTCTTATAAATTTCTAGGTCAAAAGGTAAGCACATTTTAAAACTCTTGGTATATTTTCTAATGCAGTTTCTGTAATTTGGTGAGCTGTCCATTCTCAGGACAGCTGCTTTCTATTTTTTTCCATCAAGTTAACATGTTTTCTTTGGATTCTTGTTAATTTTGTATGTGTGCATGTGTGTGTGACACATGTACACAAGCTGGAGATCTCAGCCCTTCTTCATCATGTGTGTTTGGGACAAGGGATTCACTAGCCTGCAGCACCCATAAAGTTGGGTGGCCAGTGAGCTCTAAGGATCTCCCTGTTTCCCCAGTGATAGAATTACAAGCAGCCTCACCATGGGGATTTTTTTTTTTTTTAATGTAGTTTTAGGAGATCAGACTCGGGTCCACATGCTCATACAGAAAGCGCTTTATCAACTGAGCTATTATTGCCCAGCCCATGGATAAAAAATGTCTCTTTATTTAAAATACATGCACACACACACACACGAATTATAAAAATTTCTATTATATCAAATCCATTTAATTTTCAATCTTTGAAGAAAATGGGGGCAGGGAAGGAAGAGAAGGACCATCCTTTATGCTTAAGTAGTTCATGAGCTTGTTGTGATAATAAAATGAGATCGTATATTTTAAATGCTAAAGTGTGCTGTGTAAATGTCAAGGATGAAGAGAAATGGATCCCATCACCTGACTTCCACTGAGTGCTTATGAAGCCGATTAATTAGATGCTCTTGCCACTTCTTGACAAGTCAGACCACTAGAGATAATTCACATATATGGGCCTGAGAATCTGGGTTTTTCTGGGAAATATGACCAAAAAAAAAATGGTGATGGCTTCCAGGAAGTCTTCCATCCCTTGGAAAAGGTCAGTTGGCCAAGACTATGAGAAAAAGAGGGATCAGGAATCTTATTTCTGAGAATGCCAGAGTTGAGAGGTGACCCGAGCCTAGATGAGGGTTTAGCTTCCAATATGATTGACAGCTGCTAGCTGGACCCTCATTGTTCTTGCTACATGACACTTCAAGTCCAACCCAGAGCCCCTTACTTCAGAAAATAAAATTGGCTATTTAAGGGAAATGGTTTTGAGGCTGTAAGAGGCATGTGTGTGTGCCTAAATCACATTTGTTTCTTATTTAATTTTCAGTCTACTTCTGTAGCCTTGAAGCCAATACTCTTAAATTTATTGATGCCCTTGCCCCCACCATTACACACACACACATATACACCCTTACACACAAGCACCTTTACACACACACCCTTACACACAAGCACCTTTACACACACACCCTTACACACAAGCACCTTTACACACACACCCTTACACACAAGCACCTTTACACACACACATACACTCTTGCACACAAGCACCTTTACACACACACACCCTTACACACAAGCACCTTTACACACACACACATACACTCTTGCACACAAGCACCTTTACACACACACACACCCTTACACACAAGCACCTTTACACACACACATATACTCTTGCACACAAGCACCTTTACATACACACACCCTTACACACAAGCACCTTTACACGCATACACACATACACCCTTATGCACAAGCAAGCTTTACACACACACACAGACACACACATACTCACAGGAGCCAGCCTCAACCCCCTGCAGTTCTTTGAAAACAACTTATATTTCCCCACCTATCACCTTAGGTCTTTGTGCTTGCATTGGTTCTGCTGAAGCCTTCATGATAATCTATGTGGCTTCCTCATTCTTCATCTCATACTCAAGCATCCTCCAGGGATCCTACACTACCCAGTGTCACACCTCCATACTCCTCCTGTCTGGGATCCCTCTCCAGATACACACATCAAGATACTTACACCAGCCCTGCATACTCTGCTGTTTCACATCTGTCTCTAGTCCAGGAAGAAGACCAGAGGGGGATAAAGCATCACCCCATTAGTCTAAGCCCTATATATGACCAACAGCATCAGAGTACCCAGGGTAGAAGATGTTCTGTGCATCTAGGGAGATGTCTCCATTAGTCAAGTGTTTGCTGAGCTCATTCCTCAGAGACTGTGAGAAAAAGCCAGGGGGAGTGATGTGCACTTACTTGTAATCGTACTGCTGAGGAGGTAAATACAGAGATATCCCTGGACTGTCTGGCCAAAGAGCCTATCCAAATCAACTAGGCCCAGGTCTCTAAGCATAAGGTGGCCAGAACATGAGGAATGACCAAAAAAGCTGACCTCTGACCTCCATATGCATGCACATGCACACACACACACACACACACACACACACACACACACACACACACACATGCATCTGCAGACACACAAATGCATATACATACACACATCTTCCCCCCCCAACATAACATGCACATACAGACACCCATCTACACACATATACACACATATATACATGCACACGCAGTCTATAAGAAGATCATTTATTCATAAATAATTGTCTTTATCTGTGTGGAAAGAGTGAAGATTTAAAATCACTTGGGATCTAGTTCTTAAATTACCCAGTACTGTCCAATAGAGTTGTTGGCTGCTGCTTCTTTTGAGAATGAAAAGAATGTACAGAGCTATACCTAAATAAATGCTTGGAGGTGATTTAGACCAGAGCCACAATAATAGTGTTATAAACAATGAGGAACTCCACACAATACTGTTGTGCACTTCTAAGGCACTGGGGGTTCAATTTGGTTTGGTTTTTCTCTGTTCTAAAAGAACATTGATTGATGCTGGCTCTGCTAGTTTTTATGATAGTGATTCTCAACCTATGGATCATGACCTTTTGGTGGTCAAATGACCTTTTTACATGTATCACGTATCACATAGTTACATATAATTTATAAGAGTAGCAAAATTATGGTTCTGAAGTAACAACAAAAGTAATTTTATGATTTGGGTAAGCACAACATGAGAAGCTGTATTAAAGGATCACAGCATTAAAATTGTGAGCCAAGGGTTTGTGATATGTCAGCTACAGCCTTCCTTCTCTGTCTATAGAGCCAAACATACATGAGATGTCCAAGAGCCATTGCTGTCCAACCTCTAACCTAGACAGATGATATAACTTCAGAAAACCTATGAGTCTCAAGGCTTCTTAGTACTCTTGGCAAGCGCTGAATATGAATCACCTTATTGGCCAGAGTAGACACTTATCTATTGGAAGTGTTTGGTCTTTAACTGTAGCAAGAGATTTTGAAAGGTTTCTTATTTATAAAGTAGCATTGCTTGTGTTGGGTAATCAGGTAAATGCTTCCATGGCTTATATAACTGACTCATCACTCATTCACAGTTGTCTTTTGGTAAAATTAAGTAGTTAACCACCTACATTCTAGGCTTTGGGAAGAAGAACCTACATGCCACCATCTCACTTAAACTCTTGAGTAAGTACTATGTATTGTGACTGTTACTCCCATGGAAAATAATGGTTAGGTTTAACCTGGGAAATCTCAACCTGCCAGCTTTCAAAATAACACAGCAGCAAATCCCCTTGATTGACTCAGGAGGTGGAATAGGAAGGAGTCAGAGCCTAGAGTCTTTTCTCCAGGTCTGGGGTCACCCCTTTCTGTTACATCATCTCAGTTCACCCTCCAAGTGATTCTCAGAGGGAAAGGATAATATTTTTATTTAGAAATGAGTGAACAATGTCTCTTTGATGCTAAATAATTCTCCCACAGTCACCCACCTTATGGGATTTCAATTCCTAACCTCAGCTTAGACCTCACAAATATGATACAAAACTCACCTGTTCCGTTAACAAGTATGTATTAAGTATGTTTTGGGTGCTAGTTGCTATGTAGAAACTAAAAATATAGATATGAGTAACACAAAGTTACTGGATGGCCAGTAAAATGAACAAGTAGAAATAATCATCACATTGTGCAGACGGAAAACAATCACAAAAATACAGATAACAAAAATATAGGAAGATAGGAAGGACAATAAAGATTTGCTCATGGGTGTAGATGGGACGGAGGATTGCACCTGATCGTGGGTACCGGTGAAACTCTGAATATACTTGAGTACAGATATGAGCATGACAGGTGTGAAAACACTCATGAGTTTGATCCAACTAACTGATGAGAAGTACTACTTTGGATGGAGGAATAAGGAAGGTTAGCAGTAATGCTAAAAGGAAAACGGCGTGGATAATGAGATGGTTAAAGAGGAGGCATCATCAGAATTACATATTGAAGGAATCTCATTGCATGCAGTTCAATGATTGGACTGTAGGTGGCTGTACCACCCCCCCCCCTTTTTTTTTTTTGGTCCACCAACCAGCTCCCACCAATCATGACATGGAGACTTATTCATTTTGAACATCCTAGCTTAACCTCATTTCTGGCTAGCTCTTTTAACTTAAATTGACCTGTTTCTATTTATATACCCTTTGACTCAGGGCTTTTTACTTTTCTTTTAATTCTGTATATCTTGCTTCCCTGCTTCCATGTCTGCCTGGCTGGCAGTTACCTGGCTTCTGACCCCCGCCGTGTCCTTGTCTCCTCCCTCCCTTCTCTTTTTTCGAGCCTAGAGTTCTCCTTCTATTTATTCTCTCTGCCAGCAGCTCTTGGTTAGACCAATCAGGTATCTTAGGCAGGCAAGGCAAAATAGATGCAACACATCTTTGCATAACTAAACAAAAGCAACACAGTTTCACATAGTTAACAAAGGCAACAGAAGCAAATGAACACACCTTTACACAGTTTACGCAGCATAAACAAATGTATCTTTGCCTAGTTAAAACAATATTCCACAACAGGGGGCAGTAGAGGGTCAGTCAAAGGAACAGGATGCTTTCTGTCACACACACACACACACCCCAACCCCAGGGAGGTCAAGGGTGCAGAACCAAGAAGGAGTGAGAGGAGTAGTAACCTGTTTAATTTTCCTTTTGTTGATCACCTAAGGAACTCATGGGGGAACGCAAAATACCTGCTTATTTAAAGGTATTGTGGAAAGAGATGTATATAGAATATATAATATGCAAAATCCACACTTTCCCAAGTGGTTGAAAAATGCCTACACCATGTGTTTTGATCCTGTTACACATTAAAATGGAATAAGTGAATCCCATTTTAATTCAGATGAAGCCTTGGGTCGTGTATAAATAGAGGCCATGGACCTCTTGGAGCCTGGTCCTATTTTGTAAATAGAAAAACTGAAGCCTAGAGACAAAGAATGACTTCTTGGAGGTCATATCCACCTCTCTGAGAAAGATAGTGGCTATGCTTGCATGAAGTTCCTTTATCCACCAGCATATATATATTTGCTAAAAAGAGGGGGACACCCGTTATTTTTAATTAAAAAAAAAAAACATGATTCTGCCCACATTAAACATAAAAGAAAACACATTTTTAAATGCACTAACTCTAAACTCTTTACTTGTAGTGCAAGCTTCATGTAAGTAAAAATAGTCAAGGAATACAGGTTGCAGTATCCAAGGGTATACAGGAGACTGTGTGTGGTTGCTTTCATTCGCTTTTTGCTTTCAACTAAAACTCAGAAAGTAATCTTCCCCACCTAAGAGATGAACCAAGAATGCAGTACGGTTGAAAGGGCCAACACACCAGGTAAGCCAAGAGTGATAGCATCCTCAATTACGTCGAAATAAGCACAACCATTAAAGCATGAAGGTTAATAAAAATGTTGGAAACACCACAGGAAAAAGTTTACGATGTGTTTTCTAAACTCTGGTATGTTGATGCCTGTTCAGTATTTCCAAGAGCCGAGACCTTGTAGGCACCATTAGCAAAATCTGACTTAAGCAGTACCATTCACACAGAGCAGGATGAAATGAGGAGACCGAGGGAGGGACGTTTTCAAAACAAATGAACAAGGTCACATAAAAGCAGAGAATGTTTCTTCATGCCAGATCCCCATCATAAACCTTGCAAGGAGGAAGATACACACACACTGTGTGTGTATATGTGTGGTTGCATATAATTTACTGCCCCTCCCAATATGCTGACACAAGCCACAGAGTTATAAAAAGCATTAGAGAAAGGGTTGAAGAATTTATTACTCCAGCATGCATCTGCTGTTACAAATTATATGACCCAAAGCAGGGCAGGTCCCTCTCTGGGCCTCATTTTCCAGAACTATTAAGGAGATTGAACCCTGTGATCACCATGGCCTTTCTTTGAATATTTTTCTGACCTCGGGGCTGTATTTAGAGTTCTTGAAGCACGAAATTAGCCACTTTGAAAGACTTGCTACTTTGACCTAAAAATGTTCCTCAGTCTGTCCTTTGTTTTCCCATTAGAGACGACATTTTAAATAAAAATGAAAAGAACTGCTGTTGTTTTTCCAGGCTGTGCCGTTTGTGTGTAATGAGGGATGTGGTTATCCAGCAGAGAGAGCAGATCCCATGGAAATGTGGGAAACTGGTGCTTTTCCTCCCTCTAGTGGGAATGGAGCGGCCCGTCACTCATTGGTTCCATCACTCCTTGAGCCACAGCAAAAAGGTAAGGAAGCCAAGACAAAATGAAGGCTTTCCACAAAGGCGCCTTGCACATATCACTTCCTTGAAGAAGCTCCTGATTTCAAAATGAAAAACTGCAAAGGAGAATTAGGCTGATGCATGACCGACTACAACTCACAGGGCCAAAGGATCTAATGTCCTTCTGGGTCTTAACATTGGTTCCTGCATGGAAATCACGGAGCGCATGCGTGAAGCCTACACGTAATATGGGCGAGGCAGAGCCTGCTGCTCTGAGAAACGGGAATGTGCCCATCAGAGTGATGTGTGAGGGAGAAGTGAGTTCCAACTCAGTTTTCTATGCACGCTGCATATCCTAGAAGAGGTCTTCTGCGTTTACCTGTCTGGGGCCTTCGTGGACACTCCAAACCAAGTCATTTACCCCTGCCTGGGCTTATCTCACCTACACCCATTACAGGAGGATCTTAGTGAAGAAGGCTGTTGTTACCCACCTGAGCTTGTGTCTGACTCCTCACTGAGGAAGCTTACTTGAAGTAGTGGGGTTTCTCGGTCCCAGGCGGCCAGAGGTCTGAGACCCACAGACCTGCTCTGCTGCTCCAGACCCCTTAGTGGCCCAGCCGCCCGCCGCTCAGGTCCCCAGAAATGACTCAGACGCTTATGTTAAAGTCTATGCTGTTTGGCCTATGGCTCAGGCACATTGCTATCTTGCTCTTACATCTTAAATCAACCCATTTCTATTAATCTGTCTGCCACGTGGCCCGTGGCTCACCTGTGCTCCTTACATGTGGCTCCTTGGGGGGCTTCAGCTCGATCTGCCTCTGACTCTGCCCTGCTTCTCCTACCTATTCTGATTCCTCGTCCTACTTCTTCTATGGTGCCTGTCATGGCCCAAAACAGCTCCTTTATTTAAAGATTGAGAATCATAGCATACAAAAAGGCATTCCCACATCACTTACTTGTCTGCTCCTTGCTGCTTCAGGGGCTAAAAAATATAGCATCAGAGAGTGGGTCACAATGAGTGTCGATTGTCTGGTAATTGCCATGCTGTACATTCATTCATTCATTCATTCATTCATTCATTCATTCGAGATAGTAGCATGTATACAGGGCTGGCATAGAACTTGCTATGTAGTCAAAATTACCTTTGTTAACATAAAAGATACAGATCTCACTTTAAAGGGAATAAGAGATAGTTTATTCTGGAGCCATAATGGGTGTCCACAGCCAGAGAACACAGATTTAGGTTGTCCCAAATTCTATGTTCCAATTTGGATGCAGTTTCACAGGGTATATAAATACATGTATATATATACATGTATATATACACATATAATATACATATACACAAACACATACACACATATATATAGATATATAAAATGAAAAGAACAAAGAAAGTCATCATAAATCAAGGCAAGTGTAAAATACACTGCTAGGTGCACCAGAGAGGGCAATGAGGAAAGCTTGTTTACAAGCCCAAGATGCCTTTTGCAGGCATTCTCAGCTCTTGGATTGGTAGGAGCCAGTGTTCTGCTAAGTTAATAGTCTCACGAGGAGGGTTTTGTTTATTATCACGAGGTGTTAGGTCAGATACAGAGTGAGGCATGGACTGCCTGCCCCAGAGGCTAAAACTAGCCCAAAATAAAGTAATTAGCCTCTGAACCCACAAAATTCCAATCTCACCACAGAAATGAAATTCTAATTAGCCTCTGCAGATGCAGACCTCCTTCCATGAGGTACCTGTTGGCTCCCAGACACAGCTTCTTTGGGAGAATTTTTGTTCATACCTTGAACCTCTGATCCCCCTCCCTCCATCTCCAATGTAATGGGACTCCAGGCATGCACAGCAATGGCTCGCTTTAGGCAGCACTAGGATGCTGTACCCAGGGATATTCACATGCTAGACAAGCCCCGTACCAACTGAATCACATCCTCAGCTTGGAAAGTTTATTTTCAAAAGTAAAATCCAGTCACCCTGAGTGAATCTGCCCGGCAGCCACTCTAATCACCTTGCTTGGCTTGGGAAGGCTTGAAGGGTTTTCTACGAGGACACACTGGAGCAAGACTTTAGAGAATGGACAGGATAAATGGGACCTAGATGGGGTTATCTGGGTGTCTCATGAAAGATGTGAAAGATGAAGGTTGTAATCCAAAAAAAGAGGCTAGGGGAAGGCTTCCTTCTCCCTTTTGCAGGTGGTTTGAATGCATCGAGAATGACCCAAGTCACCAAGACCATACCAGAAAGAGATCAAAGCACTCACCCAAGACTGAGCCCAGATTTGAATCCCCTCTTACCCTTTCCTTATGTCTTCCATCCTCTCTGTGGATTGTATGAGTCTGAATTGATGCTTTGCTAAAAACTTTCTGGTACATCTATCCCTCTGTCTGTGCCTGTCCCTGACAGAGGGATTTGCTCTATCTTTATTGAACAGCACAGAAAACAGCACATGGGCAGTAACAAGGGATACTTTACAGAAATCTTTAACAGAGTTTTTCAAGGGATTAGGTCACTCACTCCAACTGACCCCAACTGACCCAGATAATAAGCAGCATTACAAACATCATTGTTTATCAAGCAATATCTTTATGTTGCTTTCAATATTTGTGTTGAATAGTCATTTTATAAGACTGCTTTCAACTTCTATTTGCTAGTTCCAGCAAAGGATTATCATAACACAAAGGCATTACTCAGAGTCCGGAGCACAAAAGAGTACATAATTTAAGATTGCAGTTATACATTAGTTTAGATTATAAAAGTTGATTACATGGGAAATCCAAGGTAAGTAAGGTTGAGCAATTGTTACATTGTTCTCTTAAAGGCCACCTAAACAAACAAGATGAGCACACAGTAGGATGACAGCCTCAGGTCTTAAATGACCTCAACATGTATTATTAACTCTGTCTGTGAAGTCTAGCATAAGTTCCAATCTCTTGAAATATGAGAAGTTTTCATAATACTGAATCACCACAGCCCTAAATCACAAGCACTTGACAAATATTGTTAGAATTTGAAACATGCATGTTATTTGGAAGATATAAAGATAATAAACTTTCAAAGGGATTGACATTCTGCAATAATTAAACAAGACCAAGCAACTGGAGCTGATGAAAGACATAAGCAGGAAATAAAAGTCATTCCAAGCCCACATTAAGAACTCCTCAGAACAGAAAGCATGGTACTGGTATTGCCATGTAAAGGACCATCCTGAACATTAGAGGCAACAGAACCCAGCATGTCACAGGGCTCCCACAGTACCTTCTGACTTGACTGAAAGGCTTCAGGATCTGATAGAATATTACAAGAGCCTTGCCTCAGCGTGGGAGTTTGGGTGCAGCTAATTCTAGCTGTATCATCTAAAAAATCTTAAATGCGACATTCAGATGAGTCAACCTCTTTCAATAAAACTAAAATGCAACTCCAAAGCAAGCTGAGAAGGGCTAATAGAAAAAAAAAAAAAAGCAGCATCTGTTGATTAACAAGGAAAAGCTCAGAATAGATGGTACACAATCTTAGGTTTGCCAAAACAAGCAGGAACATGTAACCTAGAATGAGGTGGGAGGGGGGGTCAACCAAAACCCACATGGATGCTGAAACAGTCAACCAAACTACTTGCCAAAAATTGCAAAGATGAACAAAGACAGGACTCACAGTGTGCCTTTCTAGAAACTGGCATACACTGACTTCATAAGGTGGTTTGGGGATTTTTTTGTTTTTTTGGTGCTAGAAAAATAGTAATTCAATTTCTTTCATCTATGGTATACTTGAAAATTGTATGTCTCAGTAACTGAGAGGAGAATCATTGAACAGTGATGTTCTATGGGGTCTCCAGACAATGATCTGTGATAGCCGTGGTTTGGCTTTGGATGATAGAACTTATTAAGTATAGAGTAAGTCAAAGTGAAAAGAGAGAGGGAGAGAGAGAAAGGGAAGGAGGGAGGGAGGGAGGGAGGAAGGGAGGGAGAGAGAGAGAGAGAGAGAGAGAGAGAGAGAGAGAGAGAGAGAGAGAGAAAGGAGAGAGAGAAAGATATCATTAACCTAGGGATTCACTGTATAAATAAGGTCATGACCACTCCAAGGCAAAGTCTAGGGAAAGGTTTTTATTGTAGCTATGAGAGAAAGTACAGCCAGAGGCGTCTGGAAGAGTCGCAGAGTTTTGGGGTCAGGTCATCCTCATACAAGAAGATTTGGGAGACGCTTTGATGAGAACACATTTGAGTCTAAAGTGTCCAGGGTAGACACACTCACTCTCAGGAAACAATGTGTGACAAATCACCAACATAAAATGCAGGAGAACAGATGAACTGCAGAAGTACCATCGGAGACCAGTGACTTCAAGGCTGTGCGTAGGGACCAGCTGATGGGAAATTCAGGGAGAAAAAAATTACAAAAAATGAGATTAGCAAATGCTTGTGGCTACCTTGAACAATCAGTCTAATGCAGACATGATTGGAGAGAATTCACAAAGAGAAAATTAAAAAAAACATTTGAAATTTTTTTTAAAGTAAGTAAAATTATAACTCTACATACGAAGCTTCAAACACATAAGTAAATTTGGACAGCATAATCAAATTATTTAAACCAGTAATATAGAGGAAAGATGCTAGAAATGACAGGTTATATACAGGGCGATGAACAGAAGACTGACAGCCAGTCTCATCAGAAACAATAAAGGAAGAAATATTAAATCAAAATCAAAGATACACAGAATGGAGACCCACAATGCAAACCTAGGATTCCCAAAAGGATGGAAGGGAAAAACCAGCTTGTTAAACCTGTCCTCTGACCTAGAAACCCACACCGTTACATGTAGATTTGCACACAAACATATCACACACACATACACAAACACATACACGGGGGGGGGGGGCGGGGGGAAGAGTATTTTTTAAAGTACTGTAATATTTTTTTTAGTTACAGAAATTGGAAGTTTAAAACGGAGACATGGGTAGCATTGTGGTCCCTCAGAGGTGCTGAGTTGAGAACCCCCTGTGTCTCTTTCAGCCTCGGCTGGCAGGTGTTTCTTAGTGTTCCTCAGCTGCATTGTTCTTACCCAGGTACTACTCTCCTAAGGCATTGTGTCGCCCTGTCTCTCTACTGTTTGTAACTGCACCAACCACCTAGGATTCAGAAGACGTGACTCCAGTACCATATTCTGGCAAATGACAATATTACTGTAGTGGGATTATGTTACATAGCAAATAATGTCCCACCTACTGGTTTAATAAAAAGCTGATTGGCTAAAGGCAGACAGGAAGTGTGGGTGGGGCTACCAGGCTAGGGAAACTCTGGGAAGAGGAAGACCAGAGCAGAGAAGCCAGAGAGACACCACAAAGAGATGCCAAAGAGATGCAGAGGAAAGAAGTTGAAATGGCTGAAGAGGGTAAGAATCATGGGGTAGTTTAAAGAGTTGAACTGGAGAGATGGCTCAGAAGTTAAGAGCACTGACTGTTCTTCCAGAAGACCTGGGTTTAGTTCCCAGCAACCACATGGCAGCTCACAATTGTCTATGGCTCCAGTTCCAGGGGAACTGACACCCATGGCGAAAACACCAATGTACATTAAAAGGAAAAAAAAAAAGAAAATTTTAAAAATCCAAGAAGGATGTGTAAAAAGAATAAAGAGTTAGCAAGTTATATGCCTGGGCCCTAGGCCTATCAGCATAAAATTAATATAAGCATCTGTGTGTTTTCTGTGAGACAGTGGGTCAGATCCTCAGGGCTAGGCTGGAAAGGCTGGTCCAGAGGCTCATTACTATAATTCAAAGATCCTATGTCCACATTAGGGGATAAACTGGGTTTCCCAGGAGGGTGTGAGTTTCAGGGAGTCCTACACAAATAACTACAATGTATATAGCTTCGATGTTTTTTGTGTTTATGATGGCGGTATTTGTTGAGATCTTTGAATCCGTGCACATGTATACTTCATGCTATTGAAGAAGTATCTCTTCTTTTTAGTTTTACATACATTTTCCTTTTCTGTTCTCCATCTTCACTTCTAGGACTCGAACTGTGGTATTACAGGTCTCCACAGCTTTGTTTATATTTCTGGTATTACTCTGATTAAATAATTTTATAAATCAAAGTATCTGGACCCTTTCCTTAGCTCACTTGTTCTTCGGATAACTCAACCCACCGGTGACTTGTTTTTCTGGGTAGTGTGCTCTTTTCATTGAATAATAGCCACTTGGTAATATCTACCAACCCTTATTGTGTAAGCCAATCCAAAGAATATTCTACACACACACACACACACACACACACACACACACACACACTTTTCAATTGATTCTATTTTTCCACATAACTCAGCTTAATACTCATAGAAACCCCTAATTTTGTATATGTCCTTTAAATAAATTTCAAAATAATCTACAAACTATCCATGGACTCTATACATATATTATAGCTAAGGGCAAGACTTACTTCTGCAGAGTGTCTATCTCTTTGTGTGTGTCATATTTGCATGTGTCATAGGCATGTTCTCATTCCATCCTCAAGCACAGGTCTAAAGCTACTGTAAATTCCCAGCTGCCCCCATTTATACAAGGTCATCTTGGAGTTGCTCTCACTGTTTGGCTGTTTTCTTCTATTAGCAATACATTTATGTGTTCTTTGTTGTAAGTCAAGTAATTTTGGACTGTATCCTAGATTTGAAGAACATTATGCTGTAGATGTTCTGGTCTCCCTTTAAGTTCTTTAAAGGTAATAAAAATTTTGTTATTGTTGCTTAAGCAGACAAGCAATTTCATTTGGCTTAAAAGTTCAGTGTAATTACCTTGCCCTTATCTGGAATATATGTATGTAATTAATGTATGGTTTTAGATTATCTTGAAATTTTAAATATGTATTAAAAAAAATCAGGGTTTCCCACATGTGTTAAGCAGAACACTCAGATAAACAAGAACAATAAAATATGTGTGTGTTTGTGTGTGTGTGTGTGTGTGTGTGTGTGTGTGTGTGTGTGTAGAATACACATTGAGTTGACATACACAATAAGGGCTGGGTAGTTCAACAGTGGCCATCTGCATACTGAAGAGGATGAGAGCCTGATGGCTGCTGAGTCCAGAAGCCTGGGTGTCTCAGCAGTCCCAGTTTTCTGCTGAAGACTTGGAAGATTCCTAGTGAGACACATGGATTTAGACCCCATTGGAAGGCTTCGAAGCTTCCGTCTGACACCAACTGAGGATGACAGTGTTAGAGATAGATGCACTCATCCTTGAAGGAGGCAGTTGGACAACTTGGCCTTTTCCTTAGACCTCTGCATACCCGGACCTGTAGAAAGGTTCTTCCCTACCTAAGGGCAGTCTTCTCCCCTTACTAAAACCTCTCTAGAAATACCTTTATAAATATACTTAGAAATATTTCCTAAGTCGTTCCAAATCCCACCTGTGTCTGCTTAACCATGTGGCTTTTGGCTATCTTTTTATAAGATTGCTTCCTTACTTTCTAGTGGGCTCAGTCTATAGTTATAGGTCTATGGGTTTTCTACTGGGTGGTAGTCAACAAATAAAGCAGATGTTGGCATGTCATTCTGGTAAAAGCCAGAAGCAATCTTTACCCCACATTTCTATCCTGCTGTTCACCTCTCTGCAGGATCTCCTCCTGGATACTACCTGATCACAGCAGGGGCAGAAGGAGAAAGGGAACATAATCACTTGATATTCCTCATGTTCCTCTTGCAGGACCCAGACACATATAGGTATATGAGAAACTCAGAACTCAATACTGTGATATTAGCAGCAATGTGCTGAGCTGAACCTCCATTATTAAGAACAAAAGAAGGAACCACCTAATAAGAACACACCCCACTTTGCAGGGAGCAAAGCCATGCATCTTGGCATTGGTAGGAGCCATCTACCTATCAATCATATAGAGAATGGAATTTTTAAAATCCCTTTGATATTTATAATACAAAGATAATGCTTGAAACAAACATTCCCTCACTAAAGCCCATTGACTACAGATTTCAAACTCACATCTTCCACCTTCTTTAAGTGCAAAGAACCAGATTGTGGAAAGACAAATTTGTGGGGAAATGTTCAGACCAATGTGTCACAGCACCGTAATAACAGATTGAGTTAGGAAAATCACAGCAAGTTTATTCTCAGGCGGGTTTCACAAAGAGAACACTAAGACTTTTTTCTGCTCCTCTGTCACAATCATTTCCAAAAGGCTTGAGCAAAACTCTGTGGAAGTAGCTGCCACATTACAGAGAGCCCTAATGTTATTTATCAGCTTTAAAAATATATTCTACTGAAGCCAACAACATATTTATATACATAGAACATTATTTATAAGTTATACATAGTTCCAAAAGTGAAAAAATATTAATATGTTAATGCTAAGTCTTATGATAATTTAAGATTAGGGTAAATCTGATAAGGCTTTACATGTAATTACTTGGGGATGAATTCTTCTTAAGAAATGGGATGTGGGATAAAAAATGATGTAGAGAGGCATCCACATCAGAATTGGAATGTTAAATAATAATCTGACTCAGTCACCTCCTTATGACCAAAAATTACTTAATTCCTTTTATTGTTTGTTTATTCATATCTGTTTGTTTTCATGCCTATATTTTTATTTGTATGGTACCAGGAATGAAATCCAGGGACAGAATATGCAATGTGGTGCTCTACTATGGAGTTTTACCCACAGTCCTCTTCAAACTTTCTGTCTTGAAACAAGGTCTCACTACATTGTCCAGGCTGAGCATACGCTGTAGCACAGGAAAACCTTGAATATTCAAATTTCCTTTCTCATCCTTCCAGTTCCCAAAAGTTTCCCTTTCAGAACAAACTGTTAACACTGTCGATGTGAAATGATTCAGCCCAGGCTACAGAACTACCAGGATTCTCCTCCACAGTTCTTTTCTCTATCCAGAGAGTCCTTAAAGCTGACTTCGCATGCAATCAGAAGATATTCAAAGTGCAAGATAATTTACTATGAAATCTCATTCCCGAATCTGTGGTGTTTATTAAGACAAATAAATTTGTGTGATAAAAACACAACAGCAAATGCTGCATTTAGCTCCTTGGCCTGGGTTTTGGTTAGTGATTCACAGTTCCTATCCTGAGGGAACACACAATGTAAACATCAATATAAACAAATCAGTGTGTTGGGTAAGTGAGATGCATCCGCTCCATGCAGTCTGCTCATTACACTCAGAACTGGATTTCAGAGAAGAGAGGTAGAATACAGACAAGCTAAGTAAAATAAGAGGGGGTTGGCATGCTGGCAGCTTAGGGGCACACCTCTATTCAGGTCTGAGGTGTTCACTCAGGGAACTGTCCAAGGTAAGCTTCTGAAGGAAGAGCAATGGCTTCTTTGCAAATGTCCCCACTCCTAAAGGGCTCCAAGCAAATACCCTGGGACATCCAGGCTCTGTGATAATGCTTAGTTATAGGATCTGGGTGAAAGGAAATGAAGCTTAGTCCATCACAAGAGATCAATGTGGGCCACATTTGACATCTTCAACTTCCAGATGCAGGAAAAGCTCCACAGGCTCACTATGGGGTCAGAAGAATGTTCTAGGTGGTCACAGTGTTAAAATATACTCCTAGAAGATGGTACATGGCCAGGAAGAAAAGAATCAGCAGCTAGTGTTCTTGGTCAGAAATAAATCAAGAATACCCATTCTCCAGTCTTCTCCTCTCAGTAGGCTCACACCACTTGGCTCTACGAAGCTGCATAGTAAATGCTAGAATTAGGTGCATCACACAACTTCTCTTCTGGTGGAGTGAGGTACATGGTCAGAGGATTGACAGTTAATGGCCAGCACTCTGGATAAGCTGCAAAACTTTCTGTAGGACAGTCTCTCTCGAAGAGCTGGCATCAACCAGGTGGCAAGTTGGGTTCTCCATACGCTGGTATGTCAATTCCACCCTGGAGACAGAGAGAAGGGGAGGGGTCAGCTTCCTCTCCTACCCAGTTCATCCTGAAGAAGCTACTTAACTTTCTTACCTTGCAATTGAGGCTCGAAGTGAACCCCCATCTAACTCACATTGGTGGCCATTGCTGCTTCTAAACAGACTCAGTGACGTTTGTTTAAGAAAGGAGTCAGCCATGATGTGTAGTAACCGACAACCTATTACCTGCCAATCATGTATCCTGGCCCTTTCTTCTCAGCTGATACTCAGAGTTGACTGGGAGGGACCATCTTCATTCTCATGGCAAAGAAGGTAGCCAAGGCTTACTTTGCATCTCCAAAGATCACCCTAGAGTCGGAGTCCCAGGCACAGATACCATGAGTCTCTGAAGAGACTTTGAATTACCGCATTTGAACAGTGCTGAGACTGTGATACACTATGGGGACTTTTGAAGTTGGACTGAATGCATTTTTGCATTGGAATATGGCTACAAGTTTCTGAGGGCCCAGGAGTAGAATGCAGTGATCTGAGTAAGACTGACACCCACAGATTCATAAGTTTGAATGCTTAGTTACCAGGGAATGGGACAACTTAGAAGAATTAGGTGTGGCCCTGTTGAAGGAATCCTGTCACTAGGGGTGAACTTGAGGTGTCAGAATCCTTAGCTAGGCCAGTGCATCTCTCTTCCTATCTTTATATCTATGAATCCAGATATAGAATTCCTGGCTCCTTCTCCAGCCTCATCTCTGCCTGTTTGGTGCCATGCTCCCCAACATGATACTGGATTAAACCTCTGAAACTGTAAACTAGCCACAAACAAATGCTTTCCTTTGCAAGAGTTACCATAGCCATGGTGACTCTTCACAGCAATAGAACACTGACTAAGGGGATGCTGAAGGTCAAACCCAGGTCCTCTTGCATGTCCAGCAAGCACATTATTGACAGAGTATATCCCCAATCCTGACTCAGAAACCACATTGTTTTCAATTGGCCATACTTAAGACAGGTGGTAGCAAGCATAATGATAGACTGGGGTGGCTTAGGGGACATTGTCTCTTGCACTTGAAGCACAGAAACTGTGTCCTTCTCTCCCCATCCCAAAGCAGTTCTAATCCTGGCTCGGCAACTATAAGGACCAACACCATGCACATCACCCCGGGGACACTTACTTCTGTCGAAACACATTATTCGCCTCAAGTTCGACCTCTTCTTTAGTTTTCTCCAGGCCCCGACCCTGTAGTCTCCTCACTCTCTCCTCAGGGTTCACTGTGAGCAGCAGGACCATGTCAGGCTTAAGCAGGTCTACCGGCCACTGGTATACAGGGTGGTGGGCAGGGGGTAGGTACTGCAGGCCTCCACTCACCTCAGTGGCTATGGCATAAGTGGCCGTGCTGTGCCAGTACCTGGGAAACAAGGCAGCAATGAGGTCTCAGCTTCGGAAGAAGTCAAGGTAACCACTTGAGAACAATGAAGCCAGGCTGGCTCTGGTCTACCGTGGTGGCCAGCAGGAAAGGGGTTAACTACAGCCACACCAGGCAGACACAAGCCTCTTGTATTCTTTGCTTTGTCTCTGGGGCAATGACTTGAACGCCAAAATTAAGTAGGGAAAGGGTTAAAATGTTGGGATATAAGATACACACATTGCTAGTCTCGGTCTAGACGTGACCTGGCTGATCATAAACTCAAGATTAGTCAGGAGGGATGTGGTCCCTATGAAAGGGTTGCTGTAGACTAGTGAGTAGACACACCCTTGTCAGGAGATGTTTACCCACGATACGGACAATGTCCTGGAATCAAAGGTAATCCACAGGAGAGAATATGACTCAGCAAGGGAAACCAAGGTGCCGAGCTTTATATTTTTTTCCTTTCTTTTTCCTCTCCCCCCCTCCCTTTCTTTCTTTTGTTACTCACCAGGCATTAATGGGCATTTGGGGGCCTCTGCTGGCCCAAATGCAAAGTGTTGTTAGTGAAGGTACCTTCCTAGCTTTTGTTGCAATCAGATTTTTGTCCTGTTCAGGCAAAGTTCCAATATAAACTGAATTGATGGAAAACTTCATATCTCACACCAAAAGAGAATCACTCACAGCAAGTACTTTTCATATTGGCTGCAGTTCCCAGGACAAAGAAAAGCCTTCCTGGGTTTGAAGATTCTCTCAGGCTGGCTGACAGCTTAGGCAGTGAACACAGCTACTCCTCAACTCCTTAGTTTTCAATACTTTGGGAACTTTTTGTCAGAGAGTAAAGGACACATTGGGAACCACATGATAGATCTATTGCATTAGTCTGGGGTTGCTATTAATTATGATGATAAGAGAAATGATCCTGTTAGTTATGGCACAACCTTTTGGGACCCACATTCCTTATTAGCTAATGGCAGAGACCTCAATCTATCCAAGCCACCATTCAGGTATTAGTTTAAAATGTCAGGGTGTTGTGGGGATTCAATAAAAGCTTCAGAAGTTTTGGAGATATCAGAAGGAATCTACCCACAGTCTATGTGGGGGGTTAGCAAAAGCTCCAGAAGTTCCAAAGCTCTAACCTTAGTCAGTCTAGGAGAGTCAGAGAGTGGTGATTCACACCCTAGTCCAGGTCATCATAGTTTACAGAAGAAATTCCAGGCTCACAAGCAGGGAGTGGTGGGGCCACACCTTAATTTACCAAGAGAGTATTTAAGGCTTAAGGCGGGCATAGAAAGACAGAAGAAGAAGGAAAAGGAAGCCAAGGGAAGCCAGGCTGAGGAAGCTGGAAGACAGCTGGGTAAGATCTGACTGTGGTGTTTATTCTAATATCTCCGACTTCCTCAGAGATCTATCCCTGAGTCTCATTTATTTGGGCGACAGGGTGTGATGTATGTAGTCAATAATTCAGTATTCTTGTAATCATAATGCATGTTCACAATTGAGCACCTGAACATATATGCAGAGACAAGGAAGGAGAGCAAGTCTGTGTGTGTGTGTGTGTGTGTGTGTGTGTGTGTGTGTGTGTCGCAGAGAAGCCGTCCTGCTACTCACCTGTCTACAATAACAGGGAACTTGGCCGATTCTTTAGCTATTTCAGAAGCCACAAGATAATTTCCCAAAGAGTAAAATGCTCTTCGAATGATAGTGGGTTCATCATCAAAGATTTTCCTCCACTGGCTGATGCAGGGGGGCGGTGATTGTAAGAGGACAGCCTTGAGGAACTCTGACACTGACTGAGTCAAGGTGCTTTTACCTGCAGGATGTTAGTGAAACAGAACTTTTAGCTGAAGCCCCCATGGTCCCTCCTAAAGGTTAACACTAAACAATTAATAAGGAAGAGCAAAGGTCCTTGACCTGTAATTTCATGGAAGTGATTAAGTAATGTCCTGGGTTCTGTAAGAAGGCAGGCTGAGCAAAGCCTTGAGGAGAAAGCCAGTAGGCAGTCTTTCAGCTCCTGACTCCAGGTTCCTGTTTGCGTTCCTACCGTGAGTGACTTTTCATCATGATGAGCTGTAAGCTGTCAGATGAAATAATCCCCTTCTTCTCTGGGGTGCTTTTGGTCTTGGTATTTATATACTGACAAAAATCTAACTAAGACACCTTCCCTTCCCCCTACCCACCCCTTTCAGTACTGCAAAGGCATTCTTCTTCCTCTCCTGTTCATTCCTCTTGGAGATCTACCTGCTCCAGTGCTACTCCACTTCTGCCCAGCTTCTCTCCACCTGCTCCAGTGCTACTCCACTTCTGCCCAGCTTCTCTCCACCTGCTCCGGTGCTACTTCACTTCTCAGCTTCTCCCCACCCACTCCAGCTCCACCCCACTTCTACTCAACTTCCCTCCAAGGTCCACCTTCCTCTATCCCTGCCCCTCTTGTTACTCTGTGCCTGGCACTTGGCTTAGTCTTGGGAGCTCCTAAGAGTAACTTGACAGAGTTCAAGTTCCCCCTTTAGGGTATATCTAGGTATATTTTTGGGCTCCTCTTTGCAAGCCCTACGTGTCACACTGCCATAGGCCACTTCCTGGGCCCACCTAAGATGTCCCAGCCTTTGCCTGGGACATGTGACTACTGATATAAGGTGTAATCTATTCTAGACAGATGCAACTGTTTACACTTAAGGCCTTTTTCCTCTATCATATTTAACATTCAGGGTACCAAGACTTCATCACTGACTGTTTATTTACTGTTCCCTTGGACTGATCAGGCTGATTCCAACAGTGTGGCCATTTTGGTATGTGTGAGCACACTGTTGACACATAACATGCTGTGAATGTCTTGTTCTACATAAGAGTATTCATTGAATCACCGAGCAGTAGAAAAGGTAATGGAGCCATCCACAGTGTCCTCCTTGGTGGGGCTGGGCCCAGGATGCAGCTGTGGCAACTGAAGCTACCCCTCCCTGTTATCACTTTCTGAACTTCACATGTATGTGAATAGGTGTATTGAGGTTAAAGGTTTGCATTTTCCTTTAGTCCCACAGAATATGAATTATCTCTAAGTACAAACACAGATGACCATAATGACATGACGCACTGGACCAACAAAATGACCCCTCCCCACCACCCACAAAAACCCACAATGGTCAGCTGATGTTAAAATTCTAGCCATGGCTGAAAACCAACCTTAGCTAGGCCTTGGCACCGTGATGAGAACTACCGAGTGCCAGGCCCACTAACACTTCACCTGATGACTTTGGGGCAGAGCCAGGACAGTGAGTTACAGCCATCCCACTGTGCCACCTAGTTGTGACACACAATGTACCCATGTGGAAAGGATCTTTGGCAGCCTGTGACCAGGGATGTGGATCCGTGGTAAAGCATTTACCTAGCATGTGAGAAATCCCTAGACACAATCACCAGTACTGAAACCCCTGCTCGCTCTCTGCTGCTGTGGTAAAGCACTGACCCAAACCATCATCGGGAAGTTTATTTCATCCCAGAACTGTCAGGTCACACCCTATTACAGAGGGAGAACTGGAACAGGCAGGGGCTGAGGCGGAGGCAATGGAGGAATGCTGCTTACTGGCTTTCTATACAGCTCAGAGTCACCTGCCCTAGGTGGCACCACCAACAGAGGGCTCGGTCCTCCCATATCAATCATCAATCAAGAAAAAAAAATGTTTTCAGTTTTCTACAGGAAGATCTGATGGAAGCACTTTCTCATTTGAGGTCTCGGGTTTGTAGATAAGATTGGCTCAAGTTGACAAAAATACACCAAAAAACCAGCTAAACAATACAACCACAAAACAAAGAGCATGAGAGCAGTCTGCACCCGTCCAAGTGACGCAGGACAACCCCAAAGACAGTTAGCATCCTTTATGTTGAATGTAACTAGAACCTGAATATTCTAGTTACGGTGTTAATGCATTTTCACTCTCTGACCCCTCTTGAGTAGTTCAGAGCTTCCATTGCCCCCTTCACTAGTTCTATCAGGAGCCGCTCGGGTCTGTAGCTCCTGTGTGTAAGCTGTTAGATAAAGCACTGCATCTCTGTCTCTGCCCAGACATTGCTTTCTCTTCCTCGTTTTCATCAGCCAGCTCGTATTTGTTCCTGGAATGCAGCTTGGCTATCACCTTGGGACTCCTCTGGAGGTTGCAGCAGAACGGGGACCCCCCTGAGAGCTCCATCAATCCCCCTGCTGTGTCCCATGGGCAGCCTGGCATAAAGACTAGCAGAAGGCTCAGTGTGGCATTTCATACTGTGAGAACTACCTCCCGCAACCTTTCAATCCACGTTGACAATAACTACAAAGCAGTGGCACTTACCGGTGGCATCCAGCCCTTCAATGGCAATGACCTGGAACTTTCCTTTCTGAATCTTCCTTGGGCATTGGTCAACCAAGTCAAGCACTGCCCGGGCTTCAGGAATAAAGGATGTGCACTGTAGGGGGGGGGGGGGGAATATGCATGAACAAGGAAGCATTGGGGCTTCTGGGAACCTGTTGTTACTCTGCCAAAGACAGCACTGTCCGGTGCTAACAAGACCTTTTCTAGATTGCACATAATGCCCGGTATATGGGTTCCTAGAATTTAGAAGTTGAGACATGCTCCAAAATAAAGGCTGCAAATGTCTGGGTTGCACAACCTCAGTTCTTCACTGACTAGCCTGCCCTATAGGAAGGACAAGTAGACACATAATTCCAACCACAGCCACAACAGAAATCCAGGCTGTGCTGGGGACATGAGGTCTGAGGTGGTTAACTATTCTGTAGACTTAACCAGACTAGTGCATCTACCCCCAACACACACCTTCATAATGACCCAGAAAGCTGAGAAAACGCGCTTGAAGCTGATATAGCTTTAAGCTGAGATTCTGCTGAGAATCTGAACTTCTTTACTGTTCATCACCACATGTTTAGGACCTTTATTGGAGGCCCATCTCACTCATTGATATGGTCACTGTGATCAAGGCAAGCTCCCAAGAAGAGCTGTATAAATATTAGACTAGCCAATCCATGTGAATGCTTCTGTTATTTCCTATGGATTAAGAAAACTGAGGCGGAGGTGGAGAAACAAGCTCAAGGTATACTATAGACAAATGTAGGGAATCCAATCACCTCACTGGCTGGCCACGGGCTTTTCACCATCCGTTAGCCCTGTCTCACAAGCTGTCCTCCATCACAGAAACATTTACAAAAGCTTGAGCAGTTAGGTGAGGGACCGCTATGGCCCACAAACCAGCTGAATGCTTACACCCGCTAACACATGTAGTATATCTTCTGTGCCCCCAAGGTCCCAGATTGATAGCAAATACCCAGCAAGTTGGACCCTTAACTGGCTGGCCTCATTCTCCTTTTATTCCCCCGCCCCCCTACAGGACTTTAGGATGCATTCCTAGTAAGCATTGCTCAGCCAAGTATTGAATGCACACAGCACTGGGTTGACATAAACCTGCACAGAAAATACTGAAGGCAGAGACAGTGTCTAACACAGAGCCTGCATAGGAATAAACAAACCAGGCAGAAAGCACTTGATTAACCAGCCAGGGACAGAACACCCAGCTCCACTCAGCTCTGAAGGGAAAGAGCTCTTACTTACCTCCTCCAATACCGCCCGTGCTGCATCTCGGTCTTGGAACACCACAGAGTTGAGCAGATCTGGCAGCAATGGGTGCAGAGGAGGCTCCGGCGACGGCAGGACGCATGCGCATTCTACCTGCACCTGCCTGTCTCCCTGCAGCTCCCACATGCGCTGCCACAACAAACCCTGAGAATCGGCCTGGAACTCGGCCAACTGAGGGTGCGCCACCTCCTGGCAGGAGCCCAGAAGCTGCAGCAAGGCGCCCCGAGTGTCCGGGTGGTCGCAAGGGTCGCGCAGCAGAAAGCCGTGCTGGGCTTCACCGCCCTGGTCGCCGGGACCATAGCCCAGCAGCTTGCTCAGCTGGCACCGCTGCAAAGGGCCCCGGCCCAGCTGCCGCAGCAGACGCTGGCGCATCCGGGCCGCTTGCACCCGGGGCCCGCAGCCTGTGCCCTGGACCAGTGGAACGTACAGCGCGTAGCTGCGCCCCGGAGGCCCGAGCAAAGCCGCCAGGCGTGGGTCCGGGTGGCCCCCCGAGTCCCCTAGGACGAAGTGAGTCAAGGAGCAATCCGGCAATTCTACAGCGAAGCGCCGCCGAGGCCGAGCCATGGTCCCGGTACAGGCCCCGTGCCGCGCGCACAGCCGCCGCGACAGTCGCCCGAGCCACTGTGGAGCTGGAGAGCGGCTCACTAAGGCCATGGGTGTCCCGGTCCACGCCCTCAGCCACGCCTCAGAAACGAAACTGCAACTCCCGGTTGACCACAGACCCAGGATCCTTGAGAAACGAAAGCAAAGGCTGCTGGAAGGACCTCGGGTGTGGTCACGTAGCTTCCCGCCTAGGCTTCTCCTCCTCCCACCCCGGCTGAGCTTTTAACCGCCTGCAGGCGGTTAGGAAATTCTCCAGGCCCAGGCTCTGGAGCGTTGCTATCCCGCTGTGGTCCCCTGGCAACGCCTGCCCTGGAGAATTCCAGCCACCCTGGAGCCATCAGCTTCCTCTGGCTTAGTTTTGTGGTGTAAGGTGCTCTCCCGAGTTTTAAACGGGTGAGGACTAGGGGAACTGGAAACTGAGGCACAAAGGGATCTTCTCCCAGAGAAATTACACACACACACACACACACACACACACACAGAGAGAGAGAGAGAGAGAGAGAGAGAGAGAGAGAGAGAGAGAGAGAGAGAGAGAGAGAGTTTCATGACCCACCTGTGCACCGGCGACTGACTCCAAAGGCTTTCAAGTGCCTAGTTGTATCCTTACCTCAGTTTAGTACCGTTTGAAATATTCTTAGTGTCATGTAGTGCCCACTTAGCTAGCCAGTCCTGCAACTAATTTGGGCAGTTTTTTAACTTCACAAATGAAGAACTTCTCCTGTGTGCTTATTACTCAAAAAAGAATCTACGTGCAAACTGGGATGTGTGGCCAGGTTGTCTATTGAGTAACTGTCAATTAAAATCTGCATGGGGAGGGTGCACTCACACACTAGCTGTGTTTTAGTTAGAAGTCTCAAGATCACCTTAACCTTACTGGTTCACAGTAAAGATGTGTGTCTCAATGAGGCTCCCAGTTTAAGGATTTATCCCAACACAAGGAAAAGTAAGGCCATGGCGGAGAACCATGGATAGACATGGTAGGATAAGATGTGACGTACAGTAGAATCCGGAGTGGGCTGTCCAAGAACCGTGTCACCTCCACACCTGTTTAAAATCACACCCGGGGACACCTGACAGCATCAGAGTCCGCGGCTATAATTCTTGGAAATATTTTTGCTGTCACACAAAGAAGAAAAATGAAAGTAACTCTGAATGATAATTTGTTTTATAAAGGAAAGAAAGAAAGGAAGGGAGGAGGAGGGAGGGAGGGAGGGAGGAAGGAAGGAAGGAAGGAAGGAAGGAAGGAAGGAAGGAAGGAAGGAAGGAAGGAAGGATGGAAGGAAGGAAGGAAGGAAGGAAGAAAAGAGGTGTATCAAGACCTAACCCTGGCGAGCACACCAAGGTGAGAAGTTATACTTGGAATTATTTTAACAAAGGTGGTAACTGTTTCGTTTTCTTATCGGCTGGTGCCCAACCTTTCCAGATTGCCTAACTTAAAAGCAGAAAGAGGAAGAGGAGGAGGAAGGAAGGACACACAAACAAAGAAATAAAGAAAAAGGGGGAAGGAGCCAGCCTTTCCAGGCCATCAAGTTTCAAGAATGCAGGGGATAAGGGTTTTCATTTTTAAAAGTTGTATAAAACAAAAAAAAAGATAAAGTCTTTATCTTTTAAATGATTTAAATTCTTTTGTACAAAAGTTTTACAAAATTGAGAGATTTATAGAATGTCGCCCCCTGTGAGTTAGCTATCTTTGATAGAAAGCAAAACATAAATATATTTCTTAAATACTGAAACCTGCACATATAACAGTGTGCCAAGTTCCTCTCAACCGAGTGAGGAGGAGATGAGCTTTGACCTTTGTGTGAGGTCATCGGAAAAAGTTGGTAAGGCATGTACACATCACACGCCATGCATAACCGTGTGAGCCTTCAGAGGGACTGCTTGCCAAGGCTAGAATAGAAACTTCAGCACTTGGTTCCTGCAGGCGTGGTTAATGAATGGACAGGAAGTAGCAATGAGTCAGATGTTTGAGTGCCAATTTAAATTCCTAGGAAAGAGAGCCTGGTGGCACCCTCTGGTTTGGATTGAATAATTGTGCCCATAGCAATTTGCCCATAGGAACCCAGACATGGGAAACAGAAGCGTAGAGAATATTTCAAGAAGTCTCTTTGAATGGATGAGTGGATAAATTAGTGTGTGCCAGGCATGTATTCTAAAGATCTATCACCTTCAGCCCCTAGAAAATTTGCTTTCAATTTCCCAAAACAATTGTTTCTGTTTTCATTCGTAACACTGACCCATAATCAACACTTCTTGATGTCAGACCAAATTGTGTGTGTGGGGGGGGGCAGTGAAATTATTCTAGGTATTCACAGACGAAAGAAAACATAGAGGATAAACTCAAGACATTTAAATGTAATAATTTATTATCAAATGAAAAATGGTTCAGGGTTTGAAGCTCCAATTAGCTATGCTTTTAGTCAGTTCAAATGTAGGAAATAAGAAAGACAATAAAAACAGAATGCTGAGAGCAGAGCCACAGAATGAAAAGGACTCCTCGAAGAACATAACTCCATATTAATAAATTTGGTTGTCACATATAAATAAGATCAGGAAAAAAAAAGAGTCAACGAAACAGATTCACAAAGAGTGGTGATTATAGAGTCTAAATCCTGGGTCAAGAGCAATAAACGGGTTAAGCTCTGAGCAGGTATGTACATACTAAGTATCAAAGAGGGGAGTGTCTCCTAGGTGACTCCAAGTTAGGACCAGCTGACACCAAGATGAAACATCTTGGAGCTGTGCTTTGGTCACTAGTGAGCTCTCCCCGTGACAATTCAATGACAGATTTCCTAAAGACTATGACATTTGTAATGCAGTAAACAGATTCCACAGCCCAGCGAAGCATCACAGCCCCTGCTGGAGTGCTATCCCCACCAGAGTGCATGGAGCACATTAGGAACGCACAGGTTCTCAGGGGTAAGATCCCTGGCTAAGGAAAAATGATGGTAGCCTTTGGCTTTTATCACAATGTGTTTGAAATATTCTCAGTATGAGACTCCCAAGGAGAAAGGAGCAAACAGTGGCCTCTATGACGTCAGCCATGACCCACACCCATCTTCAGCTGTTTTCAGAAGATCCCCTCACCCACCTTGGCTTTTGCAAGCTGTGGTCAGGAGTGGATCTCAGTCCCTGAAGGCTGCTCTTTTCTTCCTGGGAAGGCACAACAGCCATGTGACAGCCTTTGCTAGAATATAGACTAGGAAAAGGGGATTTGAGGAGAAGCTGAAAAGACCTAGACTCTATCACTGTCTGGACTGGCCTTTGAAGCCATTGTGAACAGCAGGACTGGTAGATTAGCCCAAAGGTCAATTTTACACATTTTAGGTGTCTGTGGAGGTCATTGGTCAGTTACACATTGCTATCTTGTAGCTTAAGGCAAATGCTTACATTAAGTTCTAAAGGAAGTCTAGGGTTGTAGAGAGGAACCTGCAGGAAAAAAGCACTTGCCAAAAAACAAAAGAGGGGAGTTTGGAACCAACACAAGGCCAAGTAGTGTGGTGTGTGTGTGTGTGTGTGTGTGTCTGTGTCTGTGTGTCTGTGTGTGTGTGTGTGTGTCTGTGTGTGTGTCTGTGTGTCTGTGTGTTTGTGTGTGTGTGTGTATGTGGTGTGTGTGGTGTGTGTGTGTGTGTCTGTGTGTGTGTGTCTGTGTGTGTATGTGTCTGTCTGTGTCTGTGTGTGTGTCTGTGTGTCTGTGTGTCGTGTGTGTGTGTGTGTGTGGTGTGTGTGGTGTGTGTGTGTGTGTCTGTGTGTGTGTGTCTGTGTGTGTATGTGTCTGTCTGTGTCTGTGTGTGTGTCTGTGTGTCTGTGTGTCGTGTGTGTGTGTGTGTGTGTGTGTGTGTGTGTGTGAGTGTGTCTGTGTTTGTGATCCTAGTCTTCCTTAAGGATATAGAAAGCCAACACTAGAGAATACCCAGAAATTTGTGGATATATTAGCATGAAGTGCACAGTGAAAGAACAGGAGACCCTGTCTCAAGATGGGAGGCAAGACTCAATACCCAAAACTGTCCTCTGACCTCCACAACCACAGGAACTCCCTAGACTATACAAAAACAGAATCTGCCGTTCTATAATGTCTACCCTCTGCTGGAACAGGAGTTAGAGCCCTGACCTCAGAAACAATGAAGGACTGACCTGTGAGCTCACGACACCAGGAATTGTCACTTCCTCACTGTATTTGTTACTGTTCCTTTTGTGGTCAAGTCCCTGACGTGAATTAACTTAGTGGGAAGAGAATTCCTGTTGGCCGAGGGTGTGATGGGCGATGGTAGAGAGGCAGGGGCATAATGGGGCTTGTCATCCGTGTCTGCAGTCAGGAAGCAGAAAGAGATGCATGCTAGGGTTCCATTCCTCTTTCTACTGTTATTTAGTCTGAGCCTACAGACTATGGGATGGTGACTCTCACACTCAGAGAGGCCTTCTCTTAGTTAAACTTCCTGGAAACATCTGAACATACAAACGTCCTTGTAATACTAAACCTAGGCAAGTTGACAGTGAAGATAACTATTAGATTTACATATCACTCACATTGTTATTTTTATATGTCAGCTTTGATATTTTATATGTCAACAGAGAAATTTCAATGAATACACATCAAAGAAAAAAAAACTGAGAAAATAAAAGCATGCCTGATTTGCTGAATACTTGAGTGAGTGAGTGAGTGAGTGAGTGAGTGAGTGAGTGAGTGAGTACAAGAAACTAGCTTGAACAGAGAAGTCTTGCCAGCAAAGATAAGGTAATACTATTATGATAGTCAGTTATGAAGCCGTGTAGTATGAATCAGCCATAGTACCAGGCTCATAAGGGGAGCAGACATCACTCTATCACAGTAAGCACTGCCCTTAATGCTGAACCTGCTCAAAGCCCCTTGATATTATGATGCTATGTGTGAACTAGGCTTGGGTATATGAGTTTCCATTTTGTCAGGCAGATGAATGGCTAGATATGGAGCTGAGAGGTGACCACCTACCTAAACACAACAAACAGATGTTCCCACCATAATATTAAATCTAGTCAAGTTGACTATGGAATTAACTATCACACATATTTCATTTGTTCTTGATTGTATTTTTATATGAGAACTTCACAGGGCAATCTCAATATGCATCAAAGAAAAGGAAAATGGCATGACGAAAAATGTCCTGATATCTGAAAGAAGGTCACAAAATAAATATTAGGCAGGTAAGTTTACTCCAAACAATGTGACTTCAACTCAGCTAGGATTTATCCACTGAAGCATTTTCCCCCAGCTGTTACACTTAATGCTGACATCACATGCATGTGACCAGAAGGTATTACTCAAATTGCACCAGAGATTACAACATCTTTATTTCCTTGGATTTCAAGAACTTCAGAGAGATAACCCTGTCATAATTGGCTTTGATAAACTACAGGTTTGTTTTGCAAAGTTTACTTTCAGTTTCCCAGTGCAGAAAAAAACAGATGTTTCTGTTTCCATTCACAACAATAGCTTAGTGTAGACAGTGTTCTGTTCTCCAGGAAAATGATTGTTTTTCTGTCTTCACAAAGATCTCAAGAGATGTTTGTTGAGAGTAGAAGTTCACAGTGCAATACCTCAGCTATATTACACAGACCCTGAGCACAGTACCTCAGCTACATCATACAGACCCTGGGCACAGTACCTCAGCTGCATTACACAGACCCTGGGCACAGTACCTCAGCTGCATTACACAGACCCTGGGCACAGTACCTCAGCTGCATTACACAGACCCTGAGCACAGTACCTCAGCTGCATTGCACAGACCCTGGGCACAGTACCTCTGCTGCATTACACAGACCCTGAGCACAGTACCTCAGCTGCATTACACAGACCCTGGGCACAGTACCTGAGCAGCATCGCCCAGACCCTGGGCACAGTACCTGAGCAGCATCCCCCAGACCCTGGGCACAGTACCTGAGCAGCATCGCCCAGACCCTGGGCACAGTACCTGAGCAGCATCGCCCAGACCCTGGGCACAGTACCTGAGCAGCATCGCCCAGACCCTGGGCACAGTACCTGAGCAGCATCGCCCAGACCCTGGGCACAGTACCTGAGCAGCATCGCCCAGACCCTGGGCACAGTACCTGAGCAGCATCGCCCAGACCCTGGGCACAGTACCTGAGCAGCATCGCCCAGACCCTGGGCACAGTACCTTAGCCACATGACCTAGCATTTGAACACTGAACCATCAGATGTTTTTCACTTTTCATAGAACATATATAAACACCATTTTGATAAAAGAGGGGTCTAGAACAGTCTAATTCAGGAGTCTGTTATGTTTCCTAAATATAAAAATGGGGACCGGGGTGTGGTTCTCGGTTGGTAAAGAATTTTCCATGTAAGCATGAGGACCTGAGATCAGATCTCTTGCACCCATGTAAAAAAGCCAGGTACGGCAGCAGATGCCTGTAGTCCTACCTGTGAGTAGGGCAAAGGCAGGCAGAGCTCCCGGAGCCTGCTGGAAAGTCAGCCTAGCTAAATCTGTTAGCACCTCCTAGGGATCTGGCTGTCTCTATATCCCTAGTGTTGGGATTCCAGGCAGTGATACCACACACAACATTATTTATCTAGTTCTGGGAATCAAACTCAGGGCCACCATTTTCTAGGTGTTATAACATAGTCTGTCGTTTCCCCCATCACCCACCCAGAGCAAAGCATGTTCACCTCATTGCCGTTTTGAACCAAAAATTTTCTTGTTCACTGTAGAAGGAGGTTTATTGAATTAAAGTGAATTCAATAATTTATCTTTTAAAATTATTCATATACCATATCCCTCTTTTTTTTAATTAGAAAGAGATTGACTATGACCATTAACCATTTATAATGAAAACAAATATTTATAAACAATGTTTTGGGAATTTGGACATAGCTTTTCATTACTACTTTCTGCCGATTGAGGGGTGCTGGCAATCTTACAGGCTCTTGAGACTGGATCACTTTAGTTGTAGGCTTAAAGCTGATGTGACCATCTCTTCCCATCAAACATTTTTTTCAGGAAGTCTTGGTTGACCAAATCATAAGAGCCTGGAAGCAATCCACAGGTTCTCATCATCTGTGGAAACAAAAGCAGAACCTCTTTTCCGAAGCAACATATGTTACAATAGGGTTTCTTGGTCCTGGGCAGCCAAAGGTCCAGACCCCAGACCTGCCACCCCAGACCCCTTAGCTGCCCGCTGCTACTTTTCCTCCAAAAATGACTCAGACACTTATGTTAATTTCATGCTATTTGGCCTATGGCTCAGGCACATTGCTAGCTTGCTCTTTCATCTTAACTCAACCCATTTCTATTAATCTGCCACGTGGCCCGTGGCTCACTTGTGTTCCTTATATGTTTCTTTTTTGGCAGCTGGCTCAATATGATCTGACTCCACCCTTCCTTTCCTACCTATTCTGATTCCCCTGCCTACTTCTTCTATGGTGCCTGTCATGGGCCAAAACAGCTCCTTTATTTAAAGATTGATAGTCACAGCATACAGAAAGACATTCCCACATCACCTCCCCATCTTTAGACACAAATTTCAAAGTCAAGATATCTTTAAAATATATCTATTTATCTTAGCAGCCTTTGCAATTAAATGTTTTCTGCCGTTAGCTCATTAACAGTTAAAAATATTAAAAGAAAACACAATAATAACCATAATCCAGACTCTGTATCTATTTTCCATCTTTATGTGTATTTTATATTTTTATTACTGTTTCTCTTTTTTAAAGACTTTCTCTACCTTCCTTCTTTTCTCTCCCAGCCTATGTATTCCTTTTCACACACATTGTAACCCATTTAGAGGCTTTCTCCATCCGAATCTGTTTTATTATGTATCATTAATCATTTTCTAACAAGAACAGCTTTTAAAATGCTAGATGGTAGAGCACTGTTTTGACTGCTGACTCCACCCCACTTGGCTTTTCAAAATGATGGAGGCACCAGAGAGCCACGCTTATCTTCCCAGTTCTAGGAAGCAATATTAAATATTGTGAAGCTACTCATCACCCCAACTCTGGGGAATCTTAGGGTCTACACTGTCATCAAGTAGAGCACCCTCTCCTGCTGCTCACTAAGTGTTTGGCTGCAGAGCCACAGTTTTTGCCTCCTTTAAGGAAGCCTCTCTTAAAGGAGCTGTGCATCTACTTTCTGCCAGCAAACAGTGCAGAGCCAAGAAAATGGTACTACTAAGAAACTGTCTTTGACTCTGTTTCCATTTTGTTCAATATAAATAGAAACCTTAAATCGATAATGTGCAGCTTGTTGCGTATACCGAGTCTTCCGGGAGACTTCAGGAAACAGCCTTGTTCCAGTTTAAACTGACAGCTGTAAACCCGCCATTTCGTAATTCAAGCCTGCACACCGTGGTGGTGGCATCTCTGTTCTATGACTCCATCAAAGACACCACTCAGAAGCTGCTTTTGGCTCCCCATTTCTGTGCTCTAGAACCCTTTTTAAGCTTTCTCAGGCTTTATGTGGGTGTTTGGCACCACGTTGGGCGCTATCTGTAATAAGAGGTTACTGACTGGGACTAGCCCCACAGTTTGGACTTGTCTGTCACTGTTTAGCTGGACCAGCAATCCCAAAGTCCCAAAGAAACACACAAATGCTTGTATTAATTTCATGCTGTTTGACCTATGGCTTAGGCTAGCTAGTTCTTTTATCTTAATTCAACCCATTTCCATTAATCTGTCCTGCCACATGGCCCATCGCCTACCTGTGTTACCTTACATGTTGATTCTTGGGTGTCTGGATCACATCTTTCTCTGACTCTGCCCTCCTTCCCCTATCTATGCTTCGATTTTCCTGCCTACTTCTAAGATGCCTGCCATAGGCCAAAACAGTCACAGAATATAGAAAAACATTCCCGCATCAGTTCACTAATCAGGAAAACAGTGCGGTGGTATCCACTTCTGTAGTAACAGATTAGAGCTGTTGACATGGTGCCTTGGTAGAAAGAAAGGGGGAATATCACAAGATCCAACTCCTTTCTGCTTTCGCTAACTCGAGCAATCTTACGAAATGCTAGGATACATTAGGAATCTAAGATTAGGTGGAGGGGGACCTACATGATGTAGTTTCCATGAAGTCCTCATCCATGATGGAATGGGACTTTTCCAAGATGCATTTCTTTGTAAGTAGCCCATCCCCCCCCCCCCCCATGCTCTATAAATCCAATAAACTAGTTGCCTCACCAAATTGGGCTTGGCTGGAATTATACTTTGGTCCTTCATTGCTGACCTTTCTTGGATGAAAAGATGTGTTGTTTTTATTACCTCAGGAAATGTTAACACAATCCAAGTCAAGCTCATTACCAAAAGAGTTATCTGCCCAGCCCCTATGCCATATTTCCTTAGCTATCAGTCTGTAGATGAGCCTTTGGATGGATCCACATCTTGGCTATGTAACGCTACAGTGCATGTGGGCTTATAGTCATCTCTCTGACAAACTAACTTCATTCATTGAATAAATAACCAGTATTGGCCAGCTGGACACCCAGGAAATGCTTCTTTGTCTGGCTGTCACAACAAGCAACTCTGAGTACTTCATGAGAAGCAGGACAGGAAGAAGAAATTGCCATATGTTGTTTGAAATGACAACCTACAACTTCAAATCTAAAATGGTTAACTTTACTTATCTACCTACCTATCTACCTATCTATCTACACACACACACACAACTCCACATATGCAACTGCTCTGTGTGTAGACTCATTTAAAATATGTCTAGAATTGCTACGAGGGCTGTTAAGTATGGATGAATCATCGATGAATGCCATTGTCAGATTTGGACCATGACCCCCTCACTCATCACATGCTTTGCAAATTTTCCCCAAGTCTAACAAACAAATAATGAAGTAAGAATCACATCATACCTCTAGATGTTTGGTAAGGGGCACTCAACCTGCATTTTCTTCATTTGTAGAAAAATAAGTAGATGCATTGGAAGTAAACAATAAAGTATTGAAAACAGAATATCCAATGTTAAAAAAGCAAAATGTTTTATATGAAGAGAAAAAAAAAAACCCTAAAGGATATACGTAGAGAACTCTCAGAGGGGAATCTAGGTTCTGAATGGGCCTCCAGCAGCATTTATGAGCCCTGCTACCTTTCATTCTTGCCAAGACACTGTCCTCCCCTTCTCAGGAGCAGGAGGAGCAGTGTTCACACTCTCTACTTCCCCAAGCACTGAAAGAACCAGAAGCAACTCCAGGAACGGGGTGCTCCTTGGAAGGGATGTCACAGGGGAGAAGGAGACAGCAGAAGGGAAGTCGGGAGGTTGAGCAAGTTTAACGTGTTGCCCTGTGGGACCTTATTACCAAAATTCAGGAACTTGCCTGGAGGAAAGGCACCAGGCACACACTGCACAGTGTGACTGTTGGGATTTCAGGGCCACATCATGATGGAAAACTCTTAAGGGATAGAGTTTGAAAAATATTCACAATGCAGGTTCTCTGACAACATGAAAAGAGAAAGGAGTAATTACTAAGGAGTCAAATTTGAAAATGGTTAGCTCTGCGGTTTTACTTTTTGCCTGGCATCTACCAGTCTTGAATTCTTTTTCCGTCCTCTTTGAGAGAGCTGCCAAGCACTGCCAAGGTCTGTCCACATAAGATTTGCTACATACAAAGTTATGAAACTCTAGGTGTTTGGTGTTTTCTTTTGTCTGTTGGTTTGTTGGGCATGTGTGGGGTGGGTGGGAAACAAAAAAAGAGCATTTTAAAATTGTTAAGTATGCATAGATATTCATTACAAGAAGCTAAGCACATATTTTTGTGTTAAAATAATAACCTGTAAGGAGGTAACTACGCGTCTGTCTGTAAGACCCTTGTTTAGGAACTGGTGGCTGCTTGGTGTCTTTGCAACATCAGCAGGACAGACGGTATTTACAGAGTCAGAAAAAGGCAGCGGGCACTGGCCTCCATCCCGAGCTTCGGTCTTGGCTCCGATTCAACTTTCATTTTCAGAAAACAGAAACTGTGCTCAGCTGGGACTTACTCAAGGGAGGTGTTTCCCTCTGCCTTGTGACAGAATGCACAGGGGTGTGGCCAGTCCACAGTTTATAAGCCCTTTAAGGCAGCTGCAGGTGTGCTCAGATCACCATGGGGATGCTACTGCCCACTGCTCTTGCAACTCGGCTACTGAGCCTATTCCAGCAGCAGCTGGGCTCCCTCTGGAGTGGCCTGGCTATTCTGTTCTGCTGGATGAGAATAGCACTGGGGTGGCTTGGTTCTGGGAGGAGACACCTGCAACCACAGGTCCAGACCGAGCCCCAGGAGACCCAGGAAGAACCAGACAGTTCTCAGCCTCCAATCCCAGTGAGTGTCAACTACCACTTCACTCGTCAGTGCAACTATAAATGCGGTTTCTGCTTCCACACGGCCAAGACATCCTTTGTGCTGCCCCTGGAGGAGGCCAAAAGAGGGCTGGTTCTGCTCAAGCAGGCTGGTAAGCTCCTAGCCCAGACAGAAGCCAGGATGTTAATGACAGAGAGCAAGGGTTGGACATAGGATGAGTGTGGGAAGGGCTCCCTGACTTCTAGGCACAGCATCGTCAGGCAGGGAACAGGCTGTTTTTCATGAATTGGCCAGGAACCTTCGGAAGACACGAAGGACCTCTGGTCTGGGGGATGGACTAATCAAGACCATGCAATAGAACAGAGGTATGTGGACAGCGGCCCCTGTTCCTCCTTCAGGAATGTTGTGTCACTGGAAGAGTTTGCCCAGAGGAGAAATCTAATCTCCAGAAACGCTAAGTGAGAAAGGTGGGGTTGGGGAAAACTAAGACCCCAGTGTGAATACCCTGTTCCTTCTGTGTTTCTCGATGGAAACTTTTCTCCCTCTTGAAAAAGAAACTTTGCGTATATAAGGTGTGTGTTTGTACGTGTATGTGTGTTAATCTGGTCACCTGCTTGGCACAGCAAGCCTGTAAACATCAAGGGGCAACTTCAGATGTCAGTCTGCTCTGCGATTTTTCTCCCAAGATTTTCTGTCTCTCTCCATCAACAATACTGATCTTTGAATTCAGCAGTGAAGTTCAAATGCACATCTCCTCCTTCTCCTCCAAGCTCTCTCCTCCTCTCCCCTTCCCTCCCTATTCCCCTTCCTGCCTCCCTCTCTCCCTCTTTGTCCACAATACCTACTAACCTAAAGATGGCCCTCTCTCCTTACTCTTTAACTGAAGCACAGTATACTCAAACATGCTAACCGCACTTGCAGGTGAATCTGCCAAGAGACCTCCCTGGAGCACCAACTGGAAAACAATTATTGGCCGGTGCTCCAGGTGCACACTGGCCTACAGCCACCACACTGACCCCACGGAGACTCCCAACCGAATTTCTGATGCTCACCTTAGACTCACCTGATTCTGTGCTGAGATAATGAAATCATACAACACACAGTAGGGTCTGACTCACTCTGCCTCAGGCTATACTGGCTCGTAACCCACAGTAAAGTCCTCACTGGGACCTAGATTAAGGTGTTATCTTTTATTGCCAGGAGTTTGGTAAAGTAGCCTTTGTCTCTGCTTTCTTCACAGAAAGCATGGTGATTTATTAATATGCAGCTTTTGGAGTCACTGGCCAACTCATCTAAGCCTTGGGTATTTGACGTAACCAGACTCTGAGCCCTGACATCACAGCTGTGACGAGCTCACTGTCACCTCCACATCTTCCAGATGCCTCTGGAACTGGCTTTTTTGTCTCAACACCTTCCAGTGGACTCATAATGCTCTTGGACTTCTGAGTCTGCTGAGATGTGGAGTTGGTTTCTAATAAATTGACCATACCTGCTTTCAAATAGAAAAGGCAGAGTAACCAAATATCACAGCAGTTTTCTTCCTGCTTTCAACTGTGAATGGAATGCACAGTTATTGAAAGTGGTAAAAAAAAAAAAACATTGGAAAACAGGATAAGGTAAAAGGAGAGTAACAAATAGCTCTATTTCATTAATTTTTACCGTAATGAAATGTGAGGCTATGAGTATATCTTATCATGAAGTGCTTGGCTAGTATGCACAAGACCCTGGGATCTGTCCTTGTCCTCTCTCTCTCTCTCTCTGTATGTGTGTGTGTGTGTGTGTGTGTGTGTGTGTGTGTGTGTGTGTGTGTGTGTGTGTGTTTGTTGGTGTCCCCAGGGGCATAGGATACTGTGAAGCAATTTGCAATCTGTCCCAGGTGGGTGATGGGAATTAAATGTCTTCTGAAACAGTAGCAAATGATAGTTATATCTCTAGCCTCACAAACCAGAATATGAGATGGGTATTTGGAAAATTCAAAATTACACTTTTACCCCTTACAGGTATGGAGAAGATCAACTTCTCAGGAGGAGAACCCTTCCTGAAGGACAGGGGTGAATACCTGGGCAAGCTCGTGAGGTTCTGCAAGAAAGAACTGGCTCTACCCTCTGTGAGCATAGTGAGCAATGGCAGCCTCATCCGGGAGAAGTGGTTCAGGGACTATGGTAAGTTTCCTTGGCTGATACCTTGGTCCCTACAACACATACTATAGACTCCTACATTTCCTCCTCTCCGGGCTCCGAGTCAAAGCATCTGGGGAATGGGAAGGAAAGAAAATATAACTATTTTGCTTATTCTCCTAAACTGTATATGGTGTTAGGGGTTTCTGTTTGTTTGTTTGTTTCTGTTGGGTGCTGATAAACAAGTATGGGGGGAGAGACAACAGAAGAAGTCAGCACACCAATCTTTGCTATGCCTTCTGATTCAGCACTTACGGATAACTTAGGTCTAAGCTTAGCCTTTTACACAGGAAAAGCAACATTCTTTATAGCTATGTAAGTGTCTCTATACCAAAGATATGGCAGTAAATGCCTTTAATCCCAGCACTCAGGAAACTGAGATGTATCTCTGCGAGTTTGAGGCCAGACTGATCTATATAGCAAGTTCTAGCTCAGCCAGGGCTATCTAGAGAGACTTTTTTTTTTTTTTTTAAATCTCTGCTATAACTAAGCTGATTGCAAATCTAGTCACATCAAAACTCATATCCCATGGACTGGCTGAATTTGGGAGCTCTTAAGATTTTCTGAGATGATTGAGTTGTCCACATTTGTAACAGCAATACACAGCATGAGGCAGCTCTTAAAAAAAAAAAAAAAAGACGTAGTTATGATAACTTTGGATTTAGAAGATAGTTAAAACTTCCCCTCCGTGTCCCTTTCCCTACCCTTGCTTAGTGACCTGTGAAGCTCTGGAGTCATTCAAAGAGAAGGCTGGTACTGAACAGATAATTTCACAGGATGCATCCACCTACAGGCAGAAGCTGGGCTTGTGGGTGAAGGCTGTCTACAAAGTTTGAGTAGGCCAGGAGGATTCTTGGAATCAAGGTCACTGACTCCAGGAGGAAGCTGGGGTGGTGCATTAAACCAGATCTCTGTGAAGGGAGGCACGGGACAGAGACCCCCGGAACAGAGACAAAGTGAGACAGAAAGAAGGTGACAGACACCTCGTGAATAGAGAGCAGTGGACCATGCTCTGGAGGGTGTACATGGGAAGCACTCATCCTTTATGATAGGCTCAAAATGCCTGTTCCTGTGGCCATCCAGAAATGATGATGTGACCCAGCATCATTGCCTAGAAAGAGAGGGGCACAGATTGCAAAAGCCAAATAGACAGCTCTCATCCTATTAGTCAGGTAGATGCCAATTACAAATGTATTTATTTATACTAGATAAAAATTTGCCTATCTCAAATTATCCAGGATGCATAAAATGATACTCTGCATTAGATGTCCCAATTATATAAATGTCTGCAAATAACTTGAAGTTGGACCTATGTGCTTGCACATGAGGAGAAGCTGGTTCGAGCCTCACAACCCCTCAAGGTTGGGAGTTTGCCAGCAAGATTGTCAAGACTCTTTCAGTGAGAGCAAATACAGAGTACAGCAACAGTAGGGCACAGGTGTGCATCACTGCATCCAGAGAGGACATCTCTTTCTGAGCCCATCTCTAACTGAACTCAAAATGGGTTCTGCTTTCTTCTTAACAGTGACTATCAGGAAATGCTTGAGTTGTCTCCACAGAGGAGATTCACTTCAGTCTTGAATCAGAGAGAGTCATAGAGTGCTGGCTCACTCAGGCATGTATTACTAAGTGCGGGGCCCTCAGACCTCCAACAGTACATCCAAGCACATCATACATGTGTCTACACAATTCTGACACATGGCCTCATGGCTGAGCCTTACACACATCACCCACTATTGTTATACATGCTGGAGTAGCAGCACAGTATCCCACCAGGGCCTCAGCTCTTCTGGGAAAACACAAGGACTGAGCAAACAGACTTTGTCAAACAATTCCTTCCAAGAGCTGTGACAAGGAGGAGGGGACATCACAGGAACACAGCTAAAGATGGGACAGTGTCAGGACACAGCAATGGAGTCACAGATAGCTCAGTGCACTTGTCAATCAGCCAGCCAAGGTGCTCCTGGAAGGGCTGGTTTTTATGTGTTTGATTTTGAACTTCTGTTTTTTGTTAGAGACCACATGTTCAGTTACCTCATCCTGGTGTGACATCCCTTTAGGAATTTGCTTGAGATCAAGTTTTGGAAAACTTTGAGCTGTTTTAAATAACAGGAAATTTATTCTGGCTGTGGTTTGTGCTTGTTAAAAACAGGGCAGCATGAATTAAGCCTAAAATAGGGGCTACAATTAATCTTTTCACAATTATAGAGACTAGTATCTGAAAGAAAATTTGAAACCCTTAGCTTCTGTAATGTGGAAAATTTTTAAGGTAAAATAGAGAAGTTTGGAAAATTCTCAACAGCCAGGAGAGCTCAAGTTCGGTCAGCTGCAAGGCATATCTCAGCCCAAGGACACTTATTCTTAGGCAGGGAAGAGCGGGCAGCAGTAAAGAAGAGGGAGATTACAGAAAACACGGAGCAGAAACTGAAGCTAAAGAACCGTGGAGAGAGGCCCAACACTAAGAGAGATTTGAAATTTTATAGCCCTTCAAATGGCTCCCTATCAGTGTTCTTAGTGCACGGCCTGGCAGGGTGGGGCCTGTCTTTCCAGGGGTTCCTGCATCCAGCTCTCCTTTATCTGGGGTTTCTCAGCCTCTGCATCACTTGTACATGACACAGCACAGAGTATCTGCAAATATTTACATAGTAAATAAAATATATAAGGTATGTCAAGAGGAAGCGCATGAACCTGGCAAAATTACTAGATATCTATGACATTTTTTGTCTGTGTGCTATGCAAAACAAATCTGTAACTGTTTATAATTAACAGAAATGGGCTTCAAAATTTATATAATCTCTATAATTAAGCAAGTGAAAAACCTTATTAAAATATGCTAATAATTTCTTATGAACATACATGTATACAGAATTTAAAATTGATCGCATTGAGTAGCTCTGTGATTTCATTATGTATATATTGACTTAATGATAATATACATACCATGCAAAATTCACATTTTCACATGTGTGAGACAGTCTGAAAATTCTTTAAAACATAGGTGGGAAGATGGTGCATTTCGCTGTAAATTTATTTTTCCGCAGGTGACTATTTGGACATTCTTGCTATCTCCTGTGACAGTTTCAATGAGGAAGTTAATGTTCTCATTGGCCGTGGTCAAGGGAAAAAGAACCATGTGGAAAACCTTCAGAAGCTGAGGAAGTGGTGCAGAGATTACAAGGTGGCTTTCAAGATCAATTCCGTCATTAATCGCTTCAACGTTGATGAAGATATGAATGAAAACATCAAAGCTCTGAGCCCTGTGCGCTGGAAGGTAAATCCACACTGCAGTGTATTTGACTTTAATTCACAAAACACTCTGGAGAAGTTTGGCTCAGTGACACAGAAATCAGGAACACCGAGGACTCTGGAACTTTCTAGTCAGGACCTTGACCCTTGACTCTATTAAGTTTACATCCTCACTGTTCCTTGTTTCATGTCTGTGTCCAAAATCTTGAGATGATTCTCTTCAGGAATTTTCTGAGAGTAAAAATAGAGGCCATATTGGGTGCTTGGAAATGCTTTAAAGAACAGATTATAGAGACAATGACATTCCTTACTGCCCCTTGCTTCTGTATGGATGGGGCTACATGATCTTTACAAATTCGGATGCTCCTGAGTTTGTATTAAATTACTTGGTTAGAGGGGAAGCCTATGGAGTCATGGTAGCCTTTATTCCAAAATGCGTTCCTTAGGACTGGCCCAGAGAGCAGTCACTGAAAGTCCAGGGCTCACAAGGATACCAGGCAGACCAGCATAGATAGGACCCACAATGTTCAGAGACTGCAAATGCAAGTTTTCTACCCCTGGCTGCTGAGAACCCAACAAGTAGGGTGCTTAAAAAAAACAGCTTCTTCTTCATGTACCCCCTGATGTCCAATAAGGGCATACCTAATCAGGAAGGTTGGCATGAGTTTGTATTTTAAACAAGCTACACGGTGATCCCTGTGTAGTTCCCTATTTTTGAATTTCTGCCTAAGGACTGAGTAGACACACCTAAGAATAAGATTTGGAAATTGAGTTTTGGAAAGGACTAGAACATGAAACATGCATATCCCATGACACTTGTGTGTGGAGAACTTGGGAAGGTGGGACCCACTAATCCAAATTGCAAAACATCATGGAAGAAGTTGCTTTGGACCGTATTTTGAAAGCAGGAAAGAATTTCCACATGTGTAGCTGACCCAAACAAGAAGGTCTCAGCCAGGCCAGAGTCATGCTCACCCAAGAAAAGCTGCCTTCTGAAGGCCCCCTTGGATCTTCTTCAGATGTCAAGTGAGTCAAGACAGTGGGAAATAAGGACAGAACATATTTTTACCCACTGACTGTACTGTAATGTGTTTAGAAATAGATTAGGAGGGAGCTAAAAATACCATATACCTTAAAATATTTTTAAAAGACAATAGATATTATCGAAATCCAATGTCAATGACACAGAGTGAATGGAAAACAGCTAGAGAGACAGAGACCTCAGAGAGAGGGGCCAGAGACCTAAGACTTGTCCTTCCTGTCACCCGCCAGGCTTCTCCTCATCTTGTCTCTCTCTCGGCTCAGTCTACACCGACTCTTACTGCCCTCCCCAACCCCCCCCCCATTCTTAAAATTCATCTACACACTCTTCTTCCATGCTTTGGATTCCTCTTCTCTCCTGGTCTTCTCTGATAGTCTTCTATCTTCTACTCAGGCTTCCCCGTTCGTCATTTCAAGACACTGATCGTTGTTGGTAAGGGTCAGTTCCTGCAGCTTCTTCAAAGCCTCCAATATCTGTGGCTTGAGCAAAGGAAGCAAGATCCCAAGGGAAAGCGTCTATACTTTGCCATCTCCTTCACTTGTGGCTAGGAGCCTCACATTCTACGCTCTCGGAGACTTGGCAGTGACTGGCAATTGTATTCCAAGCTTGTTATTCCTGAACTGGGTAGGGTCTGTTCTCTGCAGGCTCTGAGTGAATGGTCTAACAAATGGTCTAAACACTCCTTGTCTAACAAATGCTTATCCCTTTTCAGGTCTTCCAGTGCCTCCTAATTGAGGGTGAGAACTCTGGAGAAGATGCCCTGAGGGAAGCAGAAAGATTTCTTATAAGCAATGAAGAATTTGAAGCGTTCTTAGAGCGTCACAAAAAGCTGTCCTGCTTGGTACCCGAATCTAACCAGAAGGTATAATGCAGCCAGCAGAAGCTGCCCTGTTCACAGCCACATAGCCACACCAATTCAGAGTGGGGCAAGGGGTGGTTCTCTTCTGAGAGCGTTACAATTTGCCATCTTGTTATTCTAGGAAGGGGAAAGGGAGGCGTGTAATCAATCCTATAGTCAAAGAAATGGAGCTCCACTGTGGTCACCTGTCATCTGGGCACGGGCTTCTTCAATTACATTGAATTCTTTTTCTAACCAAGAATGAGTTTGGCTACGCCACTTCAGAGATTATGTAATTAGATGGTTAATCATATTTATAACTCTAATATAAAGCACATGCACGCACACACACAGGAGCTCTACATGTTTGGGAAGCATGTGAGTACAGTTCAAACACTGCAGAAAAGTATGAATGATTCCAAGTTGGTGTCAGCATCATTACAACTGGCCCTTATGCCCTCTCTGGTGATTATTTTAAAAGTTGGATAAAATGTAGTAGAAATGGTTTGTCAGTTCTCAGGAACGATGTCTAAATTTGCTGAAGCAGGATTGGATTGCACTCCACTCTACCATTTTACTTATGTCTTTGCTTTGTTTGTTTTTGTTTGGATGGTGATAGGGGAGGCAGCTTTCATAGTGTGGCGCACAGATGATTAACTGGGACACAGACTATGTGCCCGGCATAGCAAGAAATATTAGCTGTGTTTGACTTGGGAGAGCGCCTACCTAGCATGCTGGAAGCTCTGAGTTAAGTCCCCCAGTATAGCTAAAAACTGACTGTAAACCTGTAATCCAGCACTCAAGACGTTGTATCAGGAGGATCCAGAACTCAAGGACATCCTTGGCCATGCAGTGAGTTTGAGATCAGTGTAGGTACCAGATGCCCTGTCAAAACGGGGGAAGAGTTGGAGGACAGAAGGAAGAAGGGAAGAGGAAGGAGGGAAGATGAGGAAACAGGAGGAAAAAGGAGAAATAATGTCATGTACTGCCTGGCTCTTATGGGGGCATGAGGTGCGCCAAAGCCTCCCTACAGAAAGTACAGCAGTGCTCAGTACACCCGAGAATGCAAAGCTGTCACAAGTCAGCGAGACTAGGAGCTTCAGAAACACTGTCCTTTGCAGACAGCATGGCTTCAACACTGAAAACCTTGGAGATGCCTTGAATAGTAGCTTTTGAGGTTCGGGCTGAGAGACAACAGCAATCCTGAAAATAGCTGGAGGGGTAGGAAAAGCCAGGCTACTCAAAGCAGCCTGCAGGGTAAAATTCTTTTGGTCTGAGGCAGAAAAAAATCCAGAATGACTGGATGGACTGGCCCTGCAGACCCTCCACTCCACTGCTGAGGGCCACTCCAAAGACCTGAAAATAAATGGGAAATATACGAAGCATAAAATTCAAAGCAGACACACACCACAGGAGGGACAGCCAATGGGGCGTTCAAAGTAAAGAATGTGTGTTGGATTAAAATTAGATTTTGATTCTTTTTTCCTCTGCAGATGAAAGACTCCTACCTTATTCTGGATGAATATGTGAGTATCTGCCACAAGCTATAAAATCCCTGGAAAGCTAGTAGCTTAGAACACCAGAGGTGTGCCCAAATGAACACATTCTGATCATATCTGTTAGTGCCTCTTTGGTGGTTTTATTGTTGACATGGCACAACCCTGGCTTCACATGCCAAGTTCTCTCTCAGCTCAACCCAGAGCATTACCCTGGGCCTGGTTTGGTGTTAGCCACCATGAGATGACATCCCAGTGCATCTGCAGATGTCATAAGGTCGTCCTGCTCAGCCCTCCACTCTGTGGTCTGCTGTGTGTTTCAGGGTTACACGGTGACAGCCCCTGTCCCCTCTACTCCACATCGTCTTGGATAACACAAGGGCTGCCAACAGCTCCATCTCAGATGAACCTTAACAATGGGAGGAAGTCTTATTGTCCCCTTCAGACAGCACCAACATTATCTCCGAGGCCATTGCTTCCAAAGGAAAACCCACCCTTATTTAAAAAGAAAAAACACCACGTTTCTTTTCCTTTTCTTTGTTGTTGCTATTTAGAGCTTTTGGATTTATAACTTCTTCCGATATTCCGGCAGAGGACCAATGATTCCATTCCAGGCTGTGTTTTTAAAACGAGCCACAAAAACAACCAGGGGCCAGTATTGACCTTGACATTTTGAGAAATATTTGTTACAGCTTTCGTGTTTTGTTGTTTTCAAGTTAATCAATCATGAGTTATAGTAATTTTGATTATTGTCAACATGAGTTTTATGCAATGTAAAGAGATGACCATAAAAATCCTCAGTTTATGAATCTAAGATAAAGAGAAAAATAAGTTATTTTGTAAATTGACACTGGCTGGGCATTTTGAAGAACGTCTTTTAGTAAACCTGTGATCTCCACATAGCCGGAACAAAAGCAGATGGACAATTTTTTTCTTTTCTTTCAAACTGGATAACTTTGTGATTTAATGTGCACCACCTGATGCCCTACAGAACGTTGGGTGTAGAGACACACAAGTATGAAGACCTCACTCCTGCCTGCAAAGTTGGAAAGGGAACACTCAGAGCAAGGCAAACAGATAGGATGTGCTGGGGAACTTCTGTCCTTGACAGGCCTCTTTTCCACCTCAGCAGCCTGTGTTATTCTGCCAGGAGAAGCATCTGTGAGGATTCCTACCACACATGCATAGCCACCACTTTACTGAGATCATTCAGCTTCTCCACAAATCAGTGCCCACTCTGCCGTGCTCTATGTTCTATGCTCTCATTTACCTCAGTGCCCAAAGTCTAAACAAATTCAGGTGTTCATATTTAGAGGAAGTCTGTTCTTAATGTCCTTTCCACTCCAACAGAAGATCCAAGTGCTCGGGTAGTTAAACTGTACTGCTCCTGACTCTGGGCTGCTTCCTCATATGTTGAAGCCACCCTCTCCATGGGTGTGAGCTATTTGAGTTAGACGTGGAGCCTGAAGAGGATCTGAGAGTTTGTCTTAGATCTCCATACACATTTGACGTGGCTGGGATGTCAGAAGTACTTTTAAAAGGATATCCTCAGCTGAGTTTTACAGGATAAACCATTAAAAAAAAAAAATACTTATTTCTACCTTATTTTTCCCAGATGCGCTTTCTGAACTGTACTGGTGGCCGGAAGGACCCTTCCAAGTCCATCCTGGATGTTGGTGTGGAAGAAGCAATAAAATTCAGTGGATTTGATGAAAAGATGTTTCTGAAGCGTGGCGGGAAGTATGTATGGAGCAAAGCTGACCTAAAACTGGACTGGTGAGTCTGAGACCAGAAGGAGGAGATGCTGACTAGCTTCGGGAGGTACACATGCAGCTCTTGTTCACCAGCCTAGGCTCCTGCTTTTTCTCCAGGGATGAAGATCTGACTCTCTGTTACACATCCTCTGGCTGTCTGTAGATAATTATTACTGAGAAAGCAGTCTGTCTGTCTGTTTCAGTTTGAACCAGAAAAGGGGTAAAACCACACAATGACAGCTTGTAAAGCCAGTAATCTGCCTGTGTGCAGGGAGGGAGTTCAGTTCAGAGAGGAGCAATGTCCAGTGGTTCCAAAGACCAATGTTAATTTTCATTTGATGTTTTTTTTTTTTTTTAAAAAAAAGAAAGTTTACTGTGAATCTATTATTTCCTTTTTATTCCACTTAAGAAAGTGAGTTATTTTCTGTTAAATATGCCAGTTTGTCACCAGGAAACACCACAAAATATGTCTTCCAAACACTCTAAACACTTTTCTGCTTTGGAGTGTTGGACTTTTTACTCCGAAGTATAGGAAGAACCAAGATACATCCCAAAGAGCCATAAATGAGACCTACTCATCTGCCAAGAGCTTCTTGTGGAAGGAATTACTTCGAAGGAGATGCTGATTATGGCTGCAGCATTTCTTGAAGGACAGCTGTTCTACATGTACCAAATCCTCCAAGATCCTTTACAAAACTAAGATACACTTTGCCATTTACAATGTGGACACGTGTGATTGAGTAGAAATCCTCTTCCCGTGGAAGCACCGTGAGAAGTTTATCAAAACCTCAACAGCGTCTCACTGCTTGAAAAATAATTTCCTATCAGAGAGCAAAACCGGAAAATTTTATTTTGCCCAAGAAATTTAACTAAAATTTCACTGCTGCCACTAGAGGGCGCTGAGATGCCGGACTTTGTTAAGATTTCAGAAATTTTGCTTCAGACTTTACTTTTAGGACTTGGTGAATTTTGGTTGTGTTCCTTCATTGTTTGGTTGGTTGTGTGGTGTGTGTGTGTGTGTGTGTGTGTGTGTGTGTGTGTGTGTGTGTGTGTGTGTGTGTATCAGCATTAAGAATTTGATAAGGCACTGGATTTGTGAGTATTTTTCTCACAAAAGATATTCATACTTCTGTTAGGTAACTATAATTCAACTGAGACAAACTTTTGTCTCATCAAAAATAGGTCAGGTGTTCTGTATTTTTTATTTTGTTTGTTTGTATGTTTGTTTACTTTTTTACTGAAGCTGGATATAACTATGTAGCCCAGGCTGGCCTGGAACTCATTATCTCCCTGGCTTAACTTCCCACGTTCATTTGTATATCACTTGTCTCCTGAAGAGATAGTTTAAAGGAAAAATTAAGTCACATTTTCCCCTGCAGATTTTTATTTTTATTTTTAGTTAAGTCCTGTGTATTCAGCAGACACCTGCTTGGTCATGTGATAGAAAAACATACTTGGAGCTGAAGCCCCATCTTCTGAGTTGTATTATGTGCTCTTCTAGCTGAGGGACCCTGGAGATCTCTTTCTCCCAAGGAAAAACAACATGAAGAGCACACACTTGAGAAACGAACTGTCCTAAATGTATCCCTAATTGCTTCTTCTACTCCTGACCGCTCTTGCACGTGCAGGGTGTATGAGACCTCTATGCTTTCTCAGTTTTAAATCTGGGTGTTCATTTTGTGAGGCATGTGCTTTTTTTTATTGGGAGCCATAAGTTATCTAGTTGACATTTGCTACATGTTACAGATAGTGTATGCCAGATGACAGCTTGACTCCAAGTAGCAATGCTGTGAAAGGAAATGTACTTAAGAACTTTGGAGGGAAGACCATCCCACAGTGATTCTAAAGCCCCTAGTGTCCCTGTTATATAGTGTTAAGTGATAAAATCATGGGCTCTCTTTTTGTACACTGGAAGCCAAATGGTGTTATTTGGCTGAATTATCTGGAAAAAAAAAAAAAAAAAAAAAAAAAAAAGGCTCAGGTTTGATTTGCATTTGATTTTGGGATCTAATTGTTGCACAGAAAAAGTCAAACAATTCAGCCCAACAACATGTAATTCCTTCCAGCAATAATCCAGCTTATGTCCTACCCTCTTGATGAACTGATATTGTTTAATAAGTTCTTTTAAAACAAAGAACGATAATGCAGGTGATCACATGTCGTCTGAGTGTGTCCAGATGAGTTTTAGTGTTGGGGGATATATGTCTATTTATTTCCCTGTAGAGTTACACTGTGTTTTGAGGCATTGATCTAATATGGTAACATGTTTACTGTATTAAAATGTTCTGTATGTGACCTAAGACTAGTGCTGGTGTTTCTTTGGTGTGTTACAGTCACTGTTCACTTTTACATGGTGAGGCTCATTAAAACTCAATCAAGTCATGGATACTGTTGACTCAAGACAAGCCATTCTGCAGCAGGGCTGCATGGAGCTGAGCCACATGAGAAAATGCTCTAGCCTAACATGTCAGAAAATGTTTGGGACTCAAGCAATCAGAACTCTGATGATCTCAGAAGGAGACTCTGCAGCTGGTCAGGAAGGGTTGCCCCCAGGCCCTCTCTGTAGCCACCAGTGTGAGGGGGGGCTCTTGATAGGATTTGGTCAGCAGTACAGGCCTCAGAGGTAAATCCACTCTCTGGGCTGTCTCCCTGAGATGGCAGAGTCTTGGCTCTGACAACTGTTGTAACCAGACTCTCTCAGCAGAAGTATGAAGCATCCACCATCCAGTTGATCACAGGCAAACAAACCTAAAAGATGTTCATCTCTGTAGCAGCAGCCCACACAGAACGAGCTATTCCCAGCACCAGATCTTGACTGGGTGGTAGCCATCCAACTCTGCTGATTGGCAGGATCTCTCTCAGGCACTCCCCCAGGCTTGACCCCTGTTTAAAGCATCACTGAGAGATGCATCTATCTATACATTGAGTTAGCAAGGAGAGATTGCTCTGGACTCGTATAGTACAGCTAGCATGTGCACGCCACACACACAGAGATACATGCACACACATACACACACACAAGTGCAAACACACTCACATTCACACACACACAAACACAAACACACACAGAGGGTAGAAATAAAACTTCCAGAAACTAGACTCCTTCTCATCTTTAAACGTTTTATATTCTGTTTCTTTTCTTTGAAAGCATCACATATTAGAGTGGCCCCTTTAGATGTGTCCTCTCTGTGAGAAGTTGTGTTTAAATTAGTACGTTTTCCTCATTTCTGTGACAAATTGTATGACAAATATGACACCTGGAATGAGGGCACAAAACACAAAAATCAAAGGAAGACATTCCCCACACATTTGACCAACAAAATGCAGAATGTTGACCAGCATGCTGCAAGCCTGCCTAATGACCTAGGTTCAGTCCCAGGATCCCACGGTGGAGGGAGACAACCAAATGCTGGAAGGTGCATTCCCACCTCTGCATTTTTGTACATACATACAAAATAATTAGTTAATTTGAAATGAAAAATTAATGAATTGTAAAAATGAAACTGACAAGTGTCTTTGAACAGACACACCATAAATGTTGACGTTACTCAAATGTCTAATAGACATTTTAAAAATTGTCTTTAACAACAGCAGGCATCTGGAAGCAGAAAATTAAAATACAACCAAAGGAAATGGAGACCTTCACGATGACAATACCAAACAGAGGGGGGATATAGAATAGCCAGGACCCTTTATCAACACAGGCCAAACACGATGAGATGTTCATTGTGACCCTCATCCACCAAGGATTCCACTTAGCCATCACCCAAATGAATGCATGAATCCATGTCTCTTGAGATGGAAGAACGTCTTTAGCATCATAGCAAGATATCCCAAAATACACGATTCTTGGTTCTAATAGAATAAGTGAGTTGTACTGTGCAGACCGTGAAGCCTCTGTAGCTAAAAGGATGAGCAAACTCCAATAAGGTGGATAAATACAAACACAAGGCAGAGAGTAAAAGGAACTAGGCAGAAGGACAATAGGCTATGAGTGAACAGGAACATGGAGAAGCAACACAAGCTTATCTCTGTCTTTTGTGTTGTGAGATCTTGTTGTATTTTTTTTTTAAAGACAGAATCTTATTATACAGCTCTGGATGACCCAGAACTCAGTATGTGGACCAAGCTGACCTCCAACTTACAAAGAACCACCTGCTTCCACCTTTTGGTCCTAGAGTTAAAAGTGTGAGGTGTGTACCACCATGTCTTTGAGTAGAGGTAAATGTTGAGCCTGAGAGAAGGTACACAGAGACCTTGAGATATGGCAGAAGTTCTAATTCTTAGTAAGAATGGCTCTTTCAGAAGGGTTTATTCTGTAAACGAGTGTTGTATTACTCAGTGCTGTGACAAAATGCCCCCCAAAAAGCACATTAAGGAAGGGTTCATTTAAGCTCAAGGTCTGAGAAGACAGAGGCCATCTTGGCAGAGAAGGCACAGTGGGGGGTTAATCAAATCGCGCATATCCACAGGCAGGAAGCAGAGATATGCGCATCCTTTAGTTTCACTTGTTTTTGTCTCTGAGACCCAGTCCACGGGTGGTGCTACCCATAATCAGGATGGATCCTCTCTTCCTTCAAGTCATCGTCTCTTCAAAGCCCTCACAGACACAGTCAGAGGTGTATCTCCTAGGTGACTCCAGGTCAGGACCGGCTGACACCAAGGTGAAACATCTTGGAGCTGTGCTTTGGTCACTAGTGAGCTCTCCCTGTGACAATTCAATGACAGATTTCCTGAAGACTATGACATTTGTAATGCAGTAAACAGATTCCACAGCCCAGCGAAGCATCACAGCCCCTGCTGGAGTGCTATCCCCACCAGAGTGCATGGAGCACATTAGGAACGCACAGGTTCTCAGGGGTAAGATCCCTGGCTAAGGAAAAATGATGGTAGCCTTTGGCTTTTATCACAATGTGTTTGAAATATTCTCAGTATGAGACTCCCAAGGAGAAAGGAGCAAACAGTGGCCTCTATGACGTCAGCCATGACCCACACCCATCTTCAGCTGTTTTCAGAAGATCCCCTCACCCACCTTGGCTTTTGCAAGCTGTGGTCAGGAGTGGATCTCAGTCCCTGAAGGCTGCTCTTTTCTTCCTGGGAAGGCACAACAGCCATGTGACAGCCTTTGCTGGAATATAGACTAGGAAAATGGTGAGAAGCATGAGGAGAATCCTGAAAAGATCCATAATCAGCCACCCTTGTCAGGCCTGGCCCTCAAGGTCATGTCTTTGGGGGTCCCTAGTTCATACTTATAATTGATCTATGACTTAACACAAATGCTTATGTAAAGTAGCAAGTTCCAAAGAAAGTCTAAGCTATAGATCTGGCTATGGGTAAGAACACTTGCCACTGAAGCCCAAAGACCCCAGTCAGTTCAGGCCTTCATGACTTATACCACAAAACATAAAAACAGGACAGTGTGCGTCTATAATCCCAGCACTCCTACAAGACGGGAGAAGATGGAGCAGTCTCCAGATATTCAAGAACAGCTATCCAAGTGTGTATGGTAGGGGGACCTTGTCTTCTGACCACCGACCCAGTCATAGGACACATAATCTGCACTCACAAACAAGGACACACACACTCAAGGTTCATCCATGTTAGCTATTGTTATATGATCATGGGGACTCTCAAGAAACATACATAGAAGGAAAGAAAGACAAAAAGCATACCTGATTCACTGAATGAATGAGTGAATTAATGAAACTGGCCTGCATTGAAAAGTCTTATTAGCAAAGATAAGGTAATACTGTTATGATAGTCGTTATGAAGCCCTGTGTTTAAACCCCCATTGAGACCTTGCTTCCTACGTGAGGCAGGTGTTCTAAGATATAGTGTGAATCAGCCACAGCGCCAGGCTCATAAGTAGACATTTGTCACTCTGGCATGGCAAGCACTGCCCTTAGTGTTTAACCTGCTCCAAGCCTCTCAATATTATGATGTCATGTGTGAGCTAGGCACGGCTATCTGAGTTTCCCAGCTGTATCACAAAGTCAGCGAGATGAATGGCTCGGGATGTGGTAGAGCCCATGCCTAAAATAGAACACTAATCAGGAATGAGCAAGCCAACAAAAACCTCAGATAGGGAAAGAATTCATCCCAGATTACATCATAACCACAGAACCAGGATTTAACCTTTAAACCATTTTTCCCCACCAAGGGTACACGGCTGTCCCTCTTAGCACTGTGCCTAACACTGACACCATATGCCTATAACCTGGTACAAGGCATGTCTGCCAGAGAGGACAATGTCTTTGCCTCTGAAGGTTTCAAGCACCGGTGTGAGGTCATCGCACCCTCATTAAACAGCCCACATTTGCTTTCAGTTTCCCAGTGCAGAAGAAAACAGATGTTTCTGTTTCCTCCACAATAGCTTTTGCTCACTGCAGACACTGTTCTGTTCCTTCAGGAAATTGGTGTTTTCTCTCTTCACAAAAATCTCAAGAGATGTTTGCTAGAGTAGAAGTTCACAGTGCAATACCTGGGCAGCATCACCCAGACCCTGAGCACAGTACCTCAGCTGCATCGCCCAGACCCTGAGCACAGTACCTCAGCTGCATCACTCAGACTCTGGGCACAGTACCTCAGCTGTATCACCCAGACCCTGGGCACAGTACCTCAGCTGTGTCACCCAGACCCTGGGCACAGTACCTCAGCTGTGTCACCCAGACCCTAAGCACAGTACATCAGCTGTATCACCCAGACCCTGAGCACAGTACCTCAGCTGTATCACCCAGTACCTCAGCTGTATCACTCAGACCCTGAGCACAGTACCTCAGCTGTATCACTCAGACCCTGAGCACAGTACCTCAGCTGCATCACCCAGACCCTGAGCACAGTACCTCAGCTGCATCACTCAGACTCTGGGCACAGTACCTCAGCTGTATCACCCAGACCCTGAGCACAGTACCTCAGCTGTATCACTCAGACCCTGAGCACAGTACCTCAGCTGTATCACCCAGACCCTGAGCACAATACCTCAGCTGTATCACTCAGACTCTGAGCACAGTACCTCAGCTGTATCACTCAGTACCTCAGCTGTATCACTCAGACCCTGAGCACAGTACCTCAGCTGTATCACCCAGACCCTGAGCACAGTACCTCAGCTATATCACTCAGACCCTGAGCACAGTACCTCAGCTGTATCACCCAGTACCTCAGCTGTATCACCCAGACCCTGAGCACAGTACCTCAGCTGTATCACTCAGACCCTGAGCACAGTACCTCAGCTGTATCACCCAGACCCTGAGCACAGTACCTCAGCTGTATCACCCAGACCCTGAGCACAGTACCTCAGCTATATCACCCAGACCCTGAGCACAGTACCTCAGCTGTGTCACCCAGACCCTGGGCACAGTACCTCAGCTGTATCACTCAGACCCTGAGCACAGTACCTCAGCTGTATCACTCAGACCCTGAGCACAGTACCTCAGCTGTATCACTCAGTACCTCAGCTGTATCACCCAGACCCTGAGCACAATACCTCAGCTGTATCACCCAAACCCTGAGCACAGTACCTCAGCTATATCACTCAGACCCTGAGCACAGTACCTCAGCAGAACCATCTAGATCCTGAGCATGATTCTCTGATTGTCAAAGTTTGGCACAAACAATTCCCACTTTTGTCAAAGAGAGGTCATTCTGGTAAAAGTGGGATCATAAAACAATGCTATTCAAGATTCCACAAGAAGATGCTTCTTAAGGAAATGCAAAACTAGGAACGAGATTTTCTGTAAAGTATGTGTCATGAACTCATGAAGGGCAAGGACCTGGAGGCAGGAACCAAGGCAGAATGGCAAAGGAACACTGCATGCTGGGTTGTTTCCCAGGGCTTGCTTTGCCTAACACTGCCTGCCCAGGGGTGGCCCCTCACAGTGGGATAGGCCCTCCCATGCCCATTAACAATCGTAAAGAGTACTTTCCTGGGTACTTTCCTGTCCTGAATTCTCTCTGTCAAGCAAACAGAGTCACCATCTCTGAACAGGACTTCATGTAGGTGCCCAGAGCATAAGCAGAGTACACAGTGCAGTAAATGAACAGACCCTAAGCCCCATTCCTGATAGAACCTTTGCTCCTCTCTGAGATCTCACTGGCCAGCCCATCCTGTCTACATCCCTCTCAACTTCCTAATCGCCTAAATTCACACAATACACAATCATTAAACTCTGCTTCTCACATTTAATAGCTTTTCTAGACCTAAGTTCCAATCCCTCCCACGCTATGGCTCCAGAGGCCCCAAAGGCACAAGACCACATTTATCAAAGCAATGGTCCTACCTCCCAGTACTTAAGAAGTGTCTGCTCTTGTGCTAACAGACCTGAGACAAAATGACCCAAGTGAGAAAGGAAAGTCTTGACTCACATTTCCAGGTTACCGTCCATCATTGCAGTCAACGGTCAGTAACTTGAAGTAGGTAGTCACATTTCATCCACAGCCAAGAACAGAGGGCAGTAAATTGACACACACGTCAGTATTTAGTTTTCTCTCTCCTTTTCATTTCACTTACAGGCCCTGCTTATGAAATCACACTCTCCCCGTTTAGGGGGAGCCCCTCCACCCCAATTATTTCACTTAAGAGAACTTCTGACAGATGTTTCCCTGTGACAACCAAACCTAGACAACTCCTCATTGGACCTTTTCATGTGGTTGTTCCCCATTGTGTCAACAGCCAAAACCAATCATTGCTGTCCCCTGTTGTATTTATTCCTTAAAGGCTAAAGCATGGTGCCCTTAGGACATCATCTTACTCTCCCCAGCTTCTTATAATCCTTATTATACTGTACACGTCAATGAGTTTAAATATTCACATTCACAATGTAGATGAGGATAGAACTCACGGCCAGCACTCCAGGTACACTGTGGCCTCTCTGTGCTTGTTGTCTGATGTTTACATTAGACTAGTCTGACTCTGCTCTGCAATAATGAGATCATTCAGTACATAACACTGGCCTGTGGGACCCAACTCACTCAGCTCCACTTGTACTGGCCATTCACAGTAGATCTTATCATCTTGCTGGGACCTAGATCAAGGTCTGCTATTTTACTACCAGGAATTTTGTGGTTATACCAGTCTCTCTGCTTCCCTGACTGAATGTGATGTCTCCGTTGAATTTCCTACCCATCTAATCTAAGACTTAGACATTGAACAAAATCTGATTATGAGCCTTGATATCAAGGCCTTGGCAAACTCACTGTCACTTCTAGATCTTTCCCCAGATGCCTCTGGAAGTGGCTTTCTGCTCTGACCATCTCCAGGTGGTTCACACTACCTTGGACTTCTGCATCCTGAGCTACTGTGAAACTTGTTCCCAATACTCAAGTATGTCCACTTTTAATAGAAAAAAACAAAAGCAAAAATTGAATAAGAGCAAAATAATCCAGTGAATTGTTTATTGATAGAATTCTGAGCTGAACATGGTGATTCTAATATAGTGGTATTAATGTTGGTAAATAAGTAAAAAGGACTAGGAGAAGGTAGGGTGCTTATTCTATTATTTTCTTTAAAGAAATATTATTTTGTCATTATAATTAAATAGTTCATACTGGGAATATAGTTCAGAAATATAATGCTTGATTTGCATGCACAGTATCTTATGTACCTATAGCACATGCACACACACCCCACACACATATACACACATATATACTACACACATCAGATACGCACACACATACACACTACACATACCAGAAACACACACACACACACACACACAAACAAACACATGCACAGAAAACATGTACAAACTAAATAAAATTATTAAAAAAATGGATGCTTGAAAAGTGCAAAAATGAACATTTTCCCATCACAGGTTTAGAGAAGATCAATTTTTCAAAACCTCAATTGAGAAAATGCCTCCATATGATAGGGCTGGCAAGATGCACAGTAATTAAGAGCATTAGCTGCACTTCCAGAGGCCCCACATGGCAGCTCACAACATCTGCAATGCCAGTCTCAGGGGACCAGGTACCCTCTTCAAGCCTTCCTGGATATAGGTGCACAGACATACATGAAGACAAAACAACCATACAAAATAAAATAATTGTAAAGAAATGGGTTCAAAGACAAGCAGTGGGGGCATTTTCTTGATTAATAATCAGTGTGAAAGGTCTCAGTCCATTGTGAGTGGTACCACCCCTCAGAAGATGATTCTGAGTTGGATTTTTGAAAAAGCAAACAGAATAACCCACAGTAAGCAACCTTTCTCCATGGCCTCTGCTTCAGTTCCTGTCTCCAGGTTCCTGCCCTGACTTCTTTGATGATGAACTTTGATGTGGAAGTGTGAGTGAAATAAACCCTTTATTTTCTGTTGCTACTGTCATGGTGTTTCATCTCAGCAATAAAAGTCCTAAGACAGGGTGCAGAAGTCCTGGTTTATTTGAAGACTTCTGGTGAGTTCTTTTACACAGCCATAATTAAGAACCACTAAGTCCTTAGATTTCAGAGCCCTCCTGTGGTTAAACTTTCCATGCTTGTAAAGTCCTTAGATCGATGCACAGCATGAAGAAGCCCTGAAATCTGTGCAGTTATGACTAAGGTCATATAACTTTGTTCTGTCCTTGCTTTGTGAGAAATTTGAGCTTTGAGGTCATTCAAAGGGCAACTGCTATGATACTGGCCGGTAGACACAATAAGATTGTCTCCAGAGAGGAGGTTACACACTGTAGATGCATTCTGTCTGTGGAGGAGGATGGTGGCTATGTAGAAACAGTCTACTGAGCCTGGCAGGAAGGGGGAATCCAGAGTCCCAGGAGAGGGTGAATGAAGAAGACAAGGTAGACCAGATGTCTGTGAAAAGCTAAACCTGATAAATACCACAGGGAGATTCCAAAGGAGCCTTGGGAATCAGAATCACAGACAGAAAGGGAGTGTAGAAAGCAGTGGAACAGAGAATAGTGAAACAAGAATTGAGGGTGTGTGCCTGGGCAACAACCCTCTCTCCAGCAGGGACTCTGCATCCTCATTCCTGTGGTGCCCAGCAAAATGGCAGAGGTATCACTATACCAGTACAGCAAAAGTTCTACTAGGTACCAGGGAAGGATGGTGAACCTATCATCATTGGCAAGGAGGAGAAAGAGGAAGGATGAAGACTGGGAATTGGAATGTGTTAAGCCTTCCTACAGTAGGCAAATGGACAGTCAGTTATAATTCTGAAATACCTCTTGTAGAAGTCTGATGCATTCTCAAATTATCTAACATACACAAAAATATATCCTCAATATTTTAAACAATTTAAAATATTTTAATCTTAAAGAACAAGTGTTTGTGTGTGTGTGTGTGTGTGTGTGTGTGTGTGTGTGTGTGTGTGTGTGTGTGTGTGTCTTTGCTCTATCTCCTGACAATTGATCTCTGGCTTAAACAATGATGGATATAAAACTGCTTGGCTCTGAAGGCAACTATTTAGAGCTCCCACAGCCCCTCCACCTTTGCAGTCTATTAGTGGGACGTGATAGCAAAGACAGAGAGCAGTAGGGCACAGGCGTGCATCACTGCATCCAGAGAGGACATCTCTTTCTGAGCCCATCTCTAACTGAACTCACAATGGGTTCTGCTTTCTTCTTAACAGTGACTATCAGGAAATGCTTGAGTTGTCTCCACAGAGGAGATTCACTTCAGTCTTGAATCAGAGAGAGTCATAGAGTGCTGGCTCACTCAGGCATGTATTGCTAAGTGCAGGGCCCTCAGACCTCCAACAGTACATCCAAGCACATCATACATGTGTCTACACAATTCTGACACATGGCCTCATGGCTGAGCCTTACACACATCACCCACTATTGTTATACATGCTGGAGTAGCAGCACAGTATCCCACCAGGGCCTCAGCTCTTCTGGGAAAACACAAGGACTGAGCAAACAGACTTTGTCAAACAATTCCTTCCAAGAGCTGTGACAAGGAGAAGGGGACATCACAGGAACACAGCTAAAGATGGGACAGTGTCAGGACACAGCAATGGAGTCACAGATAGCTCAGTGCACTTGTCAATCAGCCAGCCAAGATGCTCCTGGAAGGGCTGGTTTTTATGTGTTTGATTTTGAACTCCTGGTTTTGTTAGAGACCACATGTTCAGTTACCTCATCCTGGTGTGACATCCCTTTAGGAATTTACTTGAGGTCACATTTTGGAATATCCTGAATTGTTTAAAATAACAGGAAACTGCCTTATTTTGGCTCTGGCTTGAGCTTGTTTAATACAGACTACATGAAATGAGGTTTGAAATAGGAAAAAGCCTCACTCTTCGTGATTTTAGAGAACAGAGGTCCACAGGGTCTGGGAATATAATCTGAATGAAATTTCAAGAGAAAGAGTACTCTTGGCAGAGTCTCAATGAGCAGAAGATTCAGCCCCAAGGATGGGAAGAGAGGCGATCATGGGAAACACAGAGTAAAAGCTGAAGGTGCAGAAACTATTTAAGGGGATCTGGAAGCCAAGATAATTTACAGTGTATTTGAGCTCCAGTAATGACTGACTTGAGAGTCCCTTGTACAAGGCCTTATAGAGTGATCTAGTTTGCTTCCTGGTTCCTGCATGCAGCTCTGTTTGTCTGGCTTTTTTCAGCCCCTGGATTACTTGTACCTGACATAACACAGGGTGTCTCTAAATATTCATGTTGTAAATCAAATGTACAAGACATGTCAACTGGAGATACCAAAGCTAAAAAAAATTGCTAGGTATCATTTACAAAACAATTTTATCTCTGTGATGAGAAGAGAAATATATTTGTAATTGTTTTTTTTTTTTTAAAAAAAAAAGAACTCCAAAGAGATTCAAAATAACATTTAAAACCATTTTTTTGTGTGATCTCTATGCAATAATATGATGTGGGAATGCCTTTCTGTATGTTGTGAATCTCAATCTTTAAATAAAGGAGCTGTTTTGGACCATGACAGGCACCATAGAAGAAGTAGGAGGAGGAATCAGAATAGGTAGGAAAGGAAGGGCGGAGCCAGAGGCAGACAGAGCTGAAGCCCAAGGAGCGACATGTAAGGAGCACAGGTGAGCCACGGGCCACGTGGCAGATAGATTAATAGAAATGGGTTGATTTAAGATGTAAGAGCTAGCTAGCAATGTGCCTGAGCCATAGGCCAAACAGCATCAAGTTAATATAAGTGTCTGAGTCATTTCTAGGGGCCTGAGCGGGCAGCTGGGCAGCTAAGCGGTCTGGCATGGCAGGGTCTGGGTCTCTGGCCGCCTGAGACCTGGAAACCCCACTACTACAATAATAAATGAGAAAATCTCACTTAAATACAGTAATAAGAGTTTATACACACGTGTGTGGGATTTCAAATAACTGAATTCAATACTATGCATATCTGTATCTGGATGAAGATTTTATGTAAGCACTAGGTCTAGCTTACATCTCAGTAAGCTATACACACATAGGAGAAAGTGTGTCACTAAAAATAGTAAAACTCAGATATAAACACAGTATGTTTTATCATGAGAGTTCTAATGGCCAGAGGGGTTGGTCCTTGGAAAGAGAAAAGTAGCCATTTTTATTTATTTTTTTGAGAATTTCACACAGGCATTCAATATAACTACTCATTACTTCTCCACCTCCCCTCCTCCCAGGTTCCCAACCCCTGCCCCTCTCCCAACTTTATGTCCTGGTCTGTTGATTCTTAAATAATTCAATGACTCCAATCTGTGCTGTCTTTTTTTGTGTGTGTATGTGACTCATCCCGTTAGAGCACGGACAAACTGCCAAGGGCCATACCCCTAAAGAAAACTGATTCTCTGGGCCTATCATCTGTCAATAACTCTTCAGCTAAGAGTGGTCCTTACGGTCCCCTCCACATACACACTGGAATGTTGACCGGCAGGTCTTCTGTAGACCACCACAGCCTTGAGAGTTCATGACAGCAAGGGCTGTATTGTCTAGAAATGTCTTCAGACTTCCTTGATCTTTGGCTTTTACAATCCTTCTTCCCTATGTTTGGCAAAACCCGCTAAGCTTTGATGGGAGATTATAGGATGTTATAGGATGAGATATCCTATTTGTGGCTGGGCATTTCATAATCACTTGTTCTCTGCACTTTGACCATTTATGAGTCTCAGGTTTAGCTAAGCCCACTGCACAAAGATGCCACTTTGATGAACACAGAGGGATGCTGCAATTATCTATGGGTACAGAGAGATACATTTAGAGGGTAGTTTGATGCTTTTTTTTTTTTTTTTTAGCAAAATAATAATGGTAGATTCACCCCTAGGGCTCACCAGCCATAGGATCTTGGGCAGATTTACAGAGCTGGGCATATATTCCCTCTTCCTTCACTCTATTATGCCTTAAATCTAATCAAAAAGCGGTTGGTTACTCCAATAATAGTCATGCCATTGTTACATCTATGATATCTTGCCAAGGTGACCATTATTATATCTTCAATGGTTCTCAGCTACATAAGACTGTTGACTTTACTTCCAAAGTAGCTGGTATAATATCTTCTGGGACCTTGAAAGCAGGAAAGAATGGAGTTACCTTCTAGACCAGTACCTGCTGGATTTTCTCTCAGTCCTGTTTCCATAGTTTGTGGTGATTTCAGCACTCGGGGGTTATCATAAAGTTCTTCTGGACAGTTGAGAACATGAACAATTGGTTGGATTGATTTGGAGGTTCCTGTAACTAATAATTAAAGAGAAGATATTCTAGACCTGTCACAGAGCTTTGTATTTGGAAACCCATGGCTTCTAGGAGGCCCATTATAAGCCATATAAAGTAACTCCATATCAACTTTTATGTGTATATGTGTGTATGTGTATATATGTGTGCACGTTTGTATGATATTTATAAAGTTGTTGGTTTATTCATTGCTTTCTCAAGCATACTTAGTGTACAAAGTTTTTGAAACTCAACCTGTAGATTAATAGTTGGACATTCTTGCCATCTCTTTTGACAGTTTTGATGAAAAAGTCAACTGATAATTTTAAAATGTAATGAGTAAAATGTAAAAGGGATAATTTGCCAGTTTTCAGTGTCCTTAAAGTTTCTGAAGAACAAGGCTGTGCCTTTTCTCTGATGATGTCATTTTTGTGGTGTCTTTCACAAGGTGGCACAGAGCTGGTCAGCTCTAATAGAAACAGTGCAGTCAGCACAGCAAGAAATTCGAGGTGGGCTTGAGAGGTGGTTCAGTTAGTGGACTGCCTGCCTGGGATACAGGAAGCTGTTGTACGAGGTTTCTCTGGCCCGGACTTTTGGACCTAACCTCAAGGTTTAGGATCCACAGACCTGCAGACACGCAGACCCGCAGTCCCATAGAGACACACAGATGCTTTCAATTAGTTTTAGGCTGATCAGCTTCAGGCCCAGGCATATCACTTGCTAGCTCTCTACCCTTCATCTAACCCATGACTCTTACCCTGATTAGCCATGGGGCTCGGTACTTTTTCTCACAGCAGAATGGTTGTCCTGTGCTTCTTCCTGCTTCTCTCTGGCATTCTGCTCTGTGCTTCCTGTTCTTAAGAGATCTCTTAGTCTGGTAGCCCCGCCCACACTTTCTGCCTGCCTTTGGCCAATCAGCGCTTTTTATTAAACCAGTGGGTGGGATAATTATTTAAAATGAAACAACACAATCTCCCACAGGAAGCCCTGGGTTTGGTCTCCATCTTTACATAACACGGAACGAATGGCTCAAACCTGCAATCTCAGCACACAGGAGGTAGAGGAAGGAGGATCAGAGGCACATAGTAAGTTGACTCCAGCCTGAGTCACCTGAGACCCTGTCCAGAAAAGTAATGAAAGAAACATTTATTACCTGTTCCTTGACAGAAAGAAAATAAATAGCTGAAAACACAGGTGACAGGCAAGTCAAATCCTGTCAGAGTGATATTAGGACATTCAGGAAAAGCTCCCTTGTTTCCTAGGTGACCTATTACAGGGCAATACACCTGATTAGTGAAAAGTCAGGAGCATCCTTGTATGGTGGCCACTGTTGTGTGGAATGTCAGTGATAAAGATATCAGGCCCTCCTGAGAGCAGGTGAAGGGGCAGGAGAAAGAAGCCTGAAGTCCTTGTTAGAGAAAAATGCCCAGGGAAGTCATCTTTCAGCCTGCAGTAGAGATCCAAGGCTGCCTAGATAGGTTGGACCATTCGGTATCACCCTAAAACACATTCAAGTTGGATGGGAAATGTTGGATTCAAAAAATGCAAGGCGCACGCACACTGCAGGACAGACAGCAACAGCAAACACTGAGCAGTGTGTGGTAATAAAAACTAAAGTATGATTCTATCTTCCACTACATGAAAGGCTCCTTCCTCTCTTATTCTGAATAAATATGTGAGTATCTGCCACAAGCTATAAAATCCCTGGAAAGCTAGTAGCTCAGAACACCAGAGGTGTGCCCAAATGAACACATTCTGATCATATCTGTTAGTGCCTCTTTGGTGGTTTTATTGTTGACATGGCACAACCCTGGCTTCACATGCCAAGTTCTCTCTCAGCTCAACCCAGAGCATTACCCTGGGCCTAGTTTGGTGTTAGCCACCATGAGATGACATCCCAGTGCATCTGCAGATGTCATAAGGTCGTCCCGCTCAGCCCTCCACTCTGTGGTCTGCTGTGTGTTTCAGGGTTACACGGTGACAGCCCCTGTCCCCTCTACTCCACATCGTCTTGGATAACACAAGGGCTGCCAACAGCTCCATCTCAGATGAACCTTAACAATGGGAGGAAGTCTTATTGTCCCCTTCAGACAGCACCAACATTATCTCTGAGGCCATTGCTTCCAAAGGAAAACCCACCCTTATTTAAAAAGAAAAAAAATGCCACGTTTCTTTTCCTTTTCTTTGTTGTTGCTATTTAGAGCTTTTGGATTTATAACTTCTTCTGATATTCCGGCAGAGGACCAATGATTCCATTCCAGGCTGTGTTTTTAAAACGAGCCACAAAAACAACCAGGGGCCAGTATTGACCTTGACATTTTGAGAAATATTTCTTTTTTAAATAAATCTTTATTTATTATGTATACAGTGATCTGCTTGTGCGTATGCTTGGATGCCAGAAGAAGGCACCAGACCTCATTACAGATGGCTGTGAGCCACAATGTGGTTGCTGGGAATTGAACTCAGGACCTCTGGAAGAGCAGCCAGTGCTCTTAACCTCTGTGCCACCTCACCAGCCCGAGAAATATTTCTTACAACATTGGTACTGTGTAATTTTTAAGTTGTTCAATAAGAAATTGCAGTGATTTTGTTTATTTATTGTCATTTGAATTTTATATAACCTAAGAGGAAAAGTAACTATAGAAATATTCAGCTTATAGAGCTAAGGTTAAAAAAAAAAAAAGGAAGGAAGGAAGCTATTTTGGAGTGTAAATTGTCATGCCTGGCTGGAGATTTTAGTATATTCTCCAATAAGCTGTCTGATCCCTGCAGAGTTGAAACAAATGTCAACAAACCAACATGTATTTTTGTCAGCTGAGTAACTATTATTCAGTGTGCACCACCTGATGCCCTACAGAATGTTCAGTGTAGACACGTAAGTGTGAAGACCTCATTCCTGCTTCCAAAGTTGGAAAGGGAAGATCCAGAGGAAGGCAAATGGATAGGATGTGCTGGGGGAACTGCTGCCCTTGACCCAGCTCTTTCCCACCTCAGCAGCCTCTCACTTCTCTTTCAGGGAAAGCTTTTGTGAGGATTCCCGCACACATGCACAGCTGCTGTTTTACTGGGGCCATTTAGTTAAGCTTCCTCATAACAGGGTGCTGTAACTTCTTTGTGCTCACCTTTACGTCAGTACACATGTCTAAACACATTCAGATGCCCCACATTTAAGGGACGTCTGTCCTCCTGTCACACTGCACTGCCCTAGAAGTGCATGTCCTTGAGGACCAAGGATATACTTCAGAGCACACTCCACATAGCGCATGCAACATTCCAAGCCACTCTCTCCATGGGCATACACGGGGAGTGGGGAGCCGAGTCTGAAGAGTTCAGAATCCCTCTCCATTCTTAAAACCTATCTGTTAACATGATTGAGATACCGGAAATGCTTTAATATGGATAACCACAGTTATTTTTAACTGAAAGATAAACCATATGGAAACATACCAGTTTTTAATCCTCAAAGTCCATCCTGGATGATGGACTGAAATTTGAGACACGGGCATTTAGTGTTGTTGACCCATTTACTATGATTGGACTGGTGAGGCTCGGAGTAAAAGGAGACCATCTGTGCACGCACAGTTTCAAGGTCCGTGTCTTTCTCCAGGACTCACAATCTCCCAACTGCATATCACGACTCAATCTCTGTGGATTATTGTTATTAAAAAGTGTCCTGGAAGTTTCCTGTCAGTTTAACACACGCTAGAGTCACTTAGAAAGAGGAATATCAATTAAATGAATGCGACTCTATTGGCCTGTGGGCAAGGCTGTGGTGCTTTTTCTTGGTGATTGATGTGGGAGAGCTCAGCTTACTGGAAATGGAGCCACTTCTGGGCTGGCGCTCTTGGGTGCTGCTGTGAGAACACAGACTGAGCAAGCCACGGAGAGAACACCAGTAAATACCCCCCTCCCTGATGTCTGCATACGCTCCCGCCTCCAGATTCGTGCCTGATTTGAGTTCCTGCCTTTACTGCCTTAAATGATGGACCATGGTGTGGAGTAGGAAGCAAAATAAAGCCCTCCTTTTTTTTTTTTTTTTTCAAAGTTGCTGTTTATCCTGGTGTCTGATCACAGCAATAAAAACCCTAGCTAAGACAAAAAAGGCCATCTGGCCTTTTCAGGTTGAACTCTGAGAGAAGCGCAGCTATGCAAGAAAGCACAAGGCAGGGCGCCTGGGTACAGAGCTGGGATTGTAATCAACAGAGGCGTGAGAAAGATGCTTCACGGATAACAGTGGGGAGAAATAAATGGGTGCTTTGTGTTTTCTTAGAGAATTTCACTATGACTCCTGTCTTCTTATTTTGAAGCTTTTTGCTTTATTCTCTTTGGAGAAATCAGGGCTTTCCTGGTTGATCTGTTGGTTTCACACCAGGAAACCTCACCACACTGACACTTCAGTTACTACTGTCTGACTTCCCCTTGCTGCTTTGTAATCTTGGACTTTTTACTCAGAAGTATAGGAAGAGCCGCCATGCATCTCACAGAGCAATGAGTGAGAATCTTTGTGTGTGAAGAGCTCTTGGCCCCGGCACCTGATTGATGATGCTGTATGGCTGTTCTACACTGCGTCAAATCTTTCAGGATCCTTTATAAAACCAAGATATACTTTACATTTTATGATGTGTCCAGGAAGATGGCACCTATGTGGCTGCACCCTCCCGGTACTGAGGCTGCGGAGTCTGTAACACTAAATTAGGAGTTTGAGTAGAAGGAGGTCATTATCTCACTCTGAAAATCAACAATGGCTGTGTTGTTGCAATATTCCATAAAATTTACAGAAGCATGGGCAGGAAGGACTCTGTCTGGAATATGGAGTGTGACTGGCTTGGTTTAAAAGCACCTGTGGTTCCATAGAATATTTCCCATGGAAATCTGGAATGAGATCCAGCCGAGGTCAACATGAGAAGAGCCAGTTCCTCCTCTGTACCAAATAGTCCCAAATTGAAAGTCACTATACTCTTTACCTTTTGGTCAACTTGCCACAAGCTAAGGTCATCTGAGAGAAGGGAAACTCAACTAAAAAATAAAAAATGCCTCCATCAGATTGGCTTGTGGGCAAGTCTGGTGCATCTCCTTGATTGTTGGTTGATGTGGGAGGGTCCAGCCCACTGTGGGCGGAGCCATCCCTAGGCAGGTAGTTCTGACTGAGAAAGCCATAAGGAGCAAGAGAGAAGGCAATGCTCCTCCTTGGCTTCTGCATCACTTCTTGCCCATAGGTTCCTGCCTTGAGTTTCTACTCTGACTGACTATAAGCTGGAAGATAAAATAAACCCTTTCCTACACAAGTTGATATGGGTCATTATTTTATCACAACAACAGAAAAGAAATAGGATAATCATGTAGTCAAAAGCCTCTTGCTGTGGAAATAGTGCATGAACTTTAATATGTAACCTAAACAGAATTTTATTGCCTATTTCCAAAATCCGTCAAGGAAATTCTGCTAGAATTCCAGTCTCTGCCACTCCAAGAAATTTAGCCATTTGGTTCCCTTGAGTGTTTCACAGAAATTCCACTTTTAAATCTATTTTGATGATGTTTTTCCCTCACACAAAATATTCTTACTTTACTGTAATTCAACTAACACATACAGTGTGTCATCCAGAACAGGACAGGTTCCTGTACTTTGTAATTTTTTTTTTCTTCTTTTGTTTGTTTGTTTGAGATGAGATGGGTTTATCCATGTGGCCTAGGTTTGGGGAAACTCAGGAATAGGCACACACAACCATTTAAACCCAACTTTTAAACGACTTTTAAAGAGAGAGAGAGGGAGAGAGAGAGAGAGAGAAATGTTTCCCCCCAGTAGATTTTGATATTATCTAAGCTAAAACAGCCTCTGTATAATCAGCTTACATATAAAACAAATCTAGTTAAACCCAGTGCACTCTTTAGGGATGAAAGCCCTGAGAACACTGGCTGATTCTCAGTGGGAGATTAGGTCATGTGACCATAATGTAAATTTAATGCTGAGGCCAAATCTCCTATGTTGATTTTTTTTTTTTTTTAAGTCGAAGAAAACTGTATTTCTTTCTTCTCTAAGGAGGGGAAGGGGGAAGTCAGTTTGAGCTAAGTGCATGTGGGAAATGAGGTACCCTAAATGCACCCAGCTGTTTCATCCACTCTGACTCCATGTGCACGTGCAGGATGTGTGGGACTTAAACGCTTAAAACATTCAAGAATCTTTTTAAAGGGGAGAATAAGAACATTTCATCATGAGAATAAAAATCTGCTTTGGATTAAATAGTGCTTTTGCTCACTTATTTAATGAAACCTGAGAATTTTTTGGTGGAACACATGATTTCTCCTGGAAAACTTGAAGATAATTTAATTTACATTCCTATGTCTTACCTACAAATGTTTTGTATGAGATTAATGTTCCAGTTGGAATGACAACCCTGTGACTGGGGTTTTATAATAGGAAGCTGAGAGGGCAGGACACACATGAGCACTCTGTGCTGACTAGTTTTATAACTTGACCCAAGCTAAACTCTTCTGAGAAGAAGGTACCTTGGTTGAGAAAATGCCTCCCTGAGATCCAGCTGGAGACAGGCTTATAGGGCATTTTATTAATTAGCAATGAATGGAGGAAGGTCCAGCTCATTGGTGGTATCACCCTGGTGATGGAGGTCCTGGGTTCTGTAAGAAAGCAGACCGAGCAAGCCATGGGGATCAAACCTGTAAGCAGCACCCCTCCATGGCGTCTGCGTCAGCTCTGCCTCCAGGTCCCTGCCCTGTTTGAGTTCCTTCAGTGATGAACTATGATGTGGAAGTGTAAGTTAGATAAACCCTTTCTTTTCCGATTTGCTTTTGGCCATGGTGCTCATCACAGCAATAGAAACCCTAACTAAGACATCGTGTCTCTGGGGGCATTTTCCTCATCATTAATTTGTGTGGTGGTACTACGCCTAGATAGCTGGTCCTAGGTTTATAAGAAAGCATGGGCTAGCGAGCCAGCCAGCCAGCCAGCATTCCTCCTTGGCTGAGTTCCTATTCTTTCAATGGTGGACAGTGGACCTGGAAGTGTCAAGCCACATAAACCCCTTTGTCCCCTAAGTTTCTTTTGGTCACAATGTCACAGCAACAGAAAACAAAGTCAAATACCTGGGCTTGGAGAATTGAACTATAGTCTCCAAGCTTGAGCATCAAACCTAGTTATCCACTGAGCCATTTTGCTGCCCCAAACATCCATATGTTTAGGTGGTGTAGAAAGTTTCTGGCCTAACCCTGAGGTTCTAATCCACTGTCCCACAGAAACACAGAGATGCTTATATGAATTTTATACTGATTGCCCTGGGGCCCAGGCATATAACTTGCTAACTCTTTACCCTTAAATTAACCCATGATTCTTATCCTGTTCGCCATGCTGAACAGGTACCTTTTCTCAGAGCAGCATAGTTGTCCTCTGCATCTGCTGCCTTCTCTGGCATCTCTGTGGTCTTCTTCCTGTTCTCAGGATTCTTCCAGTAGCCCCGCCCACACTTCCTGTCTGTCTTCAGCCAATCAGCGTTTTTAGTAAGCTAGTAGGCGGGACAATTATTTACAATGGAACAACATAATCCCACTCCGTTTAGGAAACCAAATAATTCAAGTCTTGAAAAATTTAGAACCACGGCAGAATAAAAGATTAAAATACTAGAACCACCGCAACCAAATGCTTCAATCTCAAAGCAATCCAGCCAAGTACTTTAAGTAGTCTCAGGTCTTCCTCTCAAAATCTGCCAGATAATTTCATTGACAGATGGTGTCCAGACCCTGTGGATGGATCCTAGTCCCAGCCTGCCTGTCACTGTGGCCTAGTAACCATAAGAAAATGTGTCTGAGCCTCCCTTAGCCACCTCTCTCTCTGGAAAAGGGAGCTTGTTTCTCTAATTTAGCTCAGGTCTTGGAGGAAGAGCGTGTAGCAGAGATTGGTTGGCAAGAAAGTGTGAGGGGAGACCGAGGACCTGATACATTGCTGCAGAGCTCTGATGCCCAAAAAGCCCTCCTCCAAGGCAAGGAATGCTGGGTAGGCTTTGACTACACCAGCCTTGTCTAAATGGAAGCATCTTTGGGTGAGGCAGTTTCTTTTGGCTCCCAAGAATTCCTAGGATGAGAGTCTCTATCAGACAACACCCTAGCCAGCAATCAGGACCTGGATTCTATCAGTGTCTGTGCATGCACATAAAACGCTGAAGCACCCATTGAATTATGGAAACCTAGACCAATTATATATAATGCAGTGCATCCATTGCATTATTAAAAACCTCACCCAAACCTGGGTGTGGAATACCATGCAATGCCTTCTTTTTCTCTTTATTTTGAACCTGGAGGGTCACTTGCCGTGGGACAGTGTTGTAGAATATTATTTTAAGGTGTTACTTTTGTTTATGCTTCGGAACATTTGTATAATGGTTAAATAAAATTCACCTGAATCCAGGAGGCTGAGTCAGGGACTAGCTGACAGGAAGTGGTAGGGAGGAGCCAGCTGGAGAAGGGCTTTTACGTGGGAGGAGAGGCATGAGGGCTCTTCCAGGAGATGAGAGCAAGGAAAGGCGGTGAGTGACCTGTCCTCTCTGGGGAGCAGAATTCAACCTCAACCTTTGAGTCGTGAGTTCTTTAGAGGGATGGAGATTTAGATGAGTTCCCTTGGCAGCAGTGAACGAGGTTGCTGGAGGAGCAGAGTCCCCTCTGGCCGGGGTCCTTTCCTGCATTTACTTCCTGGCTGTATTCTGTCTGGACCCCTTCCAAATTCTAATATTTGAGATTGCAGCTCCCATCGACTCGGTATATAGCTAAAAGGCTGATATGATGGAGTCCGGTGAGGTCTCTCTCCTTGTCTTATCCAGAAGCGTAGCTCCTCTGTACACCCAAGGGCAAGAGACGGAACCCAGAGGGTGAGATTTTTAAATTTCTGCCACAACCAAGTCCACCTATATTGGATGCAATTTAATTATTCCTTCTGAGGTGAGGAAAGCCTTTGACTTTGTCAAGCTGCAGGAGTCAAATTCTATTAATTACTATGGAAAAGCAGTATAACAGAGAACACAAAAACAACTAAACCAGCCAAGAGCTTTGGGTAGCAGTACACTGATGCTACCAGCCGACAGAGATCTCAGAACTGTCCTAGGCCACTTTTGTGTCTCGAGCTTTCATAGGAGTAAGAAAAAGCCTAGCAGATTTTGGCTCTAACTAGATTGTACAGCATTTGGTTTTGAGATACACACGGAGCTATGGAAAGCAGGATTCATAAACTTTTCTAGACAGGATCTCATGTAGCCTAGGCCTATCATTTCCTGTTTAGCCAAGGATGACTTTGAACTTTTAACCCTTCAGCCTTCACCTCCCAAGTGATTACATGCATGTGCTAATACTTCTGGTTGTACAGTTCTGGGCACTGATGCATGCTAGACAAGCACTCTACCCACTGAACTACAGCCCCATCCCCCACTTACTTCCTTTGAGAAATATGCATCGAATGTCTGGAACTTTCCCTGTTAGTACTTAGAGTGTCAATGAATAAGATATACCACGCCTCCACTCTGGAAGAAAACCAGAAATAGAAAGGCCTTGTTTTCATTAACAGCTCAACCTTCACTAAGCGTCATTTATTTTCCTGCCTTTGGGTGACGCTTTCATTTTTATTATCATACCTTATTCTCTAAATTTTAGTTACACGTAGGCATGTTCCAGGTGCTTGCCTTAGCTTGCTGGATAAAAGTACAAAAATTATCATCTTACAGTTTGGAGGTGAGTCTGTTAGCTAAACTGGGTTTTCCATAGAAACAGAGTCACTAGAGAACTATTCTATGCATTATATGCACATATGCTGTAGAATAAGGTCCATAAGTATCTATTATGTCATATAGAGGCTCAAGATCTAGTGTGTACATTAGAATTGGCTCTTTTGACTATGAAGAAAAGGGCTCCTAAGATCTTCTATGAGCAAGCAAGATGCCTTAAAAGCTGCTGGTGAGATTCAGACTGAGCCCACAGGCCTCAGGATGGGGTTGTATGGATAACGGGGGAAGAGGCCAGAGTGATTTCTAGACTCTGAAGTTCAAAAGCCAGGGGTGTCTGTATAGGAGGGCAGGAGAAGACAGAGGTCCATGCCAGCAGAGAGCAAACTGCCCCATGCTTACCTCATGTTCTCTTTCAGCCTTCAGCGGGTTGGACCACACTCCTAGGATGGCTGCGCCTTCTTTATCTAGTTCACTGGTTCTCGAGCCAGTCTCTCCCAGCACACTCCCAGACACAGCTCCATGAACATCCAATAGCCCATGCAAGCTGACACATGCTTTGCTGGGTAGGGGCTGGCGTCTGAGCTGCAGGTATGAATGGGGCTGACTACCAAGACAGTGGGCGAGTACCCGCTCTGGGCTCCGCTTGTCCTCTGATAGTTTGCCCACCTCATGTTTGATGTGTCCTGACATACAGTCCTCTCATTCCCAATGCACAGTGCTAGCCCTGAAAAAGTGAAAACATGTATTCCGATTTCCCCTTTTCCTAAGGACAGCGGTCACAACAAACAAGGACCCAACCTACTCTACTCTGCTCGCATCTTACTCCTGCCATCATTCTTTTCACAAATGCCCATACTTTGAGAGATACTCATTGATGGATTTTACATGGATTTCTTCAGGGTCACACATTGGTCCAAAGCAGTGTGGCTAAAGTATGGCAACAGAGAAATGGCCACTTGACTTACATCTTCTGAATGCCCTCCATTTGAAGGACAGTGTCTCTGTCTTAGCTGCATATGGCAGACAGATGGGTTTTTCTGAGATATCAACGCTCAGAAAAAGGAAGGCTCTGAGGTAGGTGTGGGTGCAGCTGGGTGCCCCACCCATGATGGCATGATAACCTCAAAAAGTTCCTTCCTTCCTTAGGCTTTGCTTGCTTTACCTGAACCGGTTTGCACTGCAGAAAAGCATACTGTGCCCTTTCAGAATGAGATTAACAGGCACAGATGGGTCAAGGGTGGAAGGTTCTATTCCATGTCTTCAGAAACACGAAGTCCCTCAGGATCCTGGGTTTCCCTAAGGAAAAGACACTCAACTTTTCCCTTCCCTCTAGAAACAGAGTCAGCTATAAATAAAAAATATCTGATTTAAGCTGAGGCATAAGTTTGAGAGAAGCCCGGGTTAGATTGTGAGTTCCAGTGCAGCCTGGCTACAGGATTAGACTGTCTCAAAAAAAAAAAAAAAAAAAAAAAAAAAAAACAAAAAAAAAACCAAAAGAATGTAAATTCTATACTTAGAGTGTGCAATCAGAAGTTTAAACAATTTTCAATGTCTATTTTGTTCTCTCCCTCCCTTTAACTGTAAGCCAGAACTTCAAACTTCCTTCAATTGTGTCTGGGAGAAAGCTTCACAATGGGTTTCCATTGCTCCAGCCTCTAGACCATTTACATAGGCACTGGTGCACCGGCCCACTTTCCCCTGGGCATCCACTACCCACTGTCCCTACCCAATGAGCCATAGTGCAGGACACATCACTGGCACAGGCCCTAACAGTAAAGGTTTTTCAGATAGACTCAGAGTAACCTGGTGAGTCTTGCCCTGACAAGGGGCTGGACTGGAGAACCACCGTGAGGGTGGAAAGGCTGTGAGAGGTAGGCAGCTTTCTGGAGAGGATGGCATTAGCTGCTGAGGGCGCAGAGGAACCAGCTTCATTCATTATTGAGCACTTCCTCTTATGCTCAGGCTCTGTGTGGGATTTCACAGAAAGTTTCTATAGACTGATGATCTAAGCTTTGGAGTAAATACCCAACACAGGAAACATGGCAAGTACCATAATCCACATAAAAACAAAACAAATATATACATATCTGGAGATCAAGGATGTGGAAAGCAATGGCAGATTCAAAGAGGCTTCGTAGATAAAGCTCGAAATGCCTGGCACAGTCTGCTGCAAACCCTGATTTCAGTGCCCTTGTGGCAGCTTCACTCCATCTCCTCAGCCACGGTCTCCTTCGCTAACACATCAGATCACGGGCGTGAAGATGCACAGTCACCACATAAGCACTGACAGGTATTGTTTGTGCTGTTTGAAGATGGGATTTCCACCTACTCCCAGATGTTCATAAGCAGCCTGTTTCTAATCAACACACCTTCTTCTCCTTGTTGTGAGCGTCCAGCCTCCCCAGCAAAATCTCGCAATCCTTCATTCATAACTTTGCTCCCCAACCAGGCCTGGGGAAGCATGAACACATTTCTATCAAAGCTCGGGCCTTCAGGCAAAACTATTTCTATCTTCCAGTGAGAGGCCGGAGCACAAAGTGCTGTTGTTAGGATTCTTCAAACTTTCAGCTTTCTGGAACAACGGCATTTATACACAGGCGAGAGGAGGCCAGCTCGGATGCTTGCTTTGCTTAATCTGATTTTTGCTTATTTGTCAAAGGGGCTCCCTATCTAGTCCAGGCTGGCCTTGAATTTATGACCCTTCTACCTCAGAGCAGAGCTCAGAATGTTAGGCTTACATGTGTGAGACACCTCATTCACCAAGGGCACACTTCTGAAAGAAGATCAGAGAGGTTCAACAAAATAACTGGTAAGGATGTGGGTGTAGGGGCTAAGGATACAGCTTAGTCAGTCCAGAGCTTGTTATGCAGTTCTGAAGACCCAAGTCCAGCATCCATTTAAAAATACAGGCGAGGCACATGCCTGTCGTCCTAGCTCTGGGTAATGAGGATTGATGTCAGAAGCATGAGGGCTCCTGAAACTTGCTGGCCAACTAGTGTAGCTGAATCAGAGGGTTTCAGGTTCAGAATATAAGGGAGAGAAAGATAAAGGTAAATACCCCAGCATTGGCCTTTGGCACGCACAAATACCCATATATACACACATATAAACACAGCATGCACACAAAGATGATGTACCAGCTGAAGAGGCATTGTACAGAGCTTTAAAATCCTGGGTGGAGGGCGGTAGGGGGTGAGGGGTGTGGGTAACCACTAGAGAAGTTAAGTTAGCTAATGGAATCTCTCTGTTCCTCCAACCAAATGGTGCAGTCCACAGCTGGGCTGCTTGGACCCAAATGCTTCCCAGAACATTTTAGTAAAGGGTGTGTTTCTGTATGTTTAGGATTTTCCCAGGAGCCTTCCCTAGTTAACTCTCACCTTCTGACATTTTCAGAACCTTCCAAAAATATCCTTACCAGCTGGGGCAACCAAATATTTAAAACACTCCCCTGTGGGGGACATTTGGTTGTAGCCATCTACATATTCACAGGCTTCGTAAGACGTGAATTCTCTGGAACTACCAGAAGGAGTATAAAGACAATAACTTATAGGGATTCCCATCCGGGGGGGGGGGGGGAATCTCAGGTTCTAAGGGACAGAACTGAAATGTTGTGGTCGCAGCCTTAGGGCACACTGAGGCCAGATTGAAGCCTCTTCTACATCCATCTGCATCCAGGTGTTTGGGTGAAAGGATGGTTCTTGTCGGTTAGCTTACAGTCTTCATCTAAAGCATTCACAGGCAGGATCATCAAGCAGGTTCTGGCAAGCCCGGAGGCTCTAATTTACATGCCCAGACTCGATCCCAGGATCTCAGATGCCCTGCTGAGTGTATGACCAGCTCCTGAGTAGTAGGATCAGGCTACTTCGCGCAATTCTTTCTAGCTTCTGGTACTTGTTTTTATCGTATTGAATCACCTTCAAGTGGCCTTTTTGCATCCTTATTTTCCTCCAGGGCACCCCCATCACTGAGCTGACCTTAACCCTCTAGAATCGGTTTGGGGGGCTCCTGGTCCACGGTGCACGGACGTCACGGCAACTCTGGACGGCAGGGGGCGCCGGCGTACGAACTGGCTTTGCCTCCCGCGCCCGCGCTTAGTGCGCGCTCGCGCCCCGCCGACCCCGCGGCGCGCAGTTCTCGGGGCGCAGGGCGGGGAGGCATAAAGGGCGCTGCGCTGAGCTGCAGGGCGGGCTGCGCGCGGGAGGCTGACGGGGCATCGGCACTCGCTAGCCGGCACCGGGCGGGGCCATCGCAGCGGCGCGCAACGAGGCCGAGCGGAGCCCGGACCGCGCGGGACCAGGTGGGTGACGCGCGCGTCCCCTTTGTGTAGGCATCGCCCGAGCGGGCCGCGCGGGAAGGGGTTGTGCGGGGTTGATACGGGGCCCCTCCAACCCCTGCTGCTAGGTGGTGACTCGAGGTCTCCAGGGCTCTGCTCTGTGTGTCCCCCTCTTGGTCGCTTGCACTTGGGAATTGTGCGCGGCGGCGGGGCAGTCTCCAGCCGCAGGCGCGGGGGTGCCCTGGGTTGGAAGTGGCCCAGGTGGGCGGCCGTCTGTTGGCCTTGCGGGGACTCCTGTCTCGACCTGCTGGTGGGCAGAGGGAGGGAGTGGGAAGGTCGGATCAGTTGCAGCCGGCGACAGTGGCGAGGACCCCGCAGTGCACAGCTGCATCTGGCCGTGGGCATCGTCCTTTGCTGGCCTCTGGCCTTGGAGTCTCTGTGTCCCTGGCGCCTCGCTCGCCCTAGGAAGTCCCCTCAGGTCTCGAGCATCCCGCGCTCGCTCCGCAGTGCTCCCGGTTTTCTACACCATCTGTGAAGCCCAGAGATTTAATCGCTCCTATTAACATGAGGCTTCTTGGCCATAGGGCGGGAAGAGGCGACCTCTTCACCCCAGGCAGGTCCCTGGTGGTCGTTCCTAAAGTTTGCTGTAGCTTTTGTTTGGTTTCATTTTTTTTAGAAAACATTTAAAAGGATGCTTATTTTGCAGTTATCTGCAGCCTGTGTGGTGGTGCGGGGGGGAGGGGGTTGAAGGCTGGGTGACAAGGCCCTAGAAACCCTTCCCAGGGTTCCCATGACCTAGGATGGAAGGACAGCCCAATCTTGCTTAGGGCAGTTTTAGGAAGGAAGTGCCTTCCAGGAGACAGCATAGATCTTTCCCAGTGACGCTGGCCAAGATGAGTGTTCAGGCTGCTAAGAGATGTGCTTAACTACAATTCCAGATAGAAGGCAAGATGCTCATAGTCCCTGGGGTGAGAGAGCAGAGACAGGGCCTTTCTAAAAGAGGGATGCCGAGACAGATGACCCATGGGGCATCCCCAGGGTGATGGGAAAAGGGCCCAGCAAAAGAATGCAGGGTGTGAAGGACCTTTGCCCTATGGAGTTTCCCTCTGGGCTTCCAAGAAGCCCAAAGACTTGCTCATTATAACAGAGGTCCATAGTACTTTTTCTAATTTCTTCCACAGTTTTGCTTTTATTTGGAAGACTTCTCAGGAAGTATGTCTAGAGGAACTTTTGAATTGCCTCTGTGGAGTAGGAACCATGGTCTTTCAGCTCCAGAGTGACTAGAGCCATGTTGAAGAGAGAGTTCTGGGGCCAGATGCACCTTCTGGCCTCTAAAGCTAAAACCCACTCTATCCCACACGTACCCATTTAACTTGCCAGGGTTACTTGTGCACCTCCTGGGAAAATGGGTGCACCATAACTCAAGCTGGAATAGGAGGGAATTTTTCCAGACCTGACCCAGTTTGAATTCTGGAGTAAACATTTTGATATAAACGCTCATCTTTTTTTTTTTTTTTTACTAGTGGGTTTCTGTAGGTTCTCTAGATCAGGGCAGCGCTTTGTAGGTAAAGGTGACCTGAAGTTCTCCAATTGTTTGTACTGATGGAGTGTACACTAGAGTTAATGGAATGGACAACTATACTCAGTTTATGTAGTATTGAGGTTCGAACCCAGGCCAGCCCCGGAGAACATACCACATGCATGTCTGGTACCCATCTCAAGATCCTGGGAATGGTGCAATCTCCTGAACTGTTTCTAGAGGTGTTCTAGTTCTCACACCATTATCCCATCAAGGGAACTGCTGAAAGATAAATGCAGATGGATGTAGCAGTGAGTCCACAGGCCAATCACCAATGGAAGCTCTGGACAATCGTGTCATGTGTTTTACGAGCATCTTTCAAAACTCTGTTTGCAAGTTTGCAATGCCTGTTTTCAGTCTGTTCCTAGATGTCACGGCTTCTCCTGGGGCTTTATTGTGGCTTGGGACCTGGAAAAGAAATTGTGCACCGTGCTGCAGAAACTGCCATGTTCAGGGCTAATGTGCTGTTCTGCTCTCAGGGGTAGGGCCCTAAGCCAGGAGCCACGTTGCCTGCTGAGAAGGCTGTTTTCTCCACTGTGGTTCCTTACTTGGCCTTGCTGCCTCCTTTTGTTCAAAGACTTCCTTCACGTGGTTGCCAGCTATTGCATTAATATTTATTTGTAATATATCATAAAGGATTAATATTTATTGAGGGGTATATGAACACTTATGATATAAATTGAACTTTAAGACAATTTTTGGAGATGGGAACTGTCTCACGCCGGGCTGCTAGTCCACTCTCCAAGAACACAGGCACAAAACAGGGTGGAACTTAGTGATTTTGGGCTCTTAATTGATTTTGACTATGCCCCATAGGGGTCCTGAACTTAGGAGTTATGTATTTGGGCTTTCCTAAGTAATGCCTGAATCTAACTACAGGCTTCTTTCTAGAGTGGCAGAGAGCTGGTAGAAACCTGTCTTTAGCCACTGAGAGTTACAGATAGAGTGGGCTCCTCAGTCCTCCGATGTGGGGGATTCAGGTGTCCCCTGATAAGGTCCGAAGACGCTTATTCAGGGTCCCGGGCTCCTGAAGGGGGAGTGGCCAAGCCCATTCAAAAGGGGCTGGCTCAGTCTAATAGTTGAGATTCGGCGCTCTCACTGCCACGGCCCGAGTTCAATCCCCAGTCAAAAAACAAAACAAAGAAACAAAAACCAAAAAAACCCCAAAAACAGGACTCCAAGATCCCAACAGCCCCTTATGAATGGGCTTGGCCACTCACCCTTGAGGAGCCCCAGACCCTGGATAAGCATCTTCAGATCTTATCAGCGGACACCCAAATCCCACCACACTCCTATATGACTCTGAGGGCACTGTGACCAATCAGATGTCCTGGATACTGGGCTCTGGTGGATCTGGCCTGGAATTAGCTCTTCTGTGTGCTGTCTGTGGTCCTTTCTCTAGGATGTGTTTGCTTTCCCAGAAGCCTATGGTCTTTAGCTACTTGGGAAGATGCTCATCTGACCTACTGGTACCTCTAGCCTCCTGGGATGTTCCCCTAGAGGCTGTGTGGAGTGGATTCTTCTTAGAAAGGCTGAATGTTTCTCTGGGGTCTTTATGCAAGGTGCCCTTCAATGCTCCTAGACTGGAGAAGTTTATTTGAGGCTAGCTTCCTCCTTTTGTTTCCCAATTTCAGATACACATGGATTCTTTCTTCTTAATTAGCTGGAGAAATTAATTGAAGTCACTGTTCACGTGTCTGCAGGGCATTTGCTCCTCTGCAGTGTTCCCATCCAGCTGTCTGACCTTGGCAAGTGTCCGCTTGCCTGGATGGCCCCAGTTCCTTCAGGACAGTCAGCCCTAAAGTGTTGGCCCAAATGTTCTCCCAGGTTCAGTAGCAAAGCTCCAGTTCCTTGGTAGTATTTTCTAGAAGAACCAATACTATAGACTGAGCTAGTGATGCAGCCACTGCGTAGACTTTTTACAAGGTATGTTTTCACTCTCCGAAGGGTGGCTCTTCTTGAAGGCTGCATGGAGAGATGTAAGCTTGTGAAGCCAAAAGGACCTCCTAGCTACTCAACAGAACTGGGGAAGGTTTACTCTAGAGCAGTCACTCTCAACCTGTAGGTCTTGACCCCTTGGGGGGGGGGTCAAATGACTGTTTCACAGGGGTCACATATCTGATACTCTGCATATCAAATATTTACATTATGATTCATAACAGTAGCAAAATTACAGTTATCAAGCATCAACAAAATAGTTTTAAGGTGTGTGCATGTGGGTCAGTACAACATGAACTGTTTTAAAGGGTCACAGCATGAGGAAGGTTGAGAACTGCTGTTCTAGAGTGGATGTAGCATTAGGGAAGAGTTGGCTTGAAGTCGTGTGTCAGCCGGTGTTGGTGCACTCTATGTCCAATGCTGGAAGGGGAGGAGCTAGGGGTAGTGTCCATTAAGCCTTGATCAGGTGCAGGCTTTGAGCATCATATGGACCATAGATGCAGCTCTCACAGTCATAGGACAGATATATGGTCTACTCCCACTCTATGAGGGTGGCCATAGTCTGAGGTCTCATCATGGGATACCTGTGGAAGTTGGGTATTGATCTTAGAGGTCTGCCGAAAATGAAGGATATGTGACCCCAATCTACAGTGTAGAGAGAGCTGGAAGCAAAGACAGTAGCAAGTTGATTTTGAGGTGAGTTCTACAGTGTTGGAAATGTTCAGTGAGCTCTGTGGGAGGAGAATGCTCAGCTAAAGTTTGGATCCTGCTTGCAGGAACCAGCAGGCAGTTAGCTGGGGAGATTAGAAGGCCATTGTCAAAGCCAGGACCTGAAATAACAAGAAACACCTTGAGCTGAGTAGGTACTTTGAACAAACACAGAGGTGCTGAGATCACCTGGTGGACATCAGATTGTTGGAGGCATGGGACAGTGGTAACTCCAAACCAGGCTTCTCAACACACACAGTGCTTTTACTTCTGGTAATTTCTGGAAGGTTCCTCAGTATATTTTTATTGTCATTTTCACGAGGCCTTTCTCCTTAGGATTCTTCCATTTAATACTGCCTAGTTGGTTTCTGGTATAGGTGAGAGTTCAGAACAGATTAGCAAGAGCAATATAATGGTGTGATTGCCACAGTCAAGAGGCATTACTCCTGAGTGGCCTGAGAAGGCTTCCACAGGCTGCAGCCGCTTCTGGGGGTGTTGAGAACTTCCCAGCAGGCCTGATGTCGTAGACTGTGATAGCATGGGCTTTGGGTTCTTCTTGAGCCCCCTAGCTTTACAACAGTGGTGGGTTTATTAATTGTTTTCTGTTCCTTTGCTAAAACTAACTTAAGGAAGAGAGTTAGTTTTAGCTCTTGGTTCCAGAGGCAGCAGGTACACAGTGAAATGCACATGTTGTGACACTTTGAACTGCCAAAGCCCCTTCTAGTGACATACTTCCTTCAGCAGGGCCACAGCTCCTAATGACCTCTAAGAACTCCAGTGACTGGGGAACCAGTTGTTCAAATTGCTGAGCCTATGGAGGACATTCTCATTGAAACTACCGCATGATGGCAGCTAGTGAAGGTTTCAGAGTATGATACGAATGGGACTGGCCACTTAGCTGGGCTGTTGATATCCAACCAAGGACTGTAAGCATTTGATACAATGTTGTCCTTCTGGGAGAATGTGTTAAGTCTTCAAAGAACCAATTTTCACACTATCTCTGGATCAGGGCATGCTTGGGTTTGGTGGTAGCAGGTGAAGAGGGGGTGGGTCTTGAGGAAGGAACTATGTGATAGATACAAACTAGCATGTCCCCCCACCTCCTGTGATCTGGCCAGACAGCCCATCGCAGATTGTGGATCTCTTACATGACCAGTAACCCGGGAAGCTCACAACTTCTGTTAACCACTCCTCTACACACCCCACCCTCAGGATGGGCTTCCTGTACCTTCTGTAAGGATGATTTCCTGTCATCAACCATTGAATTTCTATATCATTCCCTGGGTCCCATTACACCATCCCTAGTGAATCTGCTGTCATTCCCTGAAGGAAGCCAGCCTGCTGTCAGGGGCCACCACTGTCCCGGGTCCTCACATAACTGTAGGGGGGTTTAGGTTCCCTTCACAGAAATGTGCAGTGCTTGGCCCCCCACCCCCTCTTTCCAAGTGCCCCTCTTAAACAGGAGCATAAGAAGCCAGTGTCAGAGCCAATGTCACCTCAGACACCACTGAGCTTTTCTGTGTTGCTTTATGTTGACCCCTTGCTGTCGCTCAGCGCTCACCTACTCCGGGTTATTCTCTGCTGAGACACTTCCAGCAACCACAGGGCCTGTGCAGAGCCCCCAGATCCCCGGATTGAACAGCCTGTAATCCCAGGGCCGACCTCTCAGTAGCTACTAACTTGGAACTTTTTGCTGTCATCTTTGTCAAGATCAGACTCCACAGATAACACCTTCTTCCTTACCTGGAGAATTGCTCACGTGTCTTCACTCTAACTGACACTGTCATTTTGCAGAGAACGAAATACAGGTACACAGAGTACAAAGAAGTGGAATTACAGAGCTGAGGCTCAGAGTTCCTGGAGGCCCTGACTCCCCTAGGTTTAGGTATCCTTACATCCCCTGAGCTTTACCCCCCCCCCCACCCTCCCTCCTTTTGTAAGGTAGATTTTTTCCCTTTAGGTACTTGATAGCAACTTTCCCTTAGAACCCACAGACTGCATTTACCTAATCTATTTTAGGGATCTGTGTAACTTATTTCCTCTACTAACCATCATCTCTACAAAGGCAGGAACTTACTCATTTGGGAACCACCCCCTTCACTATGGCCCACAATACTCTTCCTGAATGAATTGCTGTGAGATTACTGATGGTAGTCCAGAGCAGCTACCTATACAGCGTCTCTGTGGTAGAGTCTAAATGATAACAAGGACAGTTTGTCACTCTCCAGTGAGACCACAGGGCATCCCACACTACTGGCTCCTTTTGTTTGGAACGTTGGATTGAAGTCAAATTTGCCTCAGAAGGAGCAGTTAGGTTGGGGCTCTGGCTCTGGAGAGGGGTAGAACTGTGTCAGAACACACAGTGGATGCTCTGGGGTACTGGGTTTGGCATGCCAACTGTGTACACAGATCCACTGTGACAAGTCCCAAGGCTCTGATAGGCTAATGCCTGAGGCTGCATTTGGTGCAGATGAGACAGGAGATGTGGTCCTCTTCCTGAGGCATCCACAGTCTACCAGAAGGATCTGTAGAATGAGGTTGGCACCACAGGATCAAGAACTAGGTTGTACTCAGCAGTTTTGCCCCCAGGCAAGGCTCAGTGGCCCTGCATTGGGTCTGAACAAGCTAGGTGTGAGGAAGAGAGGCGCTCTTCTGTACAGAGGGATTGACTCAACAGGAACAGGTTTGCATTCGAAGGTGCTGAAGAGATGGGCTGGCATGTGAGCCCCAGGAGCAGCAGGGTAGGGAGTTCCTCACCCTTAAAGACCTGAGTAATGTCCCCCAAGCAATGGGCAGAAATTGTCTCAGGTATGCTTGCTAGCCAAGGAGGGCTTGTACTCTTTAGAGAGCTGCCAATGCAGATACACTCTGAGTTAGGAAAGAAGAGCCTGTGGCCTCTGAGGATTCCATCCATGCACTTGTGCACTCACAACCACAGGCAGGTGTGTCTAGGACTTATGCATTGGAAGTGTGCAAGTATGGTCAGAAATACAGATTCATTTTTCCTGACCATCTCCCATGGCTCTTGGTAGTCTGAACCTGGGGATGTATTATACTATAAGGCTCAGCAAAGTAAGGGTTTCCAGATGACTGGGGTTTGGAAGCCCAGGTTGGAGAATTTTGGCCACATGGCCATGGCCAGTGTTAAGTCCTCAGGTGGGTGGGTCAGAGCTAACTATGTGTGTGTGGAGTCCATAATTAGTTCTTTGCTGCTTTGAGATGCAGCTGCCATAGGCAGTCTGGGAGGTGAAAGGACCAGATGTGGCATAAGTGTACCTGTGTTTGTTGTGTGTGTGGTGTGTGGTATATGTGTTGGCTAGTTTTAACTGTCAACTTGACACAGCCTAGAAGAAATCCCTTGGAAGAAGGTCTGAGTTGAGGAATTATCTAGACCAGCTGGCCTTTGGGCATATCTGTAGGGATTGTCTTGATTGTTGATTAAGGTAGGACGGCTCACCCTGGATATGGGCAGAACTATTTCATGAGCTGGATTGTGAACTGTTTGAGAGTGAAGGAAGTCAGCTGAGGAGCTACTGAGCAGACAGTGTGGCTGACTGTTCCTCTGTGCTCTTGACTGTGGGTGTGTTGTGACCAGCAGCAATGTGACCAGCCATCTAATTCCTGCCCTGCATCTTCTCTGCTGTAATGGACCTGGAATTGTAAGCTCAATAAACTCCTTCCCCCTCTCTGCCTCTTTAGTTCACGGTGATTGTCATTGCTACAGAGATGACACTAGGGTAGTATATACATAGCCTCAGGTGCACACACATACACATACACCCCTATACGCACATGCACACATACAAACACACATGCACACAAACACACAGGGACATACACAAATGCACATGTACACACACAAACACACATATACACACAACATGCATGCACACACACACACACCTCTAAGTAACTGTTAGTGTTTGTATGTATTCATATAAGTCACCGTATATTTTGGTAGCAACAGAGTATCTACTAACAAGCACTTGAACCCATGGGTGTCTGTTTACCCATCACAAGGTATCTGAGGGAGGGGTCAATGACTGGAGGCTGATGTAGCTTCTCTGTGTCCTTAAGAACCAGGCTCTCTTCTTTGCTATTCTATCCTTAGACCTCAGGATACTGACTTTTGCCTGCACACTGGTCCTAGATGGCTCACCTTAGCTATGGGTTTGGGTCTGTACCTCTAATAGCTGTGTGCGTGCCCATGGCATCTGTCCCCTTTCTTTGGAAAAGAAGAGTTTTCTGAACCCACTCCAGTTGACTCTGACCTGCTGCCTTAACCCAGGGGTGAGGTACAGAGACATGGAAGCCTGCAGGAATGGAGGAGGAGCTCCAGAGGCTAGGGTGAGGCAGAGTTCATGGTAACAGCCAAGGACTGTCCTTGGCCATGCTGAGCTTCAATAAACGGCTTCCCCTGTTATTCCTAGAAGAGCAGGAATCCATATGGGGCAAGGTCCAGGTGGATGTTTGTCCAGCTTCTGTCCTCTTGATGTGGTGTATCTTTGTCCCCAGGCCCAGTGTGTGTTGCAGAGTCTGTATCTCTCAGCTACAGGAGGCTCTCTCCATAGGAGTTTCAATTTTAGCTTTCTGCATCTTTTTCCACCAAAGTCCAAGTGCATTCCCAGCTATTTATTGTATTAGTTTATGCTGTTTGTTCTTACATTATTGAAGGCGAATTGAGGACTCTATAGGGAGGGGAAGACCTTACAGAGAAGTGGGGGTGAGGGATTGGTGAGGCCTTTCTATAACAGGTAGGGCATTATATTCTGCGGTCTGTGGAACATGAATTCCTAAATGACTGGAATTTCCTGCATTCCACTTTCCCTCTAGAAATCTGTTCAGCTGGAACCCACAAGGAACCCTTTTCTCCAGAGCCAGAGCCTGTCCCTTCGTGATGGCTGGGGGGTGGCTGACCATGCAGGTGTGTGGATTTCCACAGGCTGAGAAAAGACTGAGCCCCTCCCTCAGCCAGTCAGTATAGTATCCTGAGGGACCTGGCTTCTTTTGCCTTTGTGCAATCTCTGCCCGCCAATTGGCTGCAAAAAGTGGCTCTTATCTCTAATGCTTTAATACTCACTGGCTTCGTTTCTTTCTTTGGCTCTCAGCTCTGCTTCCTTGACAGTGACCTTGTTTTCTCTCTGTCCTGGATTCAGGCAACAGGTCCAGCTCCAGCTAGGAGCAGCAGTTTAACTGGGCCCATTAATGACAGATGTAGGTTGTGAGTGGGTCAGCCCTGCCTCTCTGGCAGATAGGGGCTGTGTCTCTAGGTGGCAGGACCATTGTGTGACTGGCAGCCATAAACACAGGCAGATGGAGAAGATGAGACAGCCCTGAAGCCTTTGTGTTGTGGGGCTTGGCAGCTGGCTACTCTGGCTTGTCCTATTTGAGCTGTGTGGAACGTGGGTGAGCAGTGTGAAAACACAGTGTAGAGCACCCGTAGGAATTTTTCTATGAATCACATGTTGAAATGACTATATTTTGGCTGCATTGGGTTAAATAAAACACATTACTAATTGGACCGGGGAGATGGTTTAGTGGTTCAAGTGCTTGCCACATAGACATGAGGACCAGAGCTGGAATCTCTAGATCTGGAGAAAATGCCAGGTGGGTGTGGCAGTCTGTAATTGCAGCCTTGGAAGGCAAAGGCAGGCAGGCAGGCAGCCTTCCCAGAGCTGGTTAGCTAGACCGAGTTTGATTGAGAGACCCTGCCTGGATGGTGGGAGAGTGGCAAAAGGGAAGTATCTGACATCAAACTTCATATACTGTCAAATACACGCGACAGGCTTGCACATACACAGGAACCCATGCCACTGTGTACGTGTGCTCACACATATGCAAACTTACAAAGGACAAAACACAGTAACTAAAATCAGTTGGGACAGCATCTCCCTCTTTCTGTGTCTTCTGTCTACTTTCTCTTTTCTTTCCTTCCTCTTCTTCCTCTTCCTCCTCCTCCCAGAAAACACACACTCACATGTGTGTCTGGCATTCTTTTTTTCTGGACTGTGATGCTACCGTGGAAGGGCTGACATAAAGAAGCTCTCAGAGCTAATGACCTTCTGACCAGGCCTCTCCCTCTGGAGAAATCACTTTCCCAGGGATGAGCTGGCCACAGGTGGGGGCTGTGCTTTCACTGGTAATTATGAATGGAGTTTACTTGACACTACCGATTCTACCCAGCTTGGCCCACATGCACGCTCCCTGAGCCTCCGTTATCAGGATTCAGCTACTAAATGGACTCAATTCAGCGTCATATTAGATTCTAGAGTTCTACAACTTATTTATTTATTTTTAGTGTGGAGAATGTAGCCTTTTCCTTTACAGAATGCCTCAACTTTGGGATATACTCAACTGTTCCACACCTTTGCCTCAGGTTAGTTGACAAAGTGTCTCAGGTGATCTTTCTCTCTCCAGTCCCTTGCACAGCTGCTGGGGACGTCTTCTCTCTCTGGGCTGAGGGTAGCTGGTGAAGAGGAGCCCCTCTCCCCTGCCGTAGGTAGACATGTCCTGAACGCTAAGCCGTTATCTCAATCTGTCACCCAGATTCCACCATCCTTCCATGACCTCTGTGCTGCTGACCTCCTTTCTGAGGAATCTCATCCTTAGTGTCTCTGTGTGTGCTCTCATAGCTGCCCCATATTTTTTCTGTATTTCCGAAACTTGTGCACTGGGCCTTCTTGCACACTCCTCGCCCTCATGGGACCCTGTCTTTTTTCACTTCGTATCTGGCTCTGATGTAAAAATCCTGGTTTTCCCACTTCCTGTCCTATGCAGTGGCTCTGTGTGTGTGTTTCCAGAAGCAGTCAGGCCTCACGGCTTCCCCAGGTGGCTTTGGCATGCTGAGGACAGACGGGAAGGAAGTCATTACTCCTCTGTTCCCAGGACCCGCAGAGAGCTTTGCCAAATGGGTTACTTTCAAAGCCTGAAAATAAAAAGTATTAGTTCTGAAGTACAGGGAGACAGACCTGGGACTCATATTTTAGTGTATGAACAAAATAGAGCACACATGAGACACATGAGACTGAAGCTCATGTACCGTGAGATACATTACATGAGCCCTGAAATGGGGTGCTGCTTAGTGTTCAGCCAGAGCTGGGACTGGGGGTGGGGTTGGGCTGGGAGAGTCTGGCTTATCCCTGCTCTGAACACACTGTTTTGTTTTGTCTTCCCGGGCAGTGGGGGAGCAGCTCAGACAGATCCTTGGGTAACAGAGCAGCGATGGGCTCTGGGGACAGAAGCCTGTGTCAGGCACATTTAAAAATTTCTGTCACAGGACCTTGTAAACCAAACTTGAGCACGCTGAACTTTTAGCTGAACTCTAGGTTGAACCTAGTGGTGTATGACTGTCATCCTCATACATGGGGGACTGAGACAGGAGGATAGCAGTGAGTCCAGATGAGCTCCGGAGTGTCTAGACCAGCTTGGGCTACACTGCACGACCCTGTCTCAGAAACTGAAAAGCAAGAGCAGGTTGGAGAGGAAGAAAGAAAGTCCATTAAGATCCCACATGAGGGGCTGAGGGTGCCACTCCGATGGTAGAGTGCTTGCCTGTGCATTAAATCCTTGGCTCGGTCCCTAGCTATGCACACCACTATAATCTCAGCACTCAGGAGGTAGAGGTAGGAAGATAAAAAAAAATTCATGATCACCCTCAGCTACGCAGTGGGTTCCAGGCAACCTGAACTACATGAGACACCGTGTAAACATAAAAAAAAAAAAAAAAAAAAAAAAAGTCTTGCTTGAAGATAGATGTTGGTTTTCAAAGCCATGCATAAACCAACTCCTAATGAGAACATAAGAAAAGTCAGGTAAGGGTCACACAGTCTTAGTGTGTATTTATATTTAATTACATTTGAATCTTTGTGTTCACCAGTCTGCTTTCTACACTGTTGTGTTTATGTAGGAACAGGGTATAGTTACAGTGTAACTGTGGGCAGCCATAATAAAGGCCTTGGGTGATAAGATAAAGGTTTCCTTGGTAAACATGAACGCAGTAGTGCTTAGAGTCTTTGTTTTTAAGAAATTAGCTCAAAGGAACTTATTTTTAAAAGATGAACTAGCTGTGCTGTGGGAAGGAGGTGAAATATATCATGTTGGCTCAGTCAGAGAAATAAACTTCTTGGCCTGAGCTTGGGGGAGGGCCTAGATTAGTGATCAGTATGTTATTATTATTATTATTATTATTATTATTATTATTATTATTATCATTGCCATATAGTCAGCCCTGGAAACAGTGTTAAATGTGGAGAGAAGTAAATGATTTATTCACAAAGGCTTAATGTTTCCATTCTTGTTTTTAAATGTAATAGCCCCGAATGGAAAAACATCTAAACATGGTTAAATAAACATCATTCACTAATTAGGTAAGAGTTTTGGAAATTGTGGCCCTGGGAAAATGTTTAAGCAAAAATAACTGTGAGACAGGATTACAATTGTCCGGGTAAAATATGGTTTGGTTTATCAACATGGAAAATATGCTAACTTACAAGGAACATGTTTTTTTTTGTTGTTGTTTTGATTTGTTTTTGTTTTTGACATTTATTTCTTATTGTGGTTTTTGTATTTGGCTCCCTGGATCGTCACTCCTCAGCCAACCATGGACTAAAAATACACAGGGTAGGACCTTTTCCTGTCTTGATTTTGCTCTTGAGATTATTACAGAGGTGCACTTTGTGTTAGAGGGCACATGTAAGAGCAAGAAGGGTGTATGGGACTTGGGTGTGGGTTCTGTCATCAGCGATGGGGACACAGGCACAGCAGCCCTTACTCTGTGCAGGACCCTGGAGAAGTTCTCTTCCCTTAGGAGCTCCCATTTAGGTAAACCCAGGATTCCTGACCTTATCCATCCAGAAAAAGGATTCCGTGGTGAAGCAGGACTCGGGATTTACCAACTGACATTTTAGATGTAGCTCTTAGGCACAGGGGTGTTTAGAAAGACAAATGATCTGATTAGTAAATGCACACGGGAAGGTGGGCATCTCTTCTCCCTCTGGGGCAAATCAGAAGTAGGTTTCTTGACAATGATTGTCTATAGGATTTTGTTGGTTCTGGTGATTGTCATTTTTTTTTTTTTTCTCAACTTGACACAAATTGGAGTCATTTGAGAAGAGGGAACATCAGTGGAGGAATTGCCTGCATCGGTTTGGTGTGTCAGCAAGTCTGGGGCATTTCCTTGATTAATGATTGAAGTCGGAGGACCCAGTCTACCATGGGGAGGTGATCTCAGCTTGTATAAGAATTCAGGCTGGGCAAACTATGAGGGGCAAACCGGTAAGCAGTAGTTACATAGGGCCCAAACAATGTCAACCTTGTCAACTCCTCCAGGGGCTCTGCCTCAGTGCCTGCCCTGAGTTCCTGCGCTGACTTCCCCCAGTGATGGAGTGAGAACTGGAAGTATAAGCTGAATCATGTTCATCATGGTGTATGTTCCAGAGCAGAGAGCACACTAGGATTGCTCTCTACTGATTAGGCTGCCGTCACCCCCTTTGTTCAGGAGGGCCACGTACAGGAAGGATACACATTTGGAAATGGAATTGTAAGGCAGATTAATGGAAATTGTTCAGATTTATGACAAAGAGTAGGAACTCAAGGTTGACATTGTTTGTGCCCTACGTAAACACCCTTTGCTAATTGTCCCTGAAGGGTATCTTAGGAAAATATAAGTTGTCTCTGTGGGTAATTTGGGCTTTCTGGGCATTTCTGATGTTCTCTGAGAAGCATTTCAACAGCTGAGCCAGAGGTCTAAGATAGGCATTTTGCTGTGGTGGCTTAAAGAAAAATGAGTAATAGACTAGGCAGGAAGAGCCCCTCCCCCCATTATTAAACAGCAACGCACACATCAGCAGTGTTTCAGAAGGGTTCACTGGTTCTGTGGAGGGTGGAGGTCAGGCCTGTGCAGATCTGCTGTGAGGGTAAACCTCAGGAAGGAGGCAGTAGCCTGCAGAGTCAGCACGCATAGCACCCACCAGTGTGGTAGCTGTGGTCAGGGATTGTGCAAGATGAGACAAGATGAGGTCAGAAGAGCCTTGCCCAAGCCTTCAGTCCCAGGGGACTTATGCTGAGGCCTTTGATGGCCACAAATGTCTCCAGTTTGTTCATCTCTATGATGAGACCGGTACCACGTTTACTTAATTCCTGGGGCTCCTTTGAGGACAGAAGACATTGCCACACCTCTGAAAATGTAAAGATAGCCATTAAAAGACAATCTGAAAGGCAAATCCAAGAATGCCTCTGGGAGGGGAAGTCTGAGACCGAATTGTCCAGAGCAGCAGAGTGGTGGAGTGCTCAACAAGAGTCTGCAGCCCCTGGACCCCAAGCCCAGCACTGCATAAAATGAGCAGACAAATAGTAGAAACTAGAAACTGTTAATTTTGTCTTTAGTTTTCAGCTAAAGATAGAATCATCTAAATGAATAATACCCCCTTTGGTCCTTATTTTATTTTATTTTTTTTCCTGTTTGAGTATTGTTTTGTTTTAAGATTGCAGTTACCTGTGTAGGCCATGAATGATGTGTATTTGTGTGTGTGAGTGTGTGTCTGTGTGGGCATGTGTGCACACAGGTCAACGTCTAGGATAGCTTAGATATTTCCAGGCCTGGGACGTTTTTGGGTGCCCTTTGGCTACTGGTTTGGGTTTCAAAGTAGGAACATGAAACTTGGTATGATTTCTGTGGATGTTTTATTCCTTTGTTTATATATTTATATGTAGCTATGGCATGGAATGTTTCATGGGAGTGTAGAGTTCAGATGGGAGGTCATAAGTCAACCGGATTAAGTTGACTGTTGGTGGTGTTTAGATCATCTTTGTCTGTTCTGGTTTTGGTTTATTTTCTGCTTGCTGAACTTGTCCATGTCCCATGGATGGTGTTGAATCTCTATTTAATGACCACAAACCCCCCTGTGGTTCTATGAGCTTTGATTTATATGTTTTGGCACACTGTTGTTGAGTATGTACATGTTTTTATGCCTTCTGATAGAATTTGCCTCTCTATCTTTTGTGCGCTGATAATTCTTGTTTTAAACTCTTGTCATCCTCCCTCCCTCCCTCCCTCTCTCCCTCCCTCCCTCCCTCCCTCCCTTCCTTCCTCCCTCCCGCTCTTTTTGTCTACCTTTAGAATGGTGCATTTTCCTCTAACCTTTTAATATCATTTGGTTGTACAGTGAATTTCTTATAAATAATGCAGTACACAGTTGTATTTTTCTTTTTGCTCTTGTACCCATATTTTGATATAGCATTTTATTAATTTGAAGGTTTCATAAATGTATTTCACAGTTTATTTTGATTATACTCATTTCTCCCATGCCTCACTTTAATTCCCCCTGGATTTATCCATGCCCTTTATTTGTGCTCTCTCCTCTCTCTTTAAATTTAGGAACTCGCTGAGTTTAATTTATGCTGCCCATTTACTCCTGAGTGTGGGGCTATCCAAAGGAGCATAGTGGACCTATCAGGTGCCACACACTTAAATAAAACAAACTCCCAGTTCCTCAGAAACCACCACTGTCATTAGGGTAGGGGCTCGTGAACCCCTTCACCCTCCGTGAGGGAATGCTGACTGGCTTGGTATCATGCAGATGACCACAGCTGCCTTGAGTTGCTGAATGCAGTGATCCTGTCATGTCCGGAAGACAGCACTTTAGCCTCTGGTTCTTATAATCTTTTTTTATCTCTCTTCATTGTCTTTAGCCTGCAGGGCTGTGACATAAGATGTACCGTCTGTGACAAAGAACCACACAGACACTTAACTCTCCTCACGTTGACAAGTTGTGATTTCTTTGTTAACAGCCAACCACTTCACAAAGAGACTTCTTGGATGAAGTCGGATATTCACACCTTTTAACTTTTTATTATTATCATTATATTATTAATCCTGTTTAAGGTGATTTTTTGATATGGTAGCTTGGCAGCTGTAGTACCTTGTGGATAGATATTTTCAATGTATTGTCTCTTTCCCCTTTTGTTCCTCTGACTTTCCTGCTTGAATATGTATGGGAACACCAGCCTACCACTCTTACTCCATCATTATACTTAAACAAAACAAAATAGAAAACAAAAACCCCTAGAGTGGGAAGTTTGTATTTCAAAACATAGTGCTCTTTCTGAAAGTGTTATGGCACCAGATTGTGCAGGAAATGGCCATTGCAACAGAGCATCTGTCCATCCTTGCTCTTGCCCCTGTGATGGGTTATGGCTGTGACTAGTTCCCTTTCTCTATGCAGAGTTTATAATGTGGCTTTATCCTGGGACCTTATTTTCTGATTGTTGTAAGAAGTCCCTGTTTCGAGGTTTGCCTGGCTTTTTCCTGTGATGCTGGGAGTTGTGACCCTCTAGGTTTCCACATAGTGAAGTTGGTGTCTTTGGTTTCTACCTTGCTTAGTTCATCCCCATCACAGTGTCCTGCAGTCCCTGGCTATGAGGATGGAGAAGACTCATGTCACATAAGGCTCAGAGAGCTATCCTGGGAAGCTGGGCTGTTTGGGGTTTTGAGACTTGATCTTCTGATGTATAGGCAACTTTACAGGCACCCCTGTTCTTCTGGCGTTGAGCCTCACTTTAGAATAGCTCTGGGCACTTTAACATTGCTGTTTAGTTGGTTAATAGATATTTTAAGGCTCTATTGACTTGCCATTTTTTACTCTATTAAATGGGCCATTATTATTTGCATATTCTTTGCATGGATAATTTCATCTTTTGTCATCTCTGGAATTAGATATAACTGACTTTGACCTACGATAGCCTTGGAGAAATGTCATGCATGGCTTTGATGGAACTTTCCCAAGAAATATGTCATTTTAATTTTAGCTTTTAAACAAGAACTACAAAGGGAACCAGACTTAAAAGGTTAGATTCTATTTTTATGAACTTTACAGAAGACACAAGACCATTGGTGCATACTAGAAATGACTGACTTACTGTGTGAGAGATCTGAGGGTATTTATTTTGATTAAATTTTATTTATTTATTTATTTATTGGATATGCATGTATTTGTGTTGGCTGTACCCTCTCACTGGCTCTGAGATCTTGTCTTGAGGTCATGTGACGATGGTGTAGCTATATGATCCTGTGAGATAACTAGTCACGTTGACTTGTAGACTCTAAATACTCAATTTTATGCTATATGAGTAACATGAATGAAATATAAACATATATACGGGACAGTACAGAAACACTTGATAATGAGACACGTTTCCTTCCTGTCCAGGCCTTTGGTGTTAAGATACAGAGCCTTCTATGCCTGCATGGGAATCTTCTCCTTCCCTTCAAGCACACATATGTTTTGGATAGAAAAATAATTTATCTTGCTCTTTGGAGAAATTTCATCCTGCTCAGTCAAACAAACCCACCTCATTCTTCTTAAGGACACGTCGCCCAAGGAACTGCTTTCTGAGTCCTTTAAAGTCACAGAGTATTTTATTGTCGCACGGCTCTAAATAAATTAGCTTTTTTCCCCCCCTAGTATAATGTCCCGACAGTAACAAGATTCTTATTTTGTGCCTGCTTTGGCATCCAGTTGGATAAATCAATTGGTTCTTTGTAAGTATCTTGAAGCTTGAGAATTGGTTTTGTTTTTATGAGTGATTTCTTTGAGTTAGGAGTGATGGTTGAATAACCAGAGGCCTTTCTTCTCTGCAAGAGAAAAAAAAAAATCCTCAATTAAATGATATCCAATGAGCCAATGAGCATGCTTCATAGCTGCCTTGAGAAATGTTTCAGTTGTTTAATTTACCCCAGAGAAGGCAAGTGTTAAATAGGTCCCTTCAGGAAAGGGATTGTCGTGGAGCACCGGGTAGCTTCCCAGTGGACAAGACTCTCAGTATACTATGCATACAAACAGAGAGGAGCTTTATTGAAGCTAGACAAGACCCCCATTCATATCGAAGGCCAGAAGCTCACACATGTGGAAGCCTCTGCCTGCAGCCGATGTGAGAACCTCCCTGCCTAGAGCAGGACTGTTTTATATATGTATATATATATAGTCTTTTTTATCCATGTATTCCCCTGCTCCCCCTCTCTTCCCTTCTCCCAACCCCTCCCAGTCAGCCTTCAACCTTCCCTTCCCCATCTCTCCATCCCTTCCCCTAAAAGGTCAAGAAGTCCCAAGATGGGTCAGCTCAGTGTGGTGCATCCACTCTAGGCAAGTCCCATTTCCTCATCCCAAAGTCAAGGCTGGGTTAGGTTTTCCTCTGCAGGGAATGGGCTCCAAGGTGCCAGCCCACGCACAGAAAAACAGTCTGATCTCCACTTTACTGCCCATTCCAATAGACAGTTGCCTGCCATTGGAGGGCCTAGCTCTTTTTCCTGATGGTTCTCCAGTAGCTGTTCTTGATTCAGTGAGCTCCCCAGAGCTCCAGCCAGCCATCTCTGTGGGAATTTTCCTCATAACTCCTATCCTCTTGCTCATACAGACTCTCCTCCTCTGCTCTCAGCTGGACCAGGAGCTCAGCCCAGTGCTCAGCCATGGATCTCTGCCTCCACCTCTCTTCTTTGTTGGATGTAGGTTCTATGATGACACTTAGGGTGGTTATGCATTTGATTCTAGGGGAAGTCCTGTTTAGGACTGGGTTTTGAAATTCTGACTACTTTCAGGATCATTAGAAGCTAAAAGACAATCTGGGGCTTGGGAATGAGAAGACCTGGGGAGAAGCAGCCAGGTCCTTCAGGTCCTTCTTGTTATGCGCCTGTGCAAGGACTAGTTCTTTCCTCTCCATGTGCTTTGTAATTAGCCACAAGCAGAGGCTAAACGTCAATATGCCGAGTGTGTGTGTGCCTGCGTGTGTGTGTGTGGGGGGGGTATACCTCTGTGTGTGTGTGCATGTGTGAGTGTACCTCTGTGTGTTTGTGTATGTGTATATGTGCCTGTGTATGTATGTGTGGGAGTGTATCTCTGTGTGTGTGTATGTATGTATGTGCCTGTGTGTGTGTTGCACCTCTGTGTGTGTGTGTGTGTGTAAGTATTTGTGTATGTGCCTGTGTATGTGTGTGTGGAGGGGTGCACCTCTGTGTGTGTGTGTGTGTGTGTGCCTGAGTATGTGTGTGTGCGTGTGTGCTTGTGTGAGTGTGTGTGTGGAGATGGCGGTAGGCAGTGAAAAGAAGAAAGAAAGCTCTGTTCATCTGTGGGATCAGGAATGCAAGGGAATTAGGCACTTCCTGTAGGGTTTTAACTCATGGTTTGTGGTATGTTATCCACGGCATAGATAATCCTTTGTCAGCTAAAACAAAAATCAGAAGTAGGTGAAGTTTACTGTGCCAAAGATCATCAACCTCTGAAAATCTCAGGCTGTACAGGTAGAGACTAAAAGTTCCAAAGAGGAGCCATATGCAGAGTAAATTCCTTCTGGATTAAATTGATCATTGATTACCCCCCCCACCCCCGCCCCGTTCCTTAGAAGATCTGTATGTCTTCAGTCCTTCACGAATGTCATCTTATTATTGCACATGTTTGCATGTTGCCTTTTTTCTTCCAGGTGTGCTTTAGACATCGTTCTGACCAGCTCACTCTTACTCATGGGGATGGCATCCTGCGTGTGTTCAACTTCTTTCCTCAGCCAAGTCTTTCAGTGTTTGCTCCTGCCATGGCTCCCAGAGCTGACATCACACTTGGGCTCCCTGGTGTTCTCTTGTCTGTCCCCTGACTTCCTAAAGGTCATTGGGCATAGCTTCGGCCACACTGATTGCTACTGGTACTCTGTGCTTTGTGTCTCCGAGTTGTCGCTAGAGGGGAGAGGCACATCTGCACACGTACTGTTCTGGCCTCTGGTGCCCATGCTTGGATAAGCCCTTGGCAGTCTCCTGACATAGATCTCCTGTCTGGCCCAGAGCAGCCCAGGGACCCCATGCTTGCCACCTACCTAGATCCTCACCGGTATACATGTGACCTGAGAAGTGCACTGCCACTCCAGCCAAAGGGGCCACTGCTCACAATGAAAACCTGGAAGCTTCTTGATTCCATTTCTCTCCTTCCAGCCTCTTCTCTTACCTTCCCCCCTTCTCACCCTCAATCTACTCTTCCTCCTCCTCTTCCTCACCTCCCTCCCTCCCTCCCCCTCTCCATCCTGACCTCCTCTCCTTTTTTTTTTTCCCCTCTACAATCAGTTGTTCCTGAAACTTATTCCAGAGCACATCTGGCTGTGGCTTTTGTGGCTACATCTGCTAGGACTCTTGTGTGTATACCAACCTGACGAGCTGGTTCCTTCTCAGCTGTCTGTACGCCCCTTCTTACCCATTTCAGCCAGTCTGTGATCACTCTGCTCTTCAGAGACTGGGAAAGATGGCCCTAAGGAACAGCACCCCTCCTGTGCAGGCCTTTATCTTACTCCATTGCTTTTGACTCACGAGTATACATGTGGGCGTGTGTGTATATGTGTGTAGATATGGATGCATGTATGCCAAGACTGCAGAGATTTAGCAGGCCTGTCCCACCATTCCAGAGGGCAACAGATTGTCATCTACAGAGTTTATACTTGCACAATCAAATTACAAAATAAAATTGAAAACAAACGTCTCATAATGTTTGTAGCCAGTATGGTTTTTGGGATGAGCTGGCATGGCTGCTCTGGGGCACACGAAGCTCCAGAGTTGTGGGTTGGATACCCTGGGGAAGGCGCCCATTGATGATTCCAACTCTGTATTTTCTCACAAGCCTGGTGATTTTAGTAATTGTCTTTATTTAATAAGACATGATCACATATAACCCTTTTTATATAGAAATTACATATATATATGTGATGAAAGGAATCAGTGAGATCATTTCTTCATGTTTTCTGTATAAGCTTAGCTTTTCGGGGTTATTATATTTGGCATCCATTTTTGTAAGAAGAAATGAATTTATTCGACACTATTAGGATTGCCGGCTGGTAAATGAGACTCTCACTCCATAATTTCTTATGTTTGCGCCTTGGGAACAAACAGAAGTGAATTTTGTTAATTACTAGAAGGATCGTGGATAGATTTGGTGTTTCATATTGTGTAGAATTCTTTTTTAAAGATGGTATTTTTATGTATTTCTGTACATGAGTGCTCTACTTATATGTATTCCTGCATGACAAAAGAGGGTATCTGATCCTATTGTAGATGGTTATGAACCGCCATGTGATTGCTGGGAATTGAACTCAGGACCTCAGAAAGAGCAACCAGTGCTGTTAAGCGCTGAGCCATGTCTCCAGCCCCATTGTGTGGAATTCTTAAGAGCAAGGACTCCTTGCTCATCACTAACTACCCGTGTCTCAACAGGAGACCAAGCACAGTTGAGGAACAAAGGGTGCAACCAATATGTCCATTGTTGGTATCTGCAGAGGCTTGTGGAAATGGCAGGGCTCACTGGGGTACATATGGAGAGGGTTGAGAACCCACAGGCTATGTGTGCCGTCCCATCACTGGCTCATGCTGATGGCTACTCTGGAGTCACAGTCCTTGCCTGGGGATTATATGCTAGAATGTGCATGACAGACAACCATGGAAGAGGCACTGGGGCTTTAATAGAGAAATGATTACACTGTATTGCTCTTCATTCTCTTCCATAAATTGGTAAACAAATGAGAGATAAAACATGTCCACCACTATTAATAAATGGTTTCTACAGACAGATATGCAAATGAGGGGGTGGGGAGATGGCTTAGTAGTTAGTAGCAGGGGACCAGAGTTTTACTCTTAGCACTAATACCCTGAAGCTCACAGCTGCCTATCGCTCCAGCTCAGGACAATCCCTTCCCTTATTCTATTGAGTTACCTGCAGGCACAGGCACATGCACATATACTCAGACACACATACCTGTCCATAAATAACAAAATACATTTCAAATGCAAATGATTCAGTGCTGTTGAAGGCATCTGTATATAATACATGTATTTTATGTTTTTCGTTAGCATCTGTTAATCATACGTAGTAACCGGGTGGCATTTCTGTATATGTATATAATGTATTTTGATCATATTCACCTCCATTTCTCTCTTTTGTTTCCTCCCATCCCCACCAGTCCATTTCTCTCTGATCAATCTCCCTTGTACTTCCTTGTCTTATTTGTGCCCATTTTCCAGGGTAGATGCAAACGGGTTTTGTGACCATGGGCTTTGGGAATGAGGGAGCCAGTGGGCTTTGCAACCTGAGAGGTTGAAGACAGGGACTCTGGGCTCCTAGCACCCAGCACAGGCAGAGTTTTGCAGCTGGCTGGCTTTGGTAAAGCTCTTCTTGATTCAGCTCAAAAAAGCTCCTCTCACCAGCATGCTGTCTGAGCAGAATGCCTCTTTCCTGCTGGTGGTTGCAATGCTATTTAAAATCTATGCTCTTTCTACGTGGGAATACGCAGCAAGCAAGAGAGAGGCTTAGGAGTAGGGGTTAGGGCTCTGCTGGAGCAGCAGAGTGTGGAAGGTCTCAGCTTTGAGTAATCTGTTCTTGAGTGTTGCAAGAGAAATAAACATTTGCATGCTGTGTGGCAAAGCCTGGGGAAGAGAGAGGGATACACCAAAGAGACATGGTTCTCTCTACCAGGATGTCACTTACACACAGTTGCTCTCGAAGCCCTTATTGAAGGGACCAGGAAGTCTTTTCATGCTGGAGCAGGAAATGGCCACTGGTGATCTGTGCTCCATGACTATAAACTCATTAAAACAATCACAGCGCCTTCAGGAAGGTGCAATCCTGGTGAGCAAAGCCATACTTAAAGAAAAGCTAAAGTTTCAGAAATTCTGGTGCAGTCTTACCCTATACTCCTTCTTTAGAGGCTCATGCTTATCCTTCCTCCCTCCCCCCTCTCTCCCTCCTGTCTTTCTTTCCTCCCCCTTTAAGCTAATTGCTTCCAGTTCTGTTATCCATAGCACAAAAGTCATTGTCTTAGAGTCAACATGCAGGGAATTTGGTTCTTTTTGCAGATGGTCTTGTGATCATCAGCATTACCTGATTCCAGAATCATTTCAGTAGTCTCCCATAACCCAGGACCATGCAGTGAGTCTCAGCAAAGCAGGCATTTCATTTCTCTCTCCATTAATTTTCCTTTTGGTACATTTGGCACATGAATGGTTTTCTATAATGAAGGGTTCTTCTGTGCCCAGTCCAGTGTCTTTTATTTAGCATGGTGCATCCAAGATTGACTTTCAGGCTGTGGGAAATGGGTAAAGTTCTTGCTGAGAATCCAAAACCCAGGCATGGCTTCTGCAACCCTAACCCTGGGAGGTAGTGACAGAAGGATCCTGGGGCTTACTGTTCACCAGCCTTGGACAAATGGTGAACTTTGGTTAAGTGGGAGACCCTGCATTTAAAAAAAAAAAAAAAGATATAATAGTGATTTAGACATCCTAGTATCAACCTCTGGTTTCCATACCTATCTGCACCTGCACAGATGAGCATGCGCCCCTCCCCTCCACACATACACACAATATGTGTCTTAATGTGAATTGTACTATAGTTCCTTTCAGGAACAAAACAGTTGCGTGGTCATGCAATACTCACTAGTTAATGGACATGTGGATTGTTTTTACCTATAGCCCAGAGTGAGTGATGCTACTTAGATCACGTGTGTGTGTTAGTGGGAAGCTATCCTTTTATTTATCTCAGCCATATCCTGGATCATTGGCCACCCTTAGTGTTCAAGATCTGCAAAGTGTTTCCCAAGCATGCCTCATTGCTCCAGCCTCCCACACCAGCCCTAGATTTCTTTGCATCCCATTTAAACCATCTGATATAATTACTAATGGAAAATGTGTGCCCGCCCTCCCTCTGTTTCCCACGGCACTTATTTCTCTTAGTCCCAATTTTCTCCTTATGCATTCTAGAGCTGTGTTTTTCAATGTTGCTTTTCTTAATGGAAAGAAACTTTCCATTGTGTCCATACAGAACAAGTCTAGCAATCCTCATTAGGAATCCTGCTGGCACAGAGCTGGATGGCTGGAGGATGGTCCTCAGTAATGAGCTGGCCCGTTATCATTGGTGGAATTTGCTTTTGTTACTTGGCGAACCATTGCTGCTTCTCTAACAGACCATCATATTATAGTAATGCTTAAGTAAGTTTTCAGACATTTGTTTACCTAGTTTGGGCTTGGAGAAGCGGAGATCAGGATTAACACCTTGGTCCTTAGCATCCTAGCCTTGTCATGCTGAGACTGGTGTGCTGACCTCTCCATTGTCTTGCTCTCTAGGTACCTTGTGCTCTGCTGAGGCTGGCGTACCCAGGGCTTCCTTTCTCAGCTGGAGGGGCCCTACTACAGAGAACTCTTTCTTCTATCTAAGGGAAGAGGCACCTGAATGCTCACAAGCACAGCGGGACCCCCAAGACCTGACTTGAAGATACCATCTCTCCTCATCTCCGTCCTTCTCACAGGTACTTTGGACTCTGGAAAGGAAGTGTTAGAGACCTCCCCTCATCTCTTTCTTGCTGTCAAAGCCTCAGTGCTGGAGGACAGTTGGCATGCCTCAGTAGAATTTTCTACCTCTCTTAAACCATGGCATGTAGGTTAATTTCTTGTGGGGCTCTCCTGCATGAATTTTAAGGAGTGCTGTAGATGCAGCCTGCTACATTTATGCTCTTCGGATGCTTTGTTTTCACAGTGTGAGGCTGATGTTGCTAATCTCATGCTGGAGCTACCTGAGAGATTCAGAAGGCTGTTGTCATTTATGTGACTCATCGAGAGGTCTCCTATATTCATTCATGCTCTAGCAACATAAAGAATGAGGTCTCATGTGTTCCTGGTGCTCTTCTGCCACAGCAATAGCAGGGCTGGGTATTGCTGTCTGTCAGGCAGAGGTGCAAGGACAGGGTAGGAACAGCTGTGGGGAGACACCATGTATAACTAATGGTATGAGGAAGTGAATTATGATGCGTAACAAGACACAGATGTTGTATGTACAGAGAAGAACATGTTGGAAAGCTTTATAAGTACACACATAGCAGAGTGGCTGGGACTTTTAAAAACAGATGAGATTTGAACTCAAACCTTACAGAGCTCCATGCATTAGCCACTCGGTATCTGGAAAAGAACATTGCTGAGGGAAATCGAGGTCACCAGAGTCCTGAAAGCAGTGCATTGTGGCAGCTTGCAGAAGCTCCATGGGAAGACAGGATGTTTCTAAGGGAGCCTGGGAAAGCCAAGTGAGGCTGGTCCCAGAGATGGCAGAAATCTGGGTTGCCTGGTATGGCGGCCATTCAGAGATTTCAGGTTGCATCATGGGAAACATGTTCATTTTATTTAAGCAGAGGAGGAAGGGAATTTGCATTTCATCTGAGTAGACTCACTTTGGTGGCTGTGATGGAGTAGACTCAGAGGGTGAAGGACAGAGGTAGAATCTAGGAGGTTGTCCCAGAGACCATTGGCATCAAGATGATACCCAATGCCAGTGAATCATTCAGGCACAGGAGAAGTAGAGAAAAGTGAGCATTCATTAGGTACATCTTATAGGTAGGTCCTATAAGATGCCATGAGGAAAAGGTTTATGAAGATACTAAATATGTCTCCACACAACTGGCCAGGAGAGAAAGGGCTGACTGGAGAAGGGTCTGAATTTGAAGGGACTAGAAACTTCCTTTGTAGACATGCTGAGTTTCTGATGATTATGAGACACCCTCCTCATGAGGATACTGCACTGTCCTCTGTCCCCAGAGCCTGTGTTTAGAGATTGATCTTCACTGAGGTAGAGCTAATGGGATTCTGGTCAGTGGCTCCTGCTTGAAGGAATAAGATGCAAGATGCCTGGTGAGGGAAAAAATTTCAAAGTAGAGCTTTCAGAATGTCTAGCTTCATGAAGAACATGAGTGGAGGGTTACCAATAAAAGAGACCTAAAAAAGATAGCCAGGAAGGAAGGGGAAGTGCGAGCTGTTCACTTGAAGGATCCTCCAAGGAGCTGTGTCCAGGTGCTCATGGGTGGGGTGAGGTGAGTCATGATGGATGCTGGCACTTGAGCCATCTAGGTCACGGATGATGCTAATGAGGTGGTTTGGTCTGGTGGCTGTGATGGTGTTGGCGGGAGTAACGGAGACAATTGGGAGCTGCTTTGAGCAGTTTTACTGCAGAAAGAGAATAGTTTGGGGTGCACGGTTCAGAAGAGTTATTTATTCTTAGTTCGAAGCAGTCTCCCTGAGCAGTGTTCCAGTAGGAGTGACTGTCTAATGACATCATAAGCATGCTGCTGAAGCCATTCTTGTCTCTGGCTGAGGAGGTACTGGGGATTGGGATGCTTTGTACTGGGAGGGAGACATCTACAGGCTTGCAGGTGTGTTTCTTTGTGGTCTGGGAAAACAGGTCATCTGCTCTGATGGTTAATATTGACAGTCAACTTGGCAGGATATAGAATCATCCAGGAGAAAAACTGGGCTTGTAATGAGGGAGCTTCTAGATTGGATTGATTGAGACAGGGAGACTTACCCTAAATGTAGATGCATCATTCCATGGGCTGAGATTTTGAACAGAAAGATGAAAGCTGATAGGGCACTAGCATTAGCAGGTATCTCTGTCTGCATCCAGACTTCAGATGCGTTGTGACTAGTTGCCTCATGTTCCTGCTTCCATGAACTAAAGTAAACCTACATGGCCCAGTTGGGGAATTGGAGGCACACAATAGGTCATGAGCACAGAGGGAGACTGGGAGTTTGCTCATAGTAGGCAATGAAACACTACAGTGAGAAGGGAACAGAGGCTAGTGATGGGTAGGTTAACACTCTGGGAGTCAGGACTTAGACGAAGTGAGCATGGTTGCCACCAGTGGCCTTACAAGGGATGAGGGACTCTTGGGTGTTTGCAGAAATCAAAAATCTCTATGGTAACTTTCTCTGAGCCCCAGAAACTCAGGCATTCTTCTGCGGTACATGTTTATTATTTGTTCTTAAAGGGGTTTGCTTGGGTATTTTCCATATCTACTCCTTATGTGCTCATGTTACCAGCTTACTCTTTTGAGGACAGTGGGCTGATAATGGATGTGTTACCGGTGCGCTTCTTTGCTCAGTAAGGTGACATTTCAAGGGATATTCCTGCTGCACGTCTCTTCCTGTGAACACAGTGTTGTAAGCTTTTATCTTTTCATCAACGCTGTAGGATCATTGCATCCTGTCTGCAAGGAACTTACTGGTCCAGAGAAACAGGCTTTCCCAGCTGTGAGGGTAACCATCAGGGAGCAGACCCGAAAACTTTCCAAGCTGCGTTCTGTCCAGCATCCACTCCCCCTCCCCCGCCCAGGACGTTTTTAAGAATCTATTTCAAATTCCAAAAAGTATGAAATGGCTTCATACTCAGGAAAAAAAAAAAAGAAAGAAAAAGAAATCCATTCAGGCTAAAGAGGCCAAAATACCAGAAAATAACATTCTGGCCTAAACAAAAGTTATTTGTAAATGTTTAGAGTTGAACTGATATGGTTCAAGAGGTCTCCAGATAACCTCAGTACACATCTGGAGTGGAATTCAGTAGAAGGGCAATATATCGATTTTTTCTTTTGTTAAGATATGCTTTCCTCTTCCTCCAATTTGGAAAATAGTCTTCATTTTTAGAAAGGGTGGGGCAAATCTGGCTGAGAAAGTTTGGCTGGACCTTGACCATCCTTCCACCTTGGGAACAGCTGGAATTGAGAGAGAACCACATCTGGTTATCCTAGCCCCTGCTTTTGTGCAGTGGGCTTCATAGCCAAGGAAGCTGTGGCCTCTGAGCTGAGTAAACTGATAGGTCTCAATGATCTGCTTCCATGGTCCCAGGACTTTGGTCCATGGGTCATCACTTTATTTTTTTGAGGCAGAGTCTCTCACTAATCTGATGCTTGATGTTCCAGCTAAGGTGGTTGGCCAGTGAGCTCCTGGGGTCTACCTGCCTCTTCTCCTTAGGACTGGGCTTAGGCATACCATGCCCAGCTTTTTATGTATATCTGGGAATTGGTGTTAGCAGGTGCATTCACAAACGCTCTCACTCATTGAATCAACTCCAGTGTTCTTGTGGTTCTTTTTGTGACTTCACTGTGGGGCCTTTGTGGGACACATCTGCAGATATACACAGGACAGTGATGGTACGTTTGGAACATCTGTCTCGGGGCAGCTTGAAGAGCAGAAGACCCAGATGGTATGCCGGGGCATGCACTGAATGAAGACGTGTGTTCCTTCCTCTGACTTGAAAACTACAGTTGCTTTTATTATCCCCTCAAGGATAGCAATAGAGTTTCGTAGACGCACGTTCACATTGACAGAAGTATCATACAGCCTTCTCCCATACTCATAAGTAACACCCCACTCTAGCCCCATTTACTATTGCCGCATTAAATATAAATGAGCAGGCCATTATCTTGGCATTGTTGTATGCCTCAGAGTGGACAGCATAATTTAGTCACTGCAACCTCATGGTAGTCCTGACTTTATTGCTTATAATAATCATCGTTCGAGTTGTGCCTGGTTATGTATTTTTCAATGTTTTAGAGTCTCCATCTCTAGCATATATATTTCACACATGGAATATATAATAAAAATGAAACATTTGAATTCGAAACTTAGGTGGGGCTGTTTCCGATAGAGTGTAGGTATGACGGATAGGCTTAAACATAATCTTTATCCTCTCAGACTTCTGGAATGATCAACACAGCCAAATGGTCCTCACCAGCATATCATTAAAGGCTTTTTGTAATAAAATCACAACCACAAGCTGAATAGCACCCCCCCACACACACTTCTTTCTCTGCATATGGACCTGAACAGTATGTGCTTAAGAGACAAGTCATGGATGCAGTTGAGTTATTTACGTAGTTCCCTTGCAGCTTTTGATATGTTCAGCTTCCTTTCTGTTGCTATGACAAAATAATCTAACGAAAAGCAAGGAGAAGGTTTATTTAAGTTTGTTCTTCTGGGCCACAGTCCATCATTGAGGAAAGTTAGGGCAGGAACTCAAGCCAGACTTGAGCAGAAACCAGGCCGCTCCCAGCTTTTTGTGTGGATTCCGGTATGTGAACTCAGGTCCAATGTTCTTCTCCACTGAGCCAGACCCCCAGCCTGCATTCTAGTTTATTCTCGTTCTTCCTTATAGCTGTAGTTACAACCCAGGCCCTCTCCTGACACAGACATGGGGGCTATTTTTAGTCTCCACCATCACAAACTCACTATTGCTAATATTCTTGCATATCTTTCTCACTTGCCAATGCATTGTTTTGCCTTGATCAGACACCTGCAAAGCATATCTGTGCCAAAGAGAGGTACATTAATGATGAGCTATGAGACTATCATGGTGACTTCCTAAAGCATGCTAAACTATACGCTCTTACTAGTAGACAGCCAGTCTCCTTCCTTCAAATATCCCATCACATAGTACTGTGGGGCTTGTTAGTTTTCCAGTTAATGGTGATGTGGCTGATGCCTGCACACTCCATCCTCCTGATTGCTAGTGGTCATTCTGTCCTCCTTGTATCCTTTATCCATTAGGCTGTACTTTCTCTTGCTGACTTGAAACCAGCCTCTCTCTATATTCTGAAGAGCATTGCTAGTTTTGTGGGCTAAAAATAGCACCTGCCAGTTTGTGCCATTGATTTTCATTTTCTGTGAAGTGTCTTTTTGATGGCCACACTCTCTTGACGACAGCATATGGAATCTTATCAATTTTGCCTGACAGTTAAGGGCATGCACTTGAGATGCTTTATATTTTGAGGTCCCAAATTGCTTCACTATGTTTTCTTTGGATGGTTTCATAAATTATTGGGCGCTACTTTGTGTGGGAGATTTTGTGAACAGATATGATTTTTATCCATGGAGGACAAACAGCACATAAGACTCTATTGATCAACATCCCGTTTTCTCCACCAATCCTGATAACATGCTGTGATGGTTTGAATAGGAATGTTCCCCACAGACTCATGTGTTTCAATGCTTGGCAAATATGAAATGGCAGGATTGGGAAGTGTTGCCTTGTTGGAGTAGGTGTGGCTTTATTGGAGGAAGTGCGTCACTGTGGAGGTGGGTTTTGAGGTCTCAGAAGTATAAGCTATGCTTAGTATGGAACAGTTTACTTAGATCAAGATGAAGAACTCTCAGCTACTTCTCCAGCACCATGTTCACATGTCATCATGTCTCACCATGATGATAATGAACTAAACCTGAAATTATAAGCCAGCTCCAATGGATTTTTTTTTTTAAATAAAAATTTCCATGGTCATGGTATCTCTTCACAACAATAGAAACCCTAACTAAGAGATGTACACACTGTCTTATCTTCTGCCACTTTATCTGCTCACCTCTGTGTCATGACATCTTATGGTATTACTATAGCTCTTGAAGTAAGTTCTGTATTTGGACTCCAGGAAGTTGTAATTCAAGACCCTACTTAGGACTTTAAAGTTCTACAAAATTATAGGGTTAATTGATAAAACATCATAGGATTGGAAGCCAAAAACATAACAAAACTCAGGCTGACCTGGAGAGCTTTGCTTGTCAACCCTACGCAGACTAGAGTCAACTGACAAGGAAGCCTTGATTGAGAAATTGCCTAAATCAAATTGACCTTGAGCAGGTCAGTGAGAGCTATAGTACTAACTGTTAACTGATATAGGTGAGCCAAGTCCACTGTGGGTGGCACCATCCCTAGGTAGGTGATCTAGGCTGCGTAAGGAAGCTCACTAAATGTGAGCCCCAGAGAAGTCTAGCAAGTGAGCCAGCAAATGGAGGTGTCCTGCCTTGAGTTCCTACCTTAGCTTCCCTAAATGATGGACTGTGAGTTAAGAGTGTAAGATGAAGTAAATCCTCTTCTTTAAGTTACTCTGGTCACGGTGTTTTGCCACAGCGAGAGAAAGGAAAGCAGAGCACAGCCTACACCATGGCAATGACATAAAGCCAAATCCAACAAACACTACTGAGGGATTGACCTTCTTGAATTAACTGTAAGTCAACAAGACAATACTGCCATTTCCCCCCATTGATCCTTCTTATGAGGATATTAGGTCTATATCTCCTGCCTACTTAGCAGCTCTGTTTTCTTCAGCGTTATGCTTTTATGTGGACAAGCCTCACCCATATGGGCTGGCTAGTTTTCTGTCAACTTGACACAAGCTACAGACTTTTGAGAAGAGCAAATCTCAGCTGAGAAAATATCCCCACCAGGTTGTCCTGTGGGCAGGTCTGTGATGCATCTTCTTATTTGATGATTGATATATAAGGGCCCAACTCTTTTTAGGTGGTGCCATCCCTGAGCTGGTGGCCCTGGGTTCCATAAGAAAACAGACCAAGCAAGTCATGAGGAGCAAGCCAGTAAGCAGCACCCTCCATGGCCTCTGCATCAGCTCCTGCCTCCAGGCTCCTGCCCTCACTTCCCTGGGTGATGGTGTGTGAACTGAGAATCAGAAAGTGAAATGAACTCTACTTTTGGCCATGATATTTTACCACAGCTGTGGAAACCCTGACGAAGACACACTCTGTGGAGTTTGTTTCTAGTTGCCTGACTTGGGGAACAGCAGCTGACAGAGTCTGCTGACCCACTCACTGACTTTTTGGCTGATCGCACGTGTAGTCACTTGACCAAGTCTTTAGTATTCCTCAAAATCTGTCTGAAGATTCAGTTATGATTAATGAAGATAGCTTACTTTACTTCATTTTTATCTTTGTAGAAGAGGAATTTCTCTTTGAAGTTCAGGATGAATGAAAGCCATGAAACGTAGTTTTTCCTTATGCCTGATTTTAATTAATATTCATTGTCACTTTTCCTCTGAGATCATATGTAGTAGGCTAAGGAAGCTTACCCCTCTCCCATTTTTGGTTTGTGTTTCAGAGCTCTGTTGTGTGTGTGTGTTTTTATCACAGATGCATGTTGAGGTTTCCCTCAGCGTGGTGGGATTGGATCCATTTCTCACCACGTCTTTTTTTTTTTTCCCTGTGTTATATGACACATTGCTTATTGCAATGTCAAATTCTCTTGCTGTCCTTGGAGAAACATGTTTAAATACGTGTCTCATGAACATCTGGATTCTATTTGTTTCTATTTTGCTTTAAATTTTTCTTCCTTTACTCATGAGAAAGTTTGGCCTATGCCTTTTCTCTTAACTGCTTTTTATCTGCTTTAAGAGAAAAGTGGTTTTCTTAACTCTCAGTTAATCATTTTACCCCATTTCCTCAGAAGATTCTTTTGATGTTGTATGAGTTACATGCGCTTGACAGTTTAGTTGGGGTTCGGTTATAAGTGAAGCCTAGTGATCTATTATGGGAAGACACTGTTGTGAGCAGCATGTGGATGCTGGGAACTCAACTGTGGTCTTCAAGATCAGCAAGTCTTCTTGGCCCCCAAAGCAGCTCTCTAAGCCTTATTAGTTCATCTGAAGTTTACCTCGAGTCTGTATGTTTTGTTGTTAGAGCATCAGAGGGAAGCTGGGGTCTCAGATGTGTTTTGTTGCTGCAGAGTATTCAAGAATCCTCATGACTCAAAGCTTCATTGTGCAGAGCATGCAAGACAGTGGGAGCCCTTCTCAGCTAAGAGGTGCCTCCCAACTGTTTTGTACATGGTCGGTGAAGAAGGAATGACTGATAGCCAGGGTAGAAGAAGTATTTTTGATCAGTTTGAGCTAAGTGGGCAGTTCAGATTTCACTCCTGTGTAAGAGCAGGGGCTTCTGCCTGTGTTGTACACACATGAAGAAAACAAAGTAATTGCAAGGGTAGTAATTTTCTGGCCAGGGAGATGGCTTACTTGTTAAGAGGCTGCCATGCAGGTCTCAGTTTGAGGCCCCCAAACCTATGTTAAACAAAAGCTTAGTGTGATGGCATGCCTTGTTATCCTGGGCTAGGAGAGGCAAAGAGGGGTGAATCCTTGGGGGCTTCTTGGAAAGCCAGTCTAGCATAACCGGCAAGCTGGGGCTTCAGTGAGAGATCTTGCCTCAAACAATAAGGTAGAGAGTGATGAAGGCACTTGATATTCAAATACACTCCCACACCTTCGTGAACACGAACACGCATGTGCAGAGATGGGTGGTTTATCAGTTTAGTTCTAGGTTTAGTTTATTTATTAGTGTATTTGATAAGAATAGAAACTTTTTTCTTCTATTTTTTCTTTTCTAGTGACTTGAAATTTGGGCATGCATCGTGGCTTTACTGCCAAGTACATTTGCAAGGTGTCCCTAGGACAAAGTCAGGCCCCTTTCTTCTGCAGATTTTACTGTGAGTTAATGTCTGAATGTGGAACCACAGAAATTTCGGCTTAGATAGAATGAATGGTAGAGATCATTCTGCGCAGGGGTTTCCAGACATTATTTTGGGCATGGCAGTGCAGTCATCTTTTCTCATGGGTTAAAGAAGCCCAGATTGGAACAAAACTCTGTGGCCTATGCTCACCATGGTCTCCCAGCTGATGCTCCTAAGATAAAGTCAGAAAACCTACAAACTAAATTCCCCAAGGATTTGACTTACTCTTGACCCCATCTTGGCAGAGATGACCTAGTTACTAGAAATTCCACAGGGCTGGCAAGTGGCTCATAGTGCCTTTCCAAAGCTGGGCACAGTGGATCCTTCAGGCAAGGCAATTAGAAAATGTTTACATTTCCACCTTTATTACTTCCATTTTCCCACAAAGATTTATTTATTTTTGAAAATTTTATATATTAGTGTTTATATTAGTGTGTGACCTAGGTGTATGTATGTGCATTGTGTGCATGCCCGATGCCCACAGAGCTCAAAAGAGGGCGTCAGATTCCTTGGGACTAGAGTTACAGATGGTTGTGACCCACTGTGTAGGCGCTGGGAACTGAACTCCTGAACTCTAGTCCTCTGGAAGAGAAGCCCTGGCTGTTAACCAGTCTCCTGTCAGGACATTTGCTCAAATATCACACTTACTGCAGGCTGGCGCAGTCACCATGGTACCAGCTCTGAGTCTGTGTTGGTCTCTTGTGTGTCCTAGACTTGGGAAGCCCGCCTAGTGTCCAGGGATGGGCATGGGGACAAAAATTCCTGCTTTCTGGGCTGTCTTTTATTTGCTGGTCCATGCTGGGCTTCTCCCTGTTTGTCACAGGGAGTTGGTTCTTCCCAAGTAGACAGACCACATGCTATTTCTAGGCTGTAAATTTCCAAAGCTGTTTCCCCATCCACCTCTCCAACCACACGCTGGAAAGAGACGTGTGTTTCCAGCTATAATCGGCACACTTAAATACCAGTTAAATTCAGGGGGAATGCAAAATCCGTACATCTCCTGACCCCAAACGAGGCTATAAAAATCTGCCATGACCGTAGGGCCTCTGGGGGCCTTTCAAAATAAGGTGATCCTTTTTAACCTTTTGAGTGCTTATTGGGGGTTCCAGAATAGCACAGACCACATTTAAGGGGTTGTCTGATTCATAGGGCACTGTGTCTGACCACTGAGGAGTCCTGGACACTCACTGGCAAATCCTTTTCTTGTTTCTACTTTTACTGGAAATGAGGTGCCCTGAAAAGAGATCATTCCATTTGCTGGTGAACTCCTGAGGGTACTCCCCAGCCTCACGGTCCTTGATATCTAGTGCTGAGACTATGCCTGAAATCAATGTCGTCGTCCCCCCGGGGTAGGGGCACGTTCAGAAAGAGGCACTCCCAAGGAAGGCCTTGTACTGTTTGCCATACTTTTGTATTTTAGTCTAAAGGTCACAGTATACATCCCCTGGGATCTTGTGAGAACCTTGTGACAGGTGACCACACTGAGGTACCCTGGGCTTCACATGCTCACTTGGGAGTGTGATTGGCACTTGAGTCTTAAGTCTGAGAGTTTCTTATACCCAGATTCCCTATTCCATAGAATCCTTGGGTCTATTTTGTGCTCCATCTGTTACAGTGAGGGTGCTTGGCTTCCAGCTGAGAACAACCATCCATGCTCCCCTCACATGCTCTGATAGCTCTGCAGAAGCTTGACACACCATGGGAAGAGTACAAGACGCTTTCCAGTCATCCCTTGCCTTTTAGAGTCTGAGCATTTGCCTATGAATCCACTCAGCTACCTCCACCTCCTTTTTTTTTTTTTTCAAATTATTTTATGAGGCTAGAGAGACTTCTCAGTGTTTAGTGAAGAGCACTTACTGCTCTTGGAGATGACCTGGCTTCAGTTCCCAGCACTCACGTGGTGGCTTATAACCACCTGTAACTCTAGTTCCAGGAGATCCAATGTCCTTTCTTGGCTTTTGGGTACCAGACACATGGTAGCATACATATACTCAGGTAGAACATTCATACACATAATTTTAAAAAATTACTTCTTGTTAATGGTGGTGACTATCTCCCTCTCTTCTTCCTTCCTCCCCCCCCCCCCCCCTGTGTGTGAGTGAGAGAGAGGAGAGAGGAGAGAGACAACGTGGTGGAGCCTGTTCTTTCCTCATAGCTTGACATGAGTTCCAGAGATCAGACTCATCAGCAAGAGCCTTTACCCCCTGAGCCCTCTTGCTGTACCATAGACTTATTTTTGACTCACCTGTGATTGAACACTCCCACCATTGGCTCCCAGGACTGTGTGAACCAAGTTGGGACCATGAAACATCTCCTAAGCAGCAGCCTCTGCTTCTCTAGGCCACTGACACATTTCAGGGGTCCTCCAGAGACTTTAGTCCACCCCTCAGTTCACAGAACTCTGCTCTTTCTGAGATAGACCCTCTCGTTGTGCAAGTATCTGTGGGAAGTGTGGGAGTGACTTTTTGGAACAGTCTGAACAAGATGGTTACTGGGCAAGCGGCTCATCTTATGTACCATTAGCATTGGTGGAGCTGGTACCAAAGAACCATGCTGCACAGGGTAATGGCATTGGGGAGAGAGCAACATTGTCCATCCTGATTCCATTTCTAAGCAGCTTTGCATAGTTTCCCAGACCAGCATCTTAATGGTGTATCTGGGTTTCACTGGTACAGCCATCTTTTAGAGAATTTGGACTTAGTGATATGATATGCTAGTCTGGGAGAACACCCCGAGGCATACCCTGAGGGCTACCTCTTTGCAAATACTTCTATTTTTATACTTAAAAATGAAATGCCTTCACTTTCTCCCACCCCCTTTCCAATCTTAGAACCGTGGATTGTCTTATAAGTTCTACAGGCCACCACGCATTGCACTACACTCCCACTGCCGGTCCCAATCTGTCTGTTTTCACCAGCTCCCTGTCAGACTCTCAGTTTTTCATCTGGGGTTACAGCTGAGACTTCTAAAGTTGGATGTATCCAGACTGCAGTGGGAGAATCAGGATGGGATTCTAGAGATACACATGGATTGCCTGAGGGCTTCTGTCACGGTTGTTCTGAAGGTGACAGATGGGAATATAAGCTGTCTTCCTCTAGCCACAATGTAGTGAGCACACGTGGTCTCGCCCCTCAACATTGGGACTTGATCACCACTCTGCTTGGCCTGAGAGGCACTTTCAACACCACGGGGCCGTTGTCCCTTGGCCAAGCTGGTGGGGTACTGAAAGTGGAATGTCAAGATCTATCTAATGCAGTGGACAGCTAAGACAGGGACAGGATGCCACAACAAACCAGAACTGGGTTTTCTCACTTTCTCACGGCCTTACTGTCTCTGTTTCTTGGTACTCCCTCACTCTGGGGAAGCAAAAGACACTGTTCTATATCTTATAGGAAAAAACGTACTCAATGAAAGCTCCAGACCCAGGCATAGTGCTCTTCAGCCTATCAGCATTTATTTATCAAATATCTTCTTGCAACCCACAGATACTCTTGATTTATCACCTGCCCCTAGAGAATTCTTGGTCCTGGGCTGTGGCTCCCTCCCCATGTCTCATGGGGGGAATATTTTTATGTCACCACAGTGGTAAGTTTATGGAACGTTGTTTTTTTTTTTTTTTTTGTATGGCGTCATAGCTTTCTGTCCACTATTCTGGGAAGGTCCATGTGACCATGATCAGGTTCCTAGCACAACTTTGATGGCCTGATTCTAGTCCTACAGTTATCTAGGAGGCATTTTGGGGGCTTGAGCTAGAAGAGATATGGGTTGCTCCCTAGGTTTGTCTGCAGCCTGTGGACATACCAGGACTCCTTCATCATCCCATGTCATCCTGGCTTATGGTAAGCAGGCTTGCTGTGTCTAGAGTTGTTCAGGCTTACAGCAGCCGCGTATAATCAATGTTGTGGACTCTATTGAATCTCCGAAATATAGGTAGGCATTTGCTTCGAGTGCTCCTGATAGAGCCCAGGTGTTTACACTTTTCATTTTCCTATGGAATCTTTGATGCTCTGCCTGGGCATCCGATACGCACATTTCCTGGCTTTGTTCTCACAACAGCTGTCCATTTCTTCATTGGAGGGATCACCATCATCCAACAGGAGTCACCTTGCTGAGATGTACTGATCTACTTTCAATTCAAGTCTGCTCGGGCTCTTTTAACTCCATCTACTTTTTCCTGTTCTGTTTTGCCCTGGGCTAATTCAATGCAGGATTTGTCTCTGAAGGTGCCTGCTGTATGAAAGGCACTTGCTAAGAGACCAGGGGTTTCCTCATCAACCTGGAAAGGATGACAGGGAAGGCTAAATCAGGACCCTGGGTTTGGTGATTCATGTGTCATGAGTGATATGCAGTGCAGAGGACCAGGTTAAGAGCAGCCGTTTAAGAAGCCTCTGAACATAGATAGCACAGGAACTGCATCCCACCAAGCAGTACCTCCCAAATTACTCCTCTGATGATCCTCTGCTTTGGGTGCACTCTAGGTCAATGCATGAAGTATTACTGTCTGACCCTTGTTACTACCCTTGGAGCAAAGAGCATCTTACTGACCCATCTGGAGATATATTCCCTCCCTAAGGACTGAGGCAGGCCAAATGGCACCTTGGAAACTTCTCTGCAACTCCGAGAAAGTCTGATTGTGGGAAGCCTTAGAACTTTGTAAGCCGCTTTTTCAGCATGCTCTCTGTGGGTGGCTGGGAAGTGAGAAATGGAAAAAGGAAGCAGGAGGTGAGATGGACATGAGAGGTGAACAGGGTCTCACTTCGTACCACTATAGGTTTAGTTAAGAAACCAAGGATCTTGGCTCACTTGAAGTGCTCAGGTGGAGCATTGCTATAGCAAAATAGAGGATCATCTTTGCAACAAAGCAGGGCAGGCCCGTCAGTCGTGGGGACTCCCATTTGTGTGGTTGTCTGGTTGTTCCTGTCCTGCCCTCATGGAAGTCATTGCTCTCTGTATTGCTGTCCCTCTGATTCCTGGCTCCCTGGACCCTTCTCAGTTTTTGCGTTCTGAGATCTAAAGAAACAGCTTTATTTAGAGATGTGCAGCCCATTTCTGCTGACTGGGAATGTGTTCTCTGGCCATGGAACCATTGGAAAAATCAATGGAAACCTAGGAGGAGGGAAAGTAAACTCGGCGTTGTTCTTTGGTCAGAGATGGTTTTAAATCCTCTTGTCTCCCTCCCCCCCCCACACCCCACGCCTCAGAAGACACCCATGCCGCTGCAGCGGAAACCTCTGCAGCCGTGCCAAACCCCCTGAGGTCTTCAGATCCACTCAGGATTGGTCTTGCACTCTCAGTTTCTAAGTCAGCCTAGCCGAGGTTCGCTGCTGACACTTTGGAGGGGACCTGCTTGTTCACTGGGCAATCTTAGCCAGGAACATCCTGCGTGCTGTGAGTGCGATGAGAAAATTGAAGACCAGCATGTAGGACGTTTTCTTTTTCTTTAAGACAGGAACTCTTGTAGCCCAGCCGGCCCTTAACTCATGGTGTAGCTAAGAATGGCTTTGAACTGCTGGTCCTTCCTTCAGCCTAAGCTTCTTGAGTGCCAAGTTTGGAGTGGTGCACGACTAGACCTGAGTTTATGGCGTGCTGAGGACTGAGTCCATGAGCATATAAACACTCCACCATCTGTGCTGTCTCCCTGGTCCCTTAGAGTCCTATGTTAACTTCAGGAGAAAGCCACGATTTAGAAGAACTGGGAGGGCTTAGGAAGGTACTGTTCCCTCTCTGCCTGGGTAGGCTTTTATTTCAGTCCCTCAGTCTCCTCACTTACAAAGAAGCCATGCCAGTTAACCTCCACCCAGGCCCTTCCATTCTTGAGTGGTTTGTGGCTAAGATGGGTCCAAGTATGAGAATTCTGTGCTGGCTAATCATGGATGTCAACTTGACGTATCTCTACTGTGAACCTCAAGAAAACATCTTTGTCAGATTGGCTTATGGGCGTGTTTGGCGCCAGATTTGCACAAAATCCTAACAGACGTCCGCCTGGCATGCTTTGTTTCTACTCCCGAGAGTCGGTAGACAGTGTGGGATAGAATGGAAATTTTTGCTTTTGTTTTCTTTTTTTTTTGTTTACTGTGGCTGGTCTCAGCTGGTCTCAGTTGGAACATATATCCAAGTGTAACTTGAAAATGTAGCATGGATCCTAATTGGTCTATAGTAAAAACCTTGAGCCAGATATTGGGGTAAATGATGAATGAACAGAGAAGTACAGGAGCTTCCTACCTCTACTGAGTCCTCGGCCTGAATGGGCTGAGATCCTGTCTCCACCAGCCTCCCTAGTGCTAAGGTTAAAGGTGAGAGCCACCACTACTACCTGGCTCTGTTTCTTTTGGGCAGGGTCAATCTGGGGTAGTCCAGGGTAGCCTTGAACTCCTGATCTTTCTGCTTTTTTCCTCCCAAATGCTGAGATTGTGCCGCCACTGCCTGAACCTCTGTGATTAATAAGTGCCTAGTTCTGTCCTCTGATTTTAGACAAGCTTTATTTGTTAGAGCACAAACAAAATATCATGGCATTAAACTCCTAATCTTTATGCTGTTTATTCCCCGATGCTGGGATTATAGTCAGGTATGGTATTACATATGTGGTTTTATGTATGCTGGAGATTGGACCCAGGGCTTTGTGCATACTGGGCAAGTATTCTCATCAATTGAGTGATAGCCTCAGCTCCCTGAAAAGTATCTTTATTGTTTACTAAATATATCTAAAATTTTGTTGAGCTATTGATCTCTGACTGCCCAGTTCCATATCTGAAAGCATATCCCACTGGAGTGAGAACCTGGTGAATTAAGGTAACAGGAGAAATGCATAACTCTTACTAGGCAGCCAGTAAGACATTAGTTATTTGCTACCATTTTGCTTGATTATGTTTGCACCTGCGTTTCTTCATCCTGTCACCCTGAGGTTGGGGGATGTAGACCCAGGGATTGCTCCGGAATTCATGTGGGGAAGATGGGCTGGCTGCAACTGGAAGGCCTTATGATCATTAGGAACATTCATGTCTTATCAACCTTCTGGAAGCCAGTCTTCCACTAGGATGCAGAATGATGGGCCTTGTTAAGACTCAACCATGTGTGGTTGTCATGACAGCTGTGTCTTCCGAGAACCCAAGGTAGCTGTGTCCTCAGATTTCATTGAATGATAAAGTTACCCATGGTTGAATAACAGTTGCTGGTGTGTGCAAAGCAGCCACTGTAGACAGCAGAATTTTGGGTGGAAGCTATAGGAACTCATTGCCTTTTCATGGCAGCCTCCAGTGGCTCTGAAGTACAGTCTGAGAAGATGTGGGGTGCATTCTTTCTGAGGGGCTTCTTCGGGACTTGACTGTGTCACTCAGAATGTTTCTGAACAATGGGTTGTGCAATTGGTAGGAAGTGGGTAGTAGGGCAAGTGCACAGGATGCTGTTTCAGGTGACTGCTTAGAAGGTGTTTCTTCAGGGCATTGTTTCTCAACATCCTAATGCTATGACTCTTTGGTCAGTTCCTCATGATATGGAGATCCCTAGCCATAAAAGTATTTCATGAATACTTCACAACTGTAATTTCCCTACTATTAAGAAATGTGATGTAAATATTTGATATGTAGAATACCCAATATGTGATCCCCCCAAATGGGCCATGACCCACAGGTTGAGAACCACTGTTCCATTGGGGACAATATCCAGCTTCCTCCAATGAAAGTCTAGTTTAGTTGATAAATTACTACAATTCACCTGTCTTAGTTCCTCGTCTGTAGGAATATAATTACCAAAACATCTTATTAAAGAAAACATTTAATTAGAGAATTGCTTACAGTTTCAGGGGGTTACTCCATGATCATCGTGGTAAGGAGTGTGGTACAGGCAGGCAGGCAGGCAGGCAGGCAGGCAGGCAGGCATGGTGCTACAGTGGTAGATAGCTGAGAGCTTACATCCTGATCCATAGGCAGGAGGCAGAAAGAGAAATTGGCCCTGGTGTGAGCTTTTGAAACCTCACTCCTTCCTCCACAAGACCACACCTCCTCCAACACGGCCACACCCACTAATCCTTCCCAAACAGTCCCATTAACCGGGAACCAAGTGTTCAAGCATAAGAACCTCTGGGTGCCATTCTCAGTCAGACCACCAAGATGACATTTGAGAATGTTCTATGAAACTCTGTTCCTCACCCAGAGACACAGCTCCTGTTGTAGTTACTGTCTGTAGCTAGAGTTGACTGTAAGACCCACTATGCTACTACTTCCAGCAAAGCTACAACTCTCCAAGGTGCCACAACCAACTCAGATAGTACCACCAACTGAAGACTAGGTGTTCAGACACATGAGCCTGGGGGGGGGCACTGCACATTCAAATTATCACAGCTCCTTTATCAGTTCCTCAGGAAATGTTCCGGGGTGGGGGGGGGGGGTTCCCTCGAGGTTCCAAGTGTAGGAGGAGGAAGATGTGAATGAAGAGAGTAGCTTTGTGTGGGGATGTCTGTCCACCGCTCCTGCTTGTTCTTACCTTCAGTCACTGATAGTCTACTGTGGGAACAGGCATTTGCTTACATGTGAAGAATCTCTGGGTAGCCCCCACTGGGGCTAAAAGGCAGCAAAGGTCAACCGCTCAGGGTCTAACCTAGAGCATCCTCAGCTAATAGATGGTGAAGTGCCCAGGACGCTGCCGATTCCTTCACATCTAAAAGGGCTGACTATGGGATGGTGTGAGTTGGCATCAAGATTCCCCTAGGATCAAGAATCCAGTAGTCATACTGGTCTCTTAGAAGTTAGCCCCCTCACTGGCTAAAGAACAGAATGTGAGTGTCTCTTTAAACTCAAAACACTAAACTTGCTTGGTAGGGCTTTTTTGTTTTAGGTCAGCATTCTATCCACAGTTCAAGGAACACAGAGGTTTTCCAGAAATGAGTCTCAGTGTTCTGTAAATTGTCCATATCCCTAGGGCGGGGGAAATGGTTGCCTCTTTAAAGGATGCTTGTTTCTGGGACCCTTTTAAACCACACACTACTGTACTATGGCTGACCTTCCTAGGGGTACCATAGCCATGGCTAGATAAGAATGAGATTGTATGTAGGTGATGGCAGAGCATAATTTCCCAAGGTGATGTTGTCCAAGGATAGCCAAAGTCAGCATGGCTGGATCCAGGTTATAGCCATCCTGTCTGGACAATCTTTCAAGATCCCTTCCTCTATAGATACTCTTGATAATGGTGGGTGAGGCATGTTCTGGAACCTTTCGGTTTTCTTTAATTGCATCAGAAACCGTAAAAGAGAGTACTATTTAAGAGTCTGAATGGAGGGTGAAGGCCTTTTGCAGGGGATGCCAGTTAACACACAGGACACAGCAAATGGGTCAGCATGAACCACAGCATGGGCTCCTGATTGCTATAGCCAGCTCTGCCAATTATCCCTTGCTTCTCAGCTGGGGCAAGCCAATGATTTATTCTGGAGACACTGAAGAGACTCCTGGAATTGAATGAGCTCTTGTGGCCGTGGCAGTAATGAGGCCAGGCCCATGAGACAGACGCCTGGCACTGAAGACTGAACTCTCAGTGTCCCAGTCAGGGAGGTGAGTCTGCCCTGAGCACAGGAAACCATCACACTTTACAAAACATTAATTTTCTCTAGGTCTCTAAAATAGCAGCTAGTATGACTTGTCCATTTATTTATTTGTTTGTCTCTACAAATCCATTCAGCCACAATGTTGGGGAGAGCAAATGGATTCTTCTGTGGAACGTAATTGATACCCTGAATCGGATGGAGCAGCCAGCAGCGTATCATCCTCAGAGTGGTGACAGCATTTACAATGTCCTCTGTGTATCCTCATGCTGTGGTGGACCTGGGAGGCTGATGAAGCCTGGTCAGTGATACTATGGTCAGTCTGACCAGAGAGACTAGCACCTGGACTTAGGCATACTTGGTGATTGCTGCCTCAAAGCACAGCATCCTGTGGCTAGGTGAGGGGAGAAGCTTCTGGAGTGATGGCGATGGGATGGGAATGATGAGCGCCGTTCCGGAGTCCCCTTGATTGAACCCAGTCTTACAGGCCTCATGGGGATAGGTAATGATGCAGATAGATTGTGTTCCCCTAAACTTCAGGATTCGTACTGAAGTCCTTACTTGGCCTAATCTTGTGCAAAGGCTATAGGGTTGAAGGTCACTTTCTGAAGGAGTTCATACTTTAATTCAGTTGGGGTCATGTTCTTGTAAGAGGAAGAAATGTAGTTATGACAGAAGTGGGGAGGAAGATGTGAAAAAGGCCCACAAGATTACCACATTGCTTCTCCTGGTGCTCAGAAGCCAACTTGCAGATGCCCTCCATGTGGCTCCAGGGTTTAGAACTGTGGGGCAACTCATTTTGATTGAGGCTAGGCCTGTCTGCCTGTGATAACTGTTTACAGCAGCCATAAGAGACAACAGCATTTTTCCTTCTTGTATAGACCAAGGCCCAGAGAGACAAGGGATTTATGAAGCCTGAAGGGACTATGTTAGACTGCTGTGGGGCCCATTGTGAAAAGTTAGCCATAGGTCACCTCAAGGTGCTATGGCCAGTGTCTTCTTTAAACAATCTTCACGGCTGGTTTTCTCCCTATGGGTGACCCCTGAGCCATCAGGTGCTCACTGCCAACAATCCTTTTCTTTGCTCAAAATTTGGAGCTCCATTTATTGCTGAAAAATTACTAACTACACAGAATTTAGTACACAGACTTTATACCCCCAGCTTTCAAAAATCACACTAGGGAGGTATGTTTGACATTTAAGTAGCTGTACTCATTTACTCTCTACTACTCTGAATTTGCAGATGAGTTAACACACATATAAAATTAACATGATGTGAGGAATAAACAAACCTTGATTTGTTCCAGCCTCACTAGTGATTTTTTTTTTTTTCTGGTATGACGAAATACTGAAAGGCAGGGAGATGGCTCACTGGTTAGTGTCCCACACAGGAGGCTCCAAATTCAGATCCTCCTGAACCCCTTAAAAGCCACCCCCCCCTTGCTCCTCACCAATGCAAGGATGAAAGCTGTGGCTTGGACACAGGAGAGCTAACCTCGCCTCTTAAAGGTGAACCAGCCCCATCCCTTGCTCTCATCTCACCACCCTGCTGCACTGTAGTACAGGTTGTGGTGTGGCAGTTGGAGAACTGGCCCCATCTCTTGCAGGAAACTTGATCAAGCCTCTCATGGACCTAACCCCGCCTCTTGCAGAACTGGCCCCGCCCCTTAGGGTCCTAATCCTGCCCCCCCCCCCCCCCCCCCGCAGGAGAACTGGTCCCTACCCACCTCTTCACCAGCCTGCAGCACTGTAGTGCATGCTGTGGTGTGGGCACTAGAGATCTAGCCCCACTCTGCTCTGGCCACAAGGTCATCTTTAGCTGGTGGCCTCTGGTGACATGCAGGCAGAGAAAGACTCACTGGGCTGGCCACTAAGAATTTGACCATGTCCCAGTGAACATATGGACAACACAAAATAGACTGTTGTTCTTTTGGGGGGAGGAAGGTCACAGAGTAAGGGAGAGGACATGGGGAGACTATGAGGTGAACTTGATTGTGGCACATGGTATGAGATCTCAAAATTAATAATAATAAATGAAAGGCACCATGGTTTGTGCCTTTATATACATATGTATGCAAATAAATTAAAACATGCAGAAAAGCATTTTTTTTTTTAAATGTCAGGCAAAGGTAGAGGAGGTAGGCAAATCCATGAAACTCATTGGTCAGCCAGCCTAGTCCAGTCTGAACTAGCTCCAGGTTTACTGACTCTCAAAGGATAAAGATGAACAGTCCATGAAAACGTTCAACTTGAGTAAGGCCTGTTGCCTGCACATATGTCCACATGTATGAGGACATACACATACACACATGCACATACACACACCTCATACAAAAGAAAAAAAATACGGGATTTACTCTCACATATAATAATGCATTATTAGCAATCATTCTTTTAATTAATTATTCTAGTACTAGAGGTTGCACTTAGACCTTTCTGCATGATAAATAAGCACTTTCCCATTCATCTTCACATAATTGCCATAACAGTTAAAGGCTCCAGGCATATGAATCCTGTACACTAGAATAATACATCCTTAAAAATTTTCAGAAGCTATATTATTTTTCTTTGCTTTTTTTTTTTAAAAAAATATGAAGTATAGCTTCCTAAAATTTTTGGTAAACATAAAAAAAAAAAAACCAACTTCTACCATCTTATCTAACATTATTATTTTTTAAAGTCTGTGTTTGAGTGTTTTGCCTGCTTATATGTCTATGCACCATGCATATGCCTGACTTCTGCCCAAAAAGGGATATGATCTCTGGGAACTCGAGTTATAGATGGCTGTGAGCTGCCACGTGGGTGCTGGGAATTGAACTTGGGTCCTTGGGAAAAGTAGTGAGCACACTACCACTGAGCATCTCTCCAGTCCCTGTCTTCTCTGGGCTTCCCACTGTCCTTTTGGCTTGTTCTGTCTTGCAGACTCTCTTATTGCTTGGACTCAGCAGCTGGACTTAACTATTCACTAGGGCGTGACATGGGTTCTTCTGGGGACAAGAGTGCAGTGTACAGGATTTCCCCCAGCTCCCCCCATTTCCAAACCTCTGAACCCTTTCCTAGTTTTCTATTGCTCCAGCTGTCTGGTTTCTTGAGACTGGCTATTGTCTTTGGCAGTTGGGGCCTTGTCATGGTTGTGAGGAATGTCATGGGTGGGGATGCCGTGACCAGCCATTCTACTGGAGATGGTAATTCCCATGTTGTTCAGCCCAGAAGAAGTGGGGCAAGTTTACTCAATGCCAAAAATAAAGTCTAAGCCAGACCCAGAGAGTTCCGTGGGCAGCTGACATCCTGGACTCCCTTCACAGCATCAATGGCAGAAACAAAGGGGACCAGAGTACAGTTCTCAGGTTATCCTGTGCCCAGTCCCACAGGGAGTCTGCCTAAGTTGGCAGCTACCCACTGGCAAGCTGCTAAGTACCACTGAGAGGGTTGGATTGAGGGCAAGATGTGTGAAAGGGAGAAGGTTCAGGAGAGCCTTGCCTTCCTGCTGGGATATAGCCTAGTTGTCAGGAGGCTTGCCCAGCACACATGAAACCCTGAGCTCCATCCTCAGCACCACATAAACCATGTGCATTGGGTGCAAAACTCAGGAGATAGATATGGAAGGAACAGAAGTTGAAGGCGAGTCTGTGCTAATGACAGCTCATCTCAGAAAATACAAAAGGAAGCGAAGAGAGATCTGTTCATTAGGGATTGTATTGCTCTCAGCAGATTCCCCAAGACCTCAATTGCCTGTCACTGCTGATGAGACATAGGGCTGAACCCTCCGCATTTCCAGCTCTGCCTCATTTTTCATTTCTCACTTTGCCTTGATTTTCCCCCCCTTGCTGGTTTGCAAAGTGCTGGAATTGCAAGTTGGATTTATAAGCAAAGTGACTTGGGAGGAAGGAGCCCACTTTTCTACAAAGCTTTGGCTGTGAATTGCTCCCTCCTCAAGGCTCTGATAAGTTCTGCAGCCTTATGCAAATGATTACAAATCAAGCTGATGCCACTGGAACCCTCCCACCTCTTTTGAAGCCTCAGAAAGAGCCAAGAGTCAGGTGGATTCTGATCTTGCTTGGGGTCTACTTCTTCTCCACCTCCTTGCTCTGAGCCTGTGGACAGGCTCCCTTGGCTACAGGGCGCATAGTAACCTGAATGACATTGCACATACCAAGGTACTTGGTTCACCTGTCAAACTCGGGCAGCTAACCTTTCTTGTTAATGGGAAATGAAAGTGAAATTACATAATTTCCTGTACTCAGCACCACCCACCCTTCATACTTCATGAGGCTTGTAGTGTTGGGGATGTAATCTTCTGCTTTGGCATGTCCTTCCGTGTAGGTAGGGCTGAAGGAATGCAGCCCCAGATGGGTTAATTTAGCTGATTCTTGCTTTCTGGGACTAGATTATAGGGTGTGGAGGGCTCTCCTGTCAGTCTCTAGCCTTGAGAATGTGGACCAGTCTCTCTCTGATGCGGGCTTTTGTCGCATTTGTTTGTTGGGACCACAAGTAACAAGGATGCAAGCTGAGGCTCCTGATTATATTCCTTCCTATTCAAGAGCACCGGATGTGCTGTTGAGACTAAGGACTGAGTACTTACTTACTTACTTACTTACTTACTTACTTACTTACTTACTTACTTATTTATTTTACTCTATTTTATTTTCTGGTTGCACCCAAGCCAGGCCTCCCAGCAGATTTGGTTGTCTACACAAGGCAGTTTTGCAGAATGAATGTGATACAGTGTGGTGTTTTGAGTAGGTATGGCCTGCATAGACTCATGTGTTTGAATATTTCATCCATGGAGAGTGGCACTGTGGGAGGTGTGGCCTTGTTTAAGGAAGTATGTCACTGTGGAGTAAGGCTTTGAGGTCTCAAAAGCTCAAAGTCTTGCCAGTGTGTCAAGGTGAAGAACTCTCAGCTTCTCCAATACCATGTCTGCCTGCAGGCCACCATGATAATAATGGAATAAATGTCTGAAACAATAAACCAGCTCCGATTAAATGTTTTCCTTTATAAGATTTCCCATGGTCATGGTGTCTCTTCACAGCAATAGAACAGTGACTAAGACATATGGCCAGATACTGGTTAGTCAAACCCAAGTCCTCTCTGATGGTGGGTGGTATGACTGTCAGAACCCCAGTGGTACCATCATCCAAGAGGCATAAGAGCTGTGGGGGGTGTTAGAGGAATTCACAACTAACTTGTTTGTGTTTCAGACTAGACCCTGATATTAGCCCATTTTGTGACATCAGGGTCCAGCACTTAGTTTTCTTATCTGCAAACAATGTGGATAGAGCATCACATCACAAGGAACAGATGAAGGACGGGGGGTGGGGGGGGTTTAGTGGAAACTTAGTAGCTGAGCTGTGGTCAGTGCGAGTTACTTTTGATGCTCCTGGCTGTTGGCTGAGTTGAGACTGAGCCAGTAAAAGACCACACACTTCCCAATTCAGCATCAGTCTAAGGTGGCATCTCAGGCTCCGGGTATGGTCCTAACACTCTCGTCTCAGAGTCACTAAGGGTTAACCATGGGCAGCTTGGATTTGTTTTGCTAGTCTTCCTCAGTTTTTCCTCTGTACACTGTTACCATTGAACCTGTATGTGAAGCACTTCCCTAAGATGGCTGGACCTAAGCCAGGCTTATTCCTTCCTCTGACAGTCATATGTTGGGTAGTTTCTGTGTCAGGCCAGGTGGCACAGAGACTCCAGTGGCCACAGGTGGACAGATGGGTCGGAGTTATCATGTCTTCATTTTGAGCTCATGGGTTTGGAATCAAAATCTAATTTCAGAAACTCAGTGTCATGACACAGAAAGTCTTGTACAGAAGGAAAAGGCTTGGGATGGAGGTAGCTTTTTGAGAGTTACCAGTCTTCATCCTATGGATTGGTGTCTGGTGTGTGGGCTGATCTGGCTATTTGTTTGCCTTTATAAATAAGTGCACTTGGATCCCAGCCAGACTGTGGGTTACATATTATCTCTGTCTTCTTTTATGCCTTTTATCAGGGTTTAGTGGTCCACAAGGTGCTGTGGTTCACAGAGCCAGAAGTATTGACTGCAATGGATACGGTCTGCTGACTGGTGGCTTCCTCGGCCTCACTGTAGCCAGGTACTTACCAGTTGAAGTAAAGATGTGGATTTCAGGACAGACTTAGGTCTAGCTCTGTCCTGATTCAGGATTATACTTCTTGAGTGTTGAACAGTATATAATTCTGGAGGAAGAACAGTATCATCTGAGCAGTGTCCTCATACTGAGTCATGGCAATGGGAGTTGTATTAGGTTTCTGGCCCAGACTTTCGAGCCTAGCCTCGAAGACTGGCAGACCTGCAGACCCACAGACACACACAGATGCTTACATTAATTTTATACTGATCGGCCTAGGACTCGGGCATATAATTTGCAAAGTTACACTAACCCATGATTGTTATCCTGTTCAGCAATGTGGCTCGGTACCTTTCCTCAGAGCAGCATAGTTGTTCTCTGTATCTGCTGGCTTCTCCACTGTCTCTGTGGCATCTCTGCTCTCTTCTTCCTGTTCCCAGAGTTTTCCCAGTCTGACAGTTCCACCCGTACTTCCTGTCTACCTTCAGCCAACCAGCGTTTTTTATTAAACTAGTAGATGGGACAATTATTTACAATGTAATATAATCCCACTACATGGAATCATACACATACTGGTGTATTCCCTGTCTACCCTCAGCCGATCAGTAGGTGGGACAATTATTTACAATGTAACATAATCCCACTATATGGAGTCATACACATACTGGTGTACTTCCTGTCTACCTTCAGCCAATCAGTAGGTGGGACAATTATTTACAATGTAACATAATCCCACTACATGAAATCACACACATACTGACAACATTTCCCAGTAGAACTGCCCAGAGTTCGGCTATTGAGAGAAAAAGACAGAATCAATGGATTAGGATGCTGTCCCTGTTAAGGGCATCCTTATCCCTTCATCTTCTTCCTGTTTCAGTTTCTTGCCATCCAGTGAGTTCACAACATAGGTGTGTAACTCAGGCCTGTAATTCCAAATACAGGGGAGCCTGTAGCAGGAGGGCTGGAACTTCCAGGTCAGCTTGAGTTGCAGAATGAGTTCGAGACCATCCCAGGTAACTTCATGGGCTCTCTCAATTTTTAAAGTTTAAAATAGGATTGGGAGTATAGTTAAAGGCAAAGTCATACAAGAGGCCTTCGGTTTAATGAGTAGCACTGTATGCACACATGCACATGGAGCAGTGCATGCCTAGAATATCAGCATTGGGAAGGAGGGCACCAGAGGGTCTTTGCAGCTTCTAACCAGCCATTCTAGAGGAGTTTGTTGGTTCCAACTCAGTTAGAGACCCCACTTCATAAGTTGGAGACTCACCTGCTACTTTGATCTGGTACTGCTTAGTGTCTGAACATGTTTTATGAATGAGATTCAGGTCAGTGCATCACTCAACCCTCATCAGAAAAGGGTTAATTACCTCAAGCAGATGGTAATTAATAAAGAAACCCACAACTGGACGGCATGTAGAGAATATGGGATTTTGGAATGCCTAGCCCTAAATAGGATGTCTGTATCACCCCCTCCCCTCAAGGCTCAGGAATCTATGCTGAATGGGAAGCAGAAAGACTGTATGATCAAGAGGCAGTAGTAATTCTAAAGAAACAGTGCCCTTGGGACACAATAAGGCAGATATACATATGAACTCATGAGACTGCAGCAGTATGCACAGGGTCTGTTTAAGCTCAAGCAAGACAAATCCCAGCATGGAGAGGGGGAAGTGGGTGCAAAGCCTTATCCCTAGCCAAGAAACAATTGGCATTTGCTTCCTACTAGGTCAAGGAAAATCCTCTTTAGTGGAGTGACGCTGAGTATAGTCAGCCAGTGTAAACTGGACCCCATGTGTGCACTGGTGGCTTTTCTTTTTCATTTTTTTTAGAGAGAGAGAAAGAATATGAAATCTGGGAGGCTGGAAGACGGAGGCATATGAGAAGAGTTGGTGAGGGGAATAAATATGATCAAAATATATTGTATGACATTCTCAAAGAATAAATAATTTTGAGGAAGAGTTGTAGAATAATTGAGGAAGTCACCTGATGTCAGCCTCTGGCTTGTAGCCATTGAGCTCCAAGGATCTACCAGTTCCCCCCCCCCCCCCCTTCCCCCTGTGCTGGGGTCACAGACCCCACATTGCACTCCACATGCCAATACATCTAAATTTTACTTGAGTTCTAGCATCTGTACTCAGGTCTTCATGTTTGAACAATAGACATTTTACCCACTGCGACACCTCCTCAGCCCAACCAGTCTTAATTCTTATTAAAACTTCAGTTGCTTCACCCCTTCCTCCTTCTATGAAAGAATTAAACCTCTTTCCAAAGGCTGACAGGTTGGGGGTTCAACTCAGAAAAGAGAGCCATTTGAGTCACTGCTTAGCTCTGACTGGGATGAGTCAAAGGCATTGTTCCTTTTGACAATAGAGTAAATTTGAGATTTTAAATTAGGAAAAGATGCACAGGAGAGCAGATACTTTTGGAACTCACAGTTAGCTCAAAAAACACGTACGACTGTGTCATCTGGAACTTGTGATTTATATAACACCAAATGATGCCTCCTACATTCCCAGAAGAGGCAGACCTATAGAATGATTGGCTGAATAAGGAAGACAAGGTATAGACCAGCTATTTTAAATTACCATAATGGCCTAATGCTTATTAAAATATTTGTAATTCAGAGTATCTGGGAAATTCTCACTAGACTTCCTTAAAGATGTCTATTGAAAATTCTGGCTGATTCTATCAGTGTCTTGCTTGCAAATTGTGCTGTGCAAGCATAAGGAACTGAGCTTAGAACCTGTCCATGTGAAAGCCTTGGTCTGGTGGCACGTGGTGCCGTGCCTTGGAATGCTGGTGCTGCAGGTAAGGAGACAAGAGGTTTCCTAGCGATCAGTGACCAGTCTAGCCTAATTGAACCTGTGAGCCCAGGTCCTAGTGAAAAACTCTGTCTCAAAATACATGGTGGACAGTTTCTGAGGAGTGATACTTGAAGTTGACCTCTGCCTACTCTGCACACATACTCACACTCACTCATTCTCTCTCTCTCTCACTGTCTCACACACACACACACACACACACACACACGTACAAACACAAGAGCACAAGTGTACCTATGTAAACACACCAGTACACATAGATACAGAAATGCATAAATAAAAGGTGTCTGTTGTGAATATTGCTGACATTTGCGTGTGACCATTCTGTGCCTGGTTCAGTTTTCCCCACTTCCTTAAGTTACAGCCTCAGTTAACATCTTAGCATTCACCTAGTGCCTATACCTGTAAATACAGCATATACTGTACATCACTGCATGCCTTGCATTTTTCTACACATGTTCTGCAGTTCTTTTCACACAAATAAATGTAGCTTTCCTATTCTTCAGCGTCCCACCTTGAGTAGCTGTGGCCCATGTTATGAGCCTTCTCATTGAGTTGATACCAGTCTCTTGACATTACAAGCAGGGCCACAGTGATTAACTTTGGCCCAACACTGAGAAATGGGATTACAGGCTCAGTGAGCCAATAGGTAAACTTTGGGTAGATATTGACACACTCCTAGCCTGTGTTATTTTAAACCACTCAGAAGAGGAATGTTCTAGGAACTCATAACCTCACCAACAGAACATTTTGCCAGGCATTTGGATTGTTCTTCATTTACTCATGACAAATAGCATCTTCTGGCCATTTGATTTTTTTTCCTGTACAAATTTCATTGTTCTGTAATTATTATCTATAAAATCATTGCTATTTATTTGATGATTGGCTGCTATTTGTTTTTCTGAGACAGTCTTGCTTTGTAGACTGGAACTTTATGTGTAGCCCAGGCTACCCTCAAGATATGGATAGTCCTCCTGCCTCTGGCATGATGGGTGTGCCCCGTGCATGATTTTTGAAGCCTTGTATGAATTAAAGATGATCATTTTGTGTTTGATTTTTTAAGTCGGGGTTTCTCTGTGTAGCCCAGGCTGTCCTGGAACTGACTCTGGAGACCAGGCTGGCCTAGAACTCAGAGATCCTCCTGCCTCTGCCTTCTGAGTGTTGGGATTAAAGGTGTGCATGACCACCTCCCAGCTTAAAGGTACTTTTTGCCAGTGATCAGTTTGTATTGGTTTTACATTAAAAGAAAAAAAATCATTGGCTTTGGAGCTATTGAAATTTATTTCTATAAAAGAATGTTGCAGAAAGAAAAATAGTCTCTCTTCCTTTTAATCAGGTAGTTTTCCTTTTGTGAGCATGCATCCATCCCTTGCAGTCACTCCACAGTGAACATGGTACAGACTTTGAAAAATCTTACCTCAAAGCATTGACTAATGTATTTTTCCTTCTTATGGCACACACTTCCTGTTCCTACTTTTACTGATCCCTTTAACAGGCACATCACACTTGGAGCGTCTTAATATCATAGGAAAATTCTCATACCACTGATTTGTTCTGTAGATGAATTCCCAGAACAGGGGCTACTTGATGGCAACATAGAAATATTTCTAAGCCCCTGTCTTGCTGCCCATTGCCTGGCAAAAGTGTCAGGGTTTTTTTTTTTTTTTTTTTTTTTTTATGTGTCTGGGTTTTATTATTACCCATATTTGTTTATTTCCTCATCTCTAACCAGGTAATTGCAACTTTGTAAGTGTTAGTTGATTTTAAAGGAGGCCCCTGAGTTTGGCTGGGAGCCGAGAGATCAGGTCCTGTCCCAAGGACACAGAGCCTGCCAAAGGCAAGCCCAGGACTAGAGCCAAGCTTGTTCTCGAAGTGGGGGACTCACTCTTTGTCATGCAGGGTCATCCCAAAGAAGCTCAGAAAACTGGACATGTTTTTTACAAGTGCCTCAGTGTAAGCACCGAATCACACCAAGCCTCCATATGCCCCATTGAATGAGTGTTTTGTTTCTTAGAGAAGATCACACCTATTCCAGGCCATGTCCTCTGCATGTGTGCTCACACCATGTGCATCATATAACTAGCTGGTACACAGGTATGTCCTGCTCCTTACTAGGAGGAAGTGAGGACACTCCAGTCAGGGCGTCTTCCTAGGTAGAGAGTTCTGGGGTGTCAAATGAATGTTACAGGACCGGTTCATACTCTGTGCTACTGTTGGGCTACACGGCTGGGCTACAGTAATGATGGTGAACGAGGCCTGTTTGAATCACTAAGCTTCTGGAGTGTCTGAGTCTGGAAGGAAAAACCAAATCAACAATGGGGATCCATAAGCATTGGACATCCAAAGTGGAAGGGATCGGGTCTGATAGTCACTGTCACTGGAGTCTCTGGGACAGAAAGATGGCTGAAATGGCATCCGACACCCCTGGGAACTGCATCCCAATCTCATAGCCTCCCATTGTTTCTCATCCACATATAGATCAGCAAACGAGTGTGGAAAGGAAGCCTGCCTTCCATTGTAGTCCTGGGGACAGGGAATCTATCCTGGAATGTCAAGAACCTTATAGGTGGCCTTTGTGTGGCAGAGTCCAATGGCCTGTGAGTGAGGCAGACACTGGCTGGACTGAATGGCCTTGTTATTTAAGAGGCTGTCATTCTGCATTAATGGTTTTCAGGCGGCCAAATAACCTGGGTCCTCAGGAACATCTGGTCCCACTAGACCCATTACCATTTCCACAACTGTGTCCTCTCCCCAGATGGGACCTTCAAGCACGGGGACACCTTGCCATTGTTGTAGGAATATTAACCCCAGGTTGAAATGGGGCTGTAAATAAGCACGTTTTCTAGACTCTAACAAGTAAGAATCCCCAACAGGCATGCGCCTGGCCCTGGGGACTGTGCCCAGGTTGTCTTTGGGTTTTCTTAGGAATAATTGGAAATCCACATCTCTGTTTCCCTGAAGGAAAAGTTGCGTCAGTTCATCTGGTTGCGTTCAGTTCCCCTAAGGTTGGGCTGCACACAGAGCTGCACGCTTGGATGTGAGCCACTGCCTCTGCAGTCTGAGTCCTGACCATTGGTCTGGGTTTTGCTTCTTTGTGACTATTCTCAATCCAAAGCTCCATTTCTGCACCTGCGGGGACCGTCACCATGTCAGAACTCATTCTGAGTAAGTTCTGTAGTTTGCCTTTCTAACTAATAGAATATTACAGAGTGCCCCCCCCCCCCCCATGGAGTATTGTCTTCTAGGAAAAGGGGACACAGGGATCTGGGGTATTGCTGCACTGTGATCCTCTATTGTGATCTTTCCACTTAGGAACTTGTCTGAACTTGAGTCTCTTCAGCCGCCCAAGAGCAGGATTGGAGCAGCCATGGTGTTCCATGTGTTTAGACTGGCAGACAGGATCCGACAGGGAAGGGGCTGAGGAGTGCTGGAAAGAGACGTCTGCTGAGCTCGTAGGCTAGAGAGGAAATGCTCAACCCCACCCAGGTCCATCCTGTCTAGGGATGTAGCAGGTCCCCCTAAACTAGGTTAGGACAGATGTTCTCTGAGATTGGCTGTGAGGGGAAAGGACTTCTGTGAGTGTGGTTGAAGATGTTGAGCCGTGCGTTTATAAGCCTGTATCTTGGTAAATTCGTATCAGGATACCAAGACCACTGTTACCAGCTGGAAGGCTTTATGATGAAAAGCATATTGCTTTCTCAGAGTGTGATTGCTTTAGTCTGCAGGTGAAACAGACAAATAGCAAGTGTCTGTGGGTAAGGAAATGAGAGTCAGTGTTTGTGAAGAGAACCTAGGGAGCCTGTAGCAATGGATGTATGTCTGTCTTCATTTGGTAGACAAAGAGTGTAGTCCTGGATGAATGAGTTGTTCAGGAAACTGTGTTTATATCATTCTTGCACCTCAACATTTTATCTTTTGAATGACGACATCTGATCTAAATTTATTTCTCTATGATTTGCCATGTCTTCTATGAACTACAAAATACAAGATGTAATGAAAGGTGATAAAATGCTACAGGTAATTCTAAATGTGTTGTGAGATGATAGGCCGCGTTTTGGTTAGAAGCAGAGTGTGTGGGTATTGCAGGCCAACTGTGTCAATAGTACAGACTATTATACTTACTGAATATCACTAAGTTCACAAGCCAAACCAGTCCCCTTAACCTCTTTCACTGAGTCCTTGAGGTCTCACGTGGGGTTGTAACCATGGTAACTACAAGTTCTTTGTTCCTTTCTAGTCCTCTTACCAATATGTATCTCAACCAAATCTTAGATCACAGGTGCTGTATTGATTATGGAAAAGGCTACAGAGGAGGAAAGGACAATAGGGGGAGTCAGTGCAGTTGGTTAATGTCCTAAAGAAATAAAAATGATCAGATAGAGAGAAAGGGTATACAGACAGTGCCAAAGTGGGTGGCACTGATAACAGGGAGCATTGTGCTGAGCCGAGTCCTGCCTGTCAGTCTATTTAGCAGAGGCTGTGAGAAATACATGGCAGTAGACATTGTAGGAGTACCAGGTGGGTGTGCCCTACAGCGTGGCATCTGCCTCACTGATCGGGTTTGACAATCTGCCGAGTTAGAGTTCGATGTGCCCAGCATCTGCCGGCTTAGTCACTTTGCATAGATAAATGGTAGCACATCCCACCTTGACAGTTATTCTGCAAATGGAATAACTCCCAGCAAGCCATTCTATATGGAATGGGTGAGCCAAGCCTCTGGTCTATGTAGAATGTACCAGCTCTGTGAAGTGGGTTCTCTCTGCTCCACTCTATCAATGGCAGGAGCCATCTCCTTGGAGGAGTAGGCCTTCCTTGCCCAAGGGAGCCTAGTCCTGTTCCAGATCCCATTAACAAAGGAAAGAACAAAAGGCAGCAGAGCATTTCTTCTCCCTTTGAAAAGTTTCTTTTCTTTTAATGATTGTTTTTTGTTTTTCAAAGAGGTGGGGCAAACATAAACCACTAAATAGGTATCTGAGGTGTCAGAGCATGTCTCTGGATGAGATGCTGAGGGAAGAGCCAGAGGGTGATGAGGTACCCTCTGTCTTCAACCAAGAGCAAAGAATCAGGTGCTTAAAGAAATGGCAGTTTGGAATGTGAGGATTTCTGACCTTGCAGACCTCAGGCTGCTGAGGTGACTGGGGTTCTTCAAGTTTGCTCCCCCCCCCCCCCCAAGAATATCTATAAAAAGACAAAGACTTAAGAATTGAGGCCCCATGGAGAGGAAAAGAATTCCATAGCAGGGCTCAGATGGCTCCGCATGTGCATGTGTGAGGACTTGAATCTGAATCTCTAGAACCCACTACAGCCAGACCTGGAAGTGTGTGTCTGCAACCGCTGTGCACAGAATTCACGGGGGCGCGGGGGGGGGGGGGGGGGGGGGGGGAGACTAGAGACCAGCTTGCCTGGTGCTGGTGGCTCACTTCATTTCTTTGGCTCTGACCTCTCACCCACTGCCCTGGAGGATTTGAGGCTGGAATTTCCTGACATGTGTTAGTCTCATTCAGGAAACCTCCCCTGTTCCTCCTTAGCAGCCCTGCACCCAAACTAGGGAAGGAAGATCCCTGAAGCAGGGGCTAGCGGATTGTTTTGTACAGGGACAGAGGGTTAACTATTTTGAGCTTCCATAAACTTAGTTCCTTTGTTTGCCTATGTTTTGTTTACTTTGTAATCTTTAAAGCTATTGTGTGCTTGCTTGTCTGTCTGTCTGTCTGTCTGTCTGTCTCTCTCTCTCTCTCTCTCTGTGTGTGTGTGTGTGTGTGTGTGTGAGAGAGAGAGAGAGAGAGAGAGAGAGAGAGAGAGAGAGAGAGAGAGAGAGAGAGAGAGAGATGAGTATTTGACTGTGGGTGCCTTCCTGTATTGCTCTCCATCTCTTATTTTGTCATCAACCATTATCATATGTATGCATGCACACATGGTGTACTCATGGAAGTCAGTTGTCCCCTCTCATGAGTTCTTGGGTCAGACTCGGGTTGTCAGGCTTGCAAGTAGTCACTGTACCTGCTGAGTCCTCTTGCTCATCCCAATCTACTTTACTATTTTGTGTTTGTTGGTATTTTGCCTGCCTGTATGCCTGTGTACCGTGTGTGTGCAATACCCTCAAAAGACAGGCGAAGGTGTTAGATCCCCTGAAACTAGAGATGCCTTATGTGTTTTAGGGATGGAACCTCTCTCTGGAAGAGCAGCCTACTCTTTGCTTCTGAGCCATGGCATTGCCAGCCTAGTGCCTCATCTGGGGTTCATAACCCTGAGTCTTTGGTAAGAGAGGTACAACCTCTAGAAGAGGTTACAGATGTTCCCAAGTCCCTGTAAGTACCAGCGATATCCCTGATCCTATGCCAGCCTACTGGACATGGAAACAGTTCTTCCCTGGGCTTCATTGCTCTGAGTCAACCTTTCTTACCTCTTTCTCCTGTCAGCTATTCCTTCAGTATATGTAGAACACGTACTTACTATGAGTTCTGATTATCATTGTGCTTGTGGGGAAACTCTTCCCCACTTCCAGTGCCTCACCTGGACTGTTCCCAGTCAGCCAGCAGGCAAGGCAGACACCTACAGGGAAAGGACTCCTGCATTAGCACATTGTCAGTGGATCTGTTTCTTTATCTTAAGCTAGAACTTTAGAGAGCAGTTCCCAGAGGCATTTCTGTCTATCACATATGATCTTAATTGGTCACATCCAGGATTGAACTACACTGAGCATGCTCAGAAATAGGCTCACCCTTATAGGAATATGTACAGGTCCCTTGAATAAAATCACCATGCGTCCTTTGTACCAAAGAACCTCACCGTAGAAAAGACCTCCCTCTCCCCTGCCCCAGTGTGCTCTTCTAAGTCTTGACTCTGCTTCTATTGCTTTTTTTCCCTCACCAAGAGGCAAACCCGTTGCATCTAGGAACTGATCCAGGGTCTGTGCTGAGAGAACATTTTCCTGATAGAGTTGTCAGGGTGAGAAACCCTAACAAGCTAGGCTATCACTCATCCTCAATGTGCTAATTAAAGAGACAAATAATCAAGAAAATCACAGAAAGACTTGTTCCCCATGGCCACATTGGGAAGAAGAACAAATAAAGGGGTTCAGGGACCCCAAGACCATCCTCAGATATCTGGCATGAGCTTTAGCTTAAAGAGAGTGCAGGCAGTCCTGGTTGAGGTGCGGTCCTGCTCATCTATTTACTCCTTAATGCCTGGGCTCCTGCAAGGTGGTCAGAACTGTGAGCAAACTTCAGGAGACAAGTTTCTCCTCTGGCCGGCCTGCTCCAGGCATCAGCCTTTTCCTTCTCCGGTCATGAGACTCCTAAGGAAACTCCAGTTTATTGGGAGCCATTTTCCAATGGGAGGTCAGTCATGTGCCTCTCTTTAGAGTGTGTTGGCTCCTGCCAGGAGGGTTGTATTTAAGAACTATTAGTAGATGGCTTCCTTCTGTGGTGGAGTGTGTAAGCTCTGTGCCGTCTTTAGTTTTGTTCCAGTTTTATCTTTTATGTTTCAACCTGGCACAAAAGTTGTAAAAATTAATGAAATGCCAACATGATGCCCGTGGATGTCATGTGATGTTCATTAGGGTCAGGGGAAGCCTGCCCATCCCTCCCAGCACCATTTCTTGTGGTAAAATGCTTGCCTGCTACATGCTCTGGAATAGAAGCATAAGAGCACGTAAATGTTTGTGGCCATGTTTATTTTGAGTATTCCTCTGCCTCTGGACCTCTGCATAGCCCTGGGAACACAGAGGTGACCCTAGAAGATAAGGTGGGTGCAGAAAAGGGATGATTTTTTCCCAAAAGCATCAAGGCAAAGTTGGCTTCTCTGCTTTCATTTTATGTCTGTCTCCTTAGCCTTAAACTTTGGATCAGTTCTTGCTCACCTCTGCAGGAGGCTTCTTTTTGCTGCTAGTATGTCCCCCTAAACCTGGTGGTCCCTTCCCAAGGCTGGAGATGCAAAGATTAGAGCAACTGAGGTTTTTCCAACTGGTAGCTTCAAGCTTTAATTTACAGCATCCTATTCCAGATTCCTGGAGTGATGCCTAGAAGGCTTGAGTGATTGTCTGCACCTTCCAAGAATGGCACGTCTTTATAGACTTCACCCCGGTGGCCCTTGCTCCTCCTAGAGGCCAGAATGCACCTCCTCATTTCCATGTCCAAAATTAAGTAGCTTCTCACTGCTGTGATAAAATATGCACTAGAAATACTATAAAGAATGAGGAATTTATTTTGCTTCACAGTATGATGATACAGTCAAGTGGTTTTCAACCTGTGGGCCATGACCCTTTGGGGGAGTTAAATGACCCTTTCATTGGGGTTGCCTAAGGCCATCATACAATTCATAATAGTAGCAAAATTACAGTTATGAAGTAGCAATGAAAATAATTTTATGGTTGGAATCACCACACCATGAGGGAATGGTATTAGAAGGTCTGGTGTTAGGAAGCCTGAGAACTACTGGTGTCCATCACAGTGGGTAAGTGATTGCGGCAGCCATGAGAGGGTCTCAGAATAAATGTAAATTTTCTGGATGAGTTGTGTCCTGTAGGCAGACTCTGCTCTGCAGTGATGGCCAACGTAGCAGCTCTCAGGGCCCTCCCTTGTCATTTTTGTCTCCTTTGGCTTCATAATGAGATTTGTTAGGGCAGATGTTCTGGCTACTGAAGTCAAGGTGGCTCCTGGCCTTGTTGGTTTGTGAAATTCTTCATCAACAACACTTCTAAGCTTCCTAGATGCCAATGCTCTTTGATTAATACCCTTTGATGAGTAGCAGAAGAAGAACTATATACATGTAAATGTAAGAACAAGAAGCAGGGTTGCCTGGCACAGTGTTATCCCAGAGAGCTGGGACGTGAGGACAAGAGGATGGGGAATCCCGTGGTGATATTGTGAGTATGCTTTACCAAATGAAGCTTGTTTGATGATCAGAGAGCAGAGCCACATTAGTTAGCCACAGAGGCCAAGAAGTGTAGGTTCACACTTTTAATCCCAGCATTTGAGACCTCATGCCTTTGATCCCAGTACTTGGGAGGCTCACACCTTTAATCCCAGCATCAGGGAGGTTGAGACAGGAAGGCTGGGCAAGGTGAGGAATATGATGATATATATTTAATAAAACCAGTCTGGAATATCAGACAACAGATCCACCCACAGGAGAGTCAGAGAGTGGTAACCCAGGCCTTTAACCCCAGCATGGGAAAGACCTGGAGAGTGACCTATGTATACCTTTAATCCCATAACTCCAGAGACAGAGATCTTTCTGTGTTTTTGAGAGTTTAAGACCTAACTACCAAATAGTAGTAGCTCACACCTTTAATCTTAACTCTAGACTATGATGCAGAGTTGAACCCAGAAGTGAAACAACTTCCTAAGGCAGGCGTAGGAAGACAGAATTATTCTGTAGAAGTGACAAGGAGTCGGGCTGAGGACTCTGGAAGATAGCTTTTACCCTGAGATGCTGGCTGACTGAGAATTGACTGTGGTCTGTCTCCTCTCTCTGATATCCCAGCTTTACCCCCCAATATCTGGCTCTGCGTTTTCATTTAGTAACAACTAGAATTCGTGTTATAGAGGAATATAAGGCTGGAGGAGACAGGAGCTCTTTTTTTCCTTCAGCCTGGGGATTTAGTAGATGTAAGAACTCTCTTGTGGATGACTGCTCTGCTTCTCTGATTTTTCAGCATTACCCCAATATCTGGCTCCAGGTTTTTATTAAGACCAGTCAGGATTCATGCTACAGGATTCAGTGCATCCCAAGCAAACCTGAGCTGCATTGAGACCCTGTCTCAAACTCTCTCTCCTTCCTCTCTCTCTCTCTCTCTCTCTCTCTCTCTCTCTCTCTCTCTCTCTCTCTCTCTCTCTCTCTCTCTCTCTCAACTGTGAGGTTGCAGTTTCAGGAGGCTTGGAAGGCACATAGTGCAGAATGTGGGGCTGATTGTCTGAAAAGAACACAGCTCAGCCCATAAGGATATATCCATTTGACCCTGGTTTGTTAGCTGAGTTTGAATTTTGCAAAGTGTTTCTTGCCTTCATCTCCTCTCCCATTGAGATTTATTCCCCTTTCTATGAGAAACACAGTGACGCGATTCCGGAGAGGCCAGAGGCTGAGTGTTTCATAGCTTTGAGAAGGTTTTTGGCTTTGAGGAATTGAGCCATCCCCAGCCAGTTTCCCTGGTCACACACGAGGCCATGATTTGTGAAGGTGTAGGCACAGCTCTAGGGTCTCACGGTCACCTGTTTACAAAGCTAAGGTTAAACTGAGCCTTCTTGGAGTTCTCTCTTACCCTGATTACCTCTTCTCCACTTGGCCACCCCCATTCAGTTCTGTTCCCTCCATTCAATGGACCGACAAGCTCAAGATCCAGAAGTTTCCCAGGCTTGTTGCCCTGGCAACAGGACTTCTATTTGTACCCTGAAGGAAACAACTATTGTGCTCCACGCTTAGCTGGCCATAGGCCTGTTCTAGACCCATGCTCACAAACACCGAGTTAAAGGAACCCCAAAAGCCTCAGCACCCTACTAAACAGTTCTTTGTGCAGCCCAAGTGTCCGTCACTCCCGGCTTTGCATGGCTGTGCCTGCATTCTCCTGCCACGTTCTCTGTATGTCACCATCAGATAGAACAAAGGTGACGGTGACAGTGCCCCTCACTGGGTCTCAAATAGTACCTCAAGGGCAGTTTATTCCCAAACACGTGGAAATGATGCTGAGGTGTCTTAGTGTGACTGTTTAGGGAGTCCGCGAGCATTTGAAGCTGGAAAATTCTTTCTGGAAGCGAGGATGATCCAGAGAAGCCCTTCAACATTAAAAATGTAATGACTCAAAGCTTTGATGTTTAAAGTGCTGCTCTCTGGTTGCCAAGTCCAATTTTTATCTGAGTACCACAAACTTCTGTTGAGATAATAGGTCCTTAACGTCTTCCTTTACATTTTGTTCCTGGACGTGGGTCAGAGAGCTCAGCTGTTCTGCTCTTTTGTGGGAAGTAAGCCACGTTTAGTAAAGATATCAAACATTATTTTTTGGTTTTATTTTTGAGGTTATAATGTCATGTCACTTCGCATGCTCTCAGAATTCTTTGGTTGCCCATAGTTCTCTACTTTGACAAGTCTGTCCTTTTCAGCTGATATTTAGGTGGTCGTGTTGGTAAGAATTTAGAGTTTCTAACAGCGCTGTGGGGATACAGTCTCACAGCAGGCTCCCTGGTCTCAAATGTAGCTTCTACAGTTTTTTTCCCCTCTTTTCTTCAATGGTTTTTCTTTATTTCATATTTTTTAATGGCATCTATCTGTTACAAAGAGACGATTCCTTGATGAGGCATGAGGACTACACTTATCTGTTGGTATAGGGATAAGTATTTAGAGTATGTATGTCTGGGGATATGTTGCTTTAGTAAGGTGATAGTTGTAGGCTCCCCTCTTAGACCTATCTCTTCACTAGCCCTGGCTGGAATTCCTGTGTCAGGCAAGATTTTCCTCTTGTGAGGATCTTAAAATACAATTAGAGTTGTTAGTTACTGCCAAGGTATATGGGCAACTAGGGGACCCTTAGGGTTGTACGTGCTGGTTGTTAGTAAGGTTCATAGATGTCATAAATGAGAAGTAAATTGGTTGTCTACGTCCTTTGGAAGCTTGTGTGTCACCTTCTGGTACCTGGAAAGCTAGGGAAAGAGGGACGCCTGGCCCCTGCATCTGAAGTGCATGGTGGATTAGGCAATAGAAATGTATCTTCCACCTCTGGGGTGGAAAACATTGTCTAATTAGACAGCAATTGCCTAATGTTTTGGGAGTCTCTTGGATAACTCCGAGCAACAACTCAAGGGGGATTCTGTTGCCTGGCGTTAGGGTTTTATTAGACGGTTTGGGCTCTTGGAGGGAGCATTTTCATCCAATATCAGAAAATTTCATTTAAACTATGCACGTATATTTACATACACATTTAGATGTATTATAGAGGATTTTTTAGGTGTTGACAGTTACGATCGTATATGATTTTCAGACATCCTTACTGGCATTTTACATTTCTCCCTTCTGTATTTTCTCTCTCCTCTCTATTGAGTCATGTAATTTTTTTTAGGTTTAGTTTGTTGAGTATAATTTTTTTAGGCTGCTTATATATCATGGTAAGTTCTCTTGCCTTCAATCACTTAAGCGGATAGTTTTGCTGGGTATATTAGTCTAGGCTGACTGTCATAGCATTTTAGGACTGTGAAGGCATCTTTTGGCTTTCAAAGTCTTCATTGAGAAATCGGCTGTTACCCTTATGGTTTTCTTTCAGATGGTACTTGCATTTTTTTTTTTCCTTGTAGCTTTCAGAAGAAATACTGAGTACTGTGCTGGCTGGTGTTATGTCACATTGACACAAGCTAGAGTCGTCAGAGAAGAGGGAGCCTCTATTGAGAACATGTCTCCATAATATCAGGCTGCAGGCAAACCTGTAGAGCATTTTCTTAGTTGGAGATTGGTGGAGGAGGGCCCAGCCCATGGTGGGTGGGGCCATCCCTGGGCTGGTGGTCCTCAGTTCTATAATTTAAGCAGGCTGAGCAAACCGTGAGGAGCAAGCCAGTAAGCAGCGCCCTCCATGGCCTCTGCATCAGCTCCTGCCTCCAGGTCCCTGCCCTATGTGAATTCCTGTCCTGACTTCCAATGATGGTGAACAGTGCTGTGGAAGTGTAAGCCAGATTAACCCTTTGATTCCCAAGCTGCTTTTGGTGGTGGTGTTCTGTCTCAGCAACAGCAGCCCTAAAAAGGACAAGTCCACTTTCTTTATCATGGAGATTTTCTCTTCTGGTCTTGTCTACTTAATGTTCTATGTCCTTCTGTCTGTGTGGATTTGTTTTCCTTAGGTTGGAGAAGCTTTTCGTGTACGATTTTGTTGAAGATTTGGCTGGCATATGTCATTGACTTGGGTTTCTTTTTCCTTATCGATGTCTATAATTTGAAAGATTTTTCATGGCATCCCACATCTCCTGTGTGTTCCCTTCCTGTGTTGTTGTTTTAATTCATATCCCTTGCTTATTTGCTCTAGATTCTGTATTTTATCTTTCAACATGTATTCTATTTTCTACTTCATTCATTCTACTTGTAAGGCGTTCCTTTGAGTTACTGGGCTTTTAATTTCATCATTTCAGCCTGAGTCCTCTTCAGTGTTTCCATCTTCTGATTAAATTCCATTCCCAAGTCTTAGATGTCTTTGCCATTTTCATTAGTGTGTGTGTGTGTCTCTCTGTGTGTGTATCTGTGTTTATGTGTGTGTGTGTATGTGTGTGTATGTCTGTGTGTGTGAGTATATGAATGTGTATCTCTGTGTGTATGTGTGTGTATCTCTGTGTGTATATGTGTATCTGTGTGTGTATGTATGTGTTAAGTGTGTTTGTGTGTGTGTGTGTATATGTGTGTATATGTGTGTTTGTGTATGTGGAGGGGGCATCACTCAGGCAATCATTCTCCATAAGTTCTTTCTCCTTAATTTAATTGAGCTATTTCTTTGTGTCTTCTTTGAACTTGTGAATGAACTCCTTGAATTCTTTGGTGTCATTTAAATTCTGTATCCTGGATCTATCCAGCCAATCTCCTTGGCTGGGAGTGATCCACTCCCTCCAGCTATGTTCAACTATCTCTACTTAGTTTGTTTCTGCCTTGAATACACTAGTGGGTCAGAACCCTCTTCCAGTCTAATCTGCCCTGGAATGTCCCTCATGAATACACTCCAAGGGTGTGTTTTCTTAATTTCTTATGTGTCTCTCAATCTATAGATCTGAAGTCCAAATTAACGATCGAGTCTTCTTCAAGCTGGTCTGCTAGAGGCTCAGGCTGGTGTTGGACATTTGAGGCTGTTGGTCCAACAGGGCTCCTTCCTGTGTGTGGCTGTCCCTCTGTTTTTATTACCTTGTGGGCAACAGGAGCTCTGGAAATGGACATGGGCAGCCATAGGACATTTCTTTTTGAGGTTATGCAAGTACAAATCCGAGCGCTCAAGTGGAGGGGAAATGTATGGTCTATGAAAACCCCTGTCAGTGTACATTCCCCTACTATCAATCTCTGTTTCTAGTCACTGCTGCTGTTGGTGTCTTTGAGTTTCTAGTGACTGACCTGGACAGGTGTGTGTTAAAGCTACTCCATGGTGCTGTCTTTTTAGTGAATGGTCTGTTTCCAGCCCTGAGCCCTGTGGCAGATGGGCAAGCTCCCTTTTGGGGCCTTTGCTTATGGGTCTGCCTGGCCTTCCCACTGCAACACCTTACTTTAGGGATGGGCTTTATAGTTCAAGGCCATACTGGTGAGTCGATCTCCTACAGAAGGTACTTCACAATCCGGTGTATCTCCAACACAGAGCCTTCTTGGATTTATCATACACTATTCATTACCATATTAAAACCTTAATGAGTGGGGTCATTCAAAATTCACTAAGAGACTTGTAAACTTTGTTTCCTCTAGATTTTTCAGATTTTAGTAGCATTTTGGGAAAACCCTAGTTTAGGATGTCATTCTTTCCTCTTGAGTCTAAATTTCTGGGATGGGCATGGGAGCCTTTAAGAATATACTGCATTTGATATGATTTTAGGTTTAGATTGGTCGGTTTGGATTTAGGGGTAGAAAAAGGTCAAAGATAGACTAGAGAGAGTTCCCCAGCACACACACACACACACACACACACACACACACACACACACACACACACACACCTACCTCCTCTGGTGACATCTTGGGGTATTATCATGGTGAATAAACCATCACCAAAACTTTTACATTATTCAGACTTTCTTCACTTTGACCCAGGTTCCTACCTTACTTTCCAAGGTTAGAGCGACTCACACTTGTACGGTTTCAAGGAAGAGCCCGGCAGTTTTTTGAGGATGATTCGCAAGATTGGTGAGAATTCTCTAGAATATTTCTGGGTCACTATTTGGCACAGTGCTCTTCCAACCACAGGACTGGGGTTATATGTAGGTTTAAGGAGAGGGTCGCAAGGCAAAATGTCAGTCTCACCCAACCTAGTCAAGGGGTGCAAACTGTCACCTTGTCTGGCCACTGTGACACCCTCAGTGTATCTCCAGCAGAGACAGTGTGACATCACCCTGCCTCCCCTCCTCCCTGTGCACTGTGCAGATGGTCCCTGAGTGCAGCCCACCCTAGAGTCTGAACTGTGCTCCATCCACCCAGGGGAAGTAGCTACAGAGGCCTGCAGGACTGTCTCGCACAAGATATGTGTCTTTTCTCTTTTTTGTTTTGAGGCAGGGTCTCCCTGTGTAACGTAGCCTAATCCGAAAGTCACTGCTCTCTTGCTGACTGTCTCCCAGGCACTGGTATTGCCTGTGTGGCTGTCATGTCTAGTTTGAGATTTTTACTTGTGTAGTTTTTTTTTTTTTTTTTTTCCTGTAGCTGCAAGGGCATTAATTTTGTATTTGGGGAGTCACAGTTCAGACAGCTGCTCAGAGTGCTCAGTTATTGGCACACTCTCTCAGCTTTTGGATGGCTTTGCACATTACCAAACGCAAGTGGATTGTTTTGACCTTGCTTTGTGACACGTTGGGGTTTTCCCACGTTTCTCAGGACCTCTTTTTGTCTCTGCAAGAATCAGCCATTTAGTCTTTGCATGCTGGTTTTCTAAAGTGGACCACTTTATTGGACTGAGTATCTGGGCGCGATGTATTTTGTGTAGAACCCCACTGCTCCATGTCCTCCCAGCTGGTATACAAGGAGCACATGTATACATACCACTGTGTGAGCCAGCATGATGCCCAGAGATGCTTTCCATCTGCTTCTGTCCCCTCAACCAATAGGGGCACCTTGAAGTCAGGGAAGATAAACAAGTGGTGGATGAGAAAGATTGACACAGTTTTTTAAGCAGTCACATGTTCATGTGCACACATGCAGAGGCCACAAGGGATTATTGGGTATCCTATCTGTTCTTTTCAGATGGGGTCTTCCTCACTTTATGACTAGACTTGTTACCAGGGAAGCTGAGGTTCGTTGGGGGCTCTTAGTCTCATTAATAACATAACTTACAAATAGACTCAAGAAGCAAAGGGCAGTTTTATTAACGTTTAAGAGAAGCTGCTGGGGAAAGAGACTGAGAGAAATGTTAGGCACCGAAGAGAAAGAGCTCATTAAGAAAGACAAAATCACCCGCAAGAGTGGGTTTTCCTGCTGAACAGAGAAAAATACTCCAAACGTACCCAGCCAGGTGGCTGCCTATTGTCTTTTATAGCTGCCCGGTTTGGCCTTTGTGTCCGGGCGCACTCTATGCGCTGGATGATGTCACTGGAAGGAGTGGCTCCTACTCTTCTGCAAACTGGCTTCTTTCACCTGTTAGTCTTAATGAAGCTGTCTATGTTCCTTTTCTCCTAGACCAGCTGGCTGGACAGCGAGCCCCAGGGATCCCCCTTCAGTGCTGGGGCTACCAGTGGGCACAGGCTTTTACATGGGTGTTGGGGACTCCAGGTTCAGTTCCTCATGCTTGTACATCAAGGGTTCTTTCTCAGTGAGCTATCTCCCCAGCTCCCATTGTCTCTCATATCTTTAATTATTATAATTATGGACTACCTGCCTATGGAGAGCCCAGTCTAGCAGAATGGATCACAACGATGACCATTGCATAATCTCACTTGAAGGTAAGGAGAGAAACTGACAGGCATCATAGACTTCAAAGGCCACACCTAACTAGGAAGAGTTGTGGTAAATGGTTGACAATTACTCTTTATAATTCAGCTTAGTGCCTGGAAGCTTGAGCCTATGTGGACCCTGAGTCCTGTGGATGTGAGTGGGGACTCTCACATGAAACAATACTGGTGGGTGATATACAGGCTATATGGTGAATCCCTATCTCCTAAAAGCCCCTGAGAACACAGCCTATGGTTACTGCCCTCACCAGTTTCTGACTTAGTAGGCATTGGTTGGAAATTGCAAACTAATAGGTTGTATGTAGCCTGATGTTTCTAGTATAGCAGGTGTTTCTGGCCCATCTGGCCAGAGGTTCAGACTTGCATTCCCCAAACTACCTAGCTCCACATAATAACTGAGATGCTGATATCAATTGCATAGTGTTTGGCCTATGGCTCAGGCTTACTGCTAGTTAGCTCTTGCCTCTTAACCCGTTTCTACTAATCTATGTTTTGCCACTTGGCTCCTGGCTTACTTGTACTTTTACATTTTGCTCTCTGTGGCAACTTGCAGCGTCTCTGACTGACACTACCCTCTTCCTTTATCTATGCTTGGATCCCCCTAAGCTGTTTTGCCATAGGCCAAAGCAGCCTCTACATTAACCAATAGTATTTATAGAGTACAGAAAGACATCCCACATCAGCTGTGTTACTTACCTGTCTTATTTTAACAAAATACCCAACAAAAGCAATTCAAGAAAAAAAAAAAGAGTGTATTTTGGCTCACAGTTTGAAGGTACAGTCTATGATGGTGATGAAGGCAAGCTAGTAGAAGCCTGAAGTGGTCGATCACCTCATATACAGGGTCAGGAAGTGCAGAATGAATGATGGTGCTAATCTTCCTTTTTCCTTTTTATCCGGTCCAGATTCGTGGAGTGGTACTGCTCACAGTTGGGATCTTCCTATCTCCGTTCACTTAATGTAGATAACCACTCACAGGATGCTCTGAAAAGCTTGTCTACTAGAGATGGTAGATCCTATCAAACTGATATCGCAGCTTCTCTGCGGAGAGCAAGGAAGTACCCTGAGCCAGAGACACATTAGAGATGAGGAGATAGCTGAGGACTCAGAGATGTTGCAGGGACTCCCTAGAGGACCAGGCCCAGAGGCTGAGCACAGGGCAGCTAGAGTTTAGAGAAGTGGCGAGTGGGGATGGCAAGGGAGCTTGATTGGGAAGAAACATGGGCAGGACTCTGCCTTGAGAGCAGTGACTTCCGAAGTGTTTCCGAAGGTCATGAGATAACAGGAAGATAATAATGCCCTTTTGTTGCACGAAATAATGAGACTCAGGGATAGACCTCTGAAGAAGTTGGAGATACTAGAGGGAATAAACACCACAGTCAAATCTTACCCAGCTGTCTTCCAGCTTCCTCAGCCTCGATTCTCTTGGAATGTGCTTTCTCTGTGTTTGAATCCCCTCTAAAATATCCTTCGGTAATTAAGGCGTGGCCCCACCACACCTGCTTGGGAGCCTGGAATTCCTTCTATAATCTGAAGTGACCTTGACTCAGTTAGGATTAAGGGTGTAGGTCACCACTCCCAGGATATTCCCTGTGCTGGGATTAAAGGTTTGAATCACCACTCTCTGATTTTCCTAGACTGACTGTGGTTAGAGCTCTGGGACTTTTGGAGCTTTTACTAACCCCCCCCCCCCCATACACTGTGGGTAGATTCCGTCTGATATCTCCAAAACTTCTGAAACTTTATTAAATCCCCACACCCTTTCCTTCCCCAGCTTTGCTTGATGTTTTGGGGGAAAGGCCTTGAGGTGAGTTCGTTCTGGCAGATATCGCTATCCATCTTCTGTTAGCACGATGAATGCCTCCCACAGTGGGCAGTTTGTCTCTTTCAACTCTTTCATGCCCTTGAATTGATCTCTCTCCCACTACAGTGTGTAACCCTTTTCATAACTCCAGTAATACCCAATAAATGTCCTACAAACATTTTGAGTTACTTGAATCATGCTTGTAATTGACCAGACACCCTTAAAATAGTTTGTTGTTTCCTAAGGGTTGACATTCACATTAGGAAAACAAAGACTTTTTTTTATGGTGCATTGTGATTCCCTTAGCAAATTCCTATTCTAAGTTTGCAGATGTGCAGTGCTTACAAAATCCTATTTAGGCCATCTCCTGTGTGTGCAAAACCCCTGATGGATTCACACAATATAGGCATTTTTCTTCTTACGTCCTGTTGCTGTCCCTAGTGGAAGCATTGTCCTGTGCGTAGTTCAAAGTCTATATATTAACAGGAAACACCTGAAATGGGAATCTGATTTGCTTTAGAAGGCTTAGGGGGCAGGGCCAGGGCCAGGAGCAGCGGCAGGGCAGAGGTCAGATCAGAGGTTGACCTGTCCCCATGCCCAGTGCAGCGGAAAGGCCTTATTTTCTACGGGTCAAGGAGAAAGCAGGGATAGGCCAGAGAGGAAGCCAGACAGTTCAAGCCTTTCCAGCTGCTTCAAGGGAGACTGTAAACAGGAAGGGGAGCTAGTGCTGAAGTTTGGGAGGAGAGACAAGTCTTGGGAACAGTTAGAAGGAACAGGGTAGTGGCTTGAAACAGGCTGTGGAGGAAGCAGGAAATTGCTGTACCCCAGGCCGAGGCTGTAGAGGGTATGAGTTTGGGAACTCTGTGGATTTAGGTGAGCTCTACTTGTCTGCATTCTATAACCCACCTGGGCTGATGTTCTATCTTGGCCATGTTGTACGGCTAATGACCAATGGGGTTCTGGTGTTAGTCTTTCGCAAAGGTCCCAGGTGTTGGATGGAAGGGCTGCTTGTCTGGCGCCTCTCTGCTCTTGTCTTTCCCTTCCCTTACAGCCTCAATGGGTTCTTTCTCAAGTTCTTCTATCGGACATATGTTAGTGACTCTGACATTGTCCGTCTTCTCGCTCTGGAATTCAATATGTGCGGTGTGTCTGTACGTGGGATTTACAAAGATTATAAGGAGGTTCCTCAGTCTTCCAAAACCACCTACTATGTGGTAGAGTGGTTGAACTCGGACCCATTAAATTCCTTCCCCGTGAATGCCCTGCCGCAATGCTCTGCAAAATCTGGACCCTGTACCTATCAGACATTGTCAGGGGCAGCCTTTCCCCCTGCCTCTACCCTCCAGGGCCAAGAAATTAGTTAGCAGAGGCTGCACCCTGGGGATTTTCAGTCTTGCGTATGAGGCCTACCAGCCCTCAGCTTGAGGGAGTCTGACTAAGGTTTATGAGCCCTTTAGGACACCCTAAAAACATATCAAAACATAGTCACTTTGTACAGTGTAAAGTATAAGCTTGAAAAACGAAATTAGGGCTTTACATGGGAAAAGAAGCAGAGACCTATACAACAAGCAAGCCAATTAACAGCTAAGATCTATGATCTCTAAGACCTCATAAAACCAAACATCTTGGCATTTAAATAATAATAATAAACTCAGGATATAGATATGCTCTATATGAAAATACCGTAGGGGTAGGAGAGGTCTATAATCATAGTGGCCTCTTGTACCTCCAAAGGCATAGAAACCCTGACATCATCTTATACTCTTAGCTTTGGCTACATCAGGGCACATCTTTAAGTTATCTTAAAGGCTCTACTTCATCCATCTGAAAGTCGTTTTATCTGTGCCCATGAGTCCTTTATATCAGTGTAAAATATACTTAGTGCAGAGTAAGTTAAATGTAGCCATTGACTGCCCTGGAAAGCTGCTGCTCCATCCTTTCTGCCACCCACTCCTTGCTCTGAATACAGATTGGTGGTCTTTTTTGGGGGTGGGGGGGGGTGGCTACTACTTCCAGTTAGCTACTTGCTCACTCAGCCTCCTGCTGGCAGGTTAAGTTTATTTAAACAAACACATCTTTGAATTGTTAACAAAAGCAGTAGGGAAAAAATGCAACACACTTTAAAATAATATTCCCCAACACTTATCCTTCCTCATATAGATCCGTTCTGAATGAGGCAGTCAGACAGGAGCAGTCACAGGGAGGAGCTCCCCCCAAGTGAGATCAGACATCAAGGACTGTGACCTCCGATCTTTTCCTTATAGCTGAGGGCTGAACCCACGACAAAGACATGTAGACGTATATGACGGGAAAGGGAAAGAAATATGATACCATTATCAGCAAACAGCTCAAGCATCTCAGAAAGACTCAAAGATACCTGAGGGAATTTCTAACCACAGATCTTCTCATCTGATTTGGGAATGTGGTCTTGGTGATCAAAACCTCTCTGGAAACACTCTCAACGCTACACCCCTGGGTGGCTCCAGGTCCTGCCCAGTTACAAAGATTGACCATTACACGGTCCAATCAGGAGGAAGAGACAAGTTCACCTTGGAGCAGATCCCTGTGTGGTTTGGGTTAAGACAGTACTAATGTTTCAAAATTGTTGCCCATAAATAAAATAGTGCCATGCAGGTCCTTACCCTGAGTGGGCTTCTGTCTACAGCTGTGTGCAAAGGGGTTACAGTCCCAGCCCCTGGAAGGGTGAGATGTGGAGGGACCATACAGAAGTCTCTCTCCTGCTCTTGTGAGATGTTTCATGCGAACATGGCTTCTTCACAGTTATTTGCTGACCCCTCCCCAACCTGGTCCCGTTCTACGCGGGAGGTGTGGTTCTCACTGTGTTTTAGTGGAAGCCAAGGACGGATGTCTTGAGTGTGTACATTTCTCATTTCAGACTGTTCTACGATGACCACAGCGAGGTACCGGCCCACCTGGGACCTGGCTCTTGACCCACTGGTGTCCTGCAAGCTGTGCCTCGGGGAGTACCCAGCAGAACAGATGACAACCATAGCCCAGTGCCAGTGTATCTTCTGTACCCTGGTTGGTCTCAAGTACATGTTGAAGGAGGTTGTTGCTCTCATTTCCAGACACACCAATGATGTAGAAACTCCATACTACACCCCAAGTCATACTTGGGACTAGAGTCTGTGAGAACCTAAGTGTCCATTCAGATGTACACAAATATGAGAGGAATTTTTTAGGCAGATGGCCAGAGAAGAAGCTTTGTATGATAATTGCTTGTGGTGCACGTGCCATTGCTTAGCCATTATTGTAGAAACTATTGGCACAATTAAAACGCCCAACCAAGCACACATTCATTTTGCTAGACAAGAGTCTTTACCATACCCTGTTTTCAGTTTAGTGATAAGCACACACTTGGCATTGTGGCAGGGCTAGCCTGAGGACCGTGTGTAGGTGTGTAGTGACAATATGTAGCCAGTAGTGCTGTCTTTTCCTGCAAGAATGCTGAATGACAATGTCTACAGCTTGAGGACAAGTTTTCTTACACTGTAGGTAGAATTTCTTGGAGCCAAATGATATTTTTCAGAATGACTATAGACACTCATAACTCAAGAGGTTTGGGTTTGGGTATAATTCAGATATGATTTTTTTTACTATTTTGTTTCTGAATGTGTGTGTGTGTGCTGTGTTTGTGTGTGTGTATGTGTATATGTGTGTGTCTGTGTATCTGCTGGGGGTGTGTGTGTGTGTGTATGTGTGTATCTGCTGGGTATGTGTGCTGCACGGGCCAGGAGAGATCCCTGGAGCTGGAGTGATGGGCAGTTTAAGCCACTTGATGTGGGTTCTGGGAATCAATCTTGGGTCCACTAGAAGAGCAGCATGTGGTCCTAATTGCTGAGCTATCTTTCTAAGCCCCAAACTTAGAATTTATATCTATTAAAAAGGAAAACAATAAGAAAAACTGAACAGAAAAAGTAGTTTAAAGATAGATAAACATTATTTACTTGATTTTTCTGATTCTCCCCCTTTGTTGCTTAAAGAGTAGGGGTGAAGCATTAGTAGAGCAGGTAGAACAAGGCAGTGTTGATCAGCAGGTACAGCTGTGTGACGTGACTGTGATGTATAAAGTGTTGAGTGGGTTGTAATGCTGTACCGAGCGTGAAGGTCTCTGTTTCAGCTTACGCCCTTGCCAGAATAAAAGGCAAGTCAGTAGCATCGACAAGAATAAACCCCAAATCAAAAGGATATGATATGTACTTAATTGATCACAATATTTATGTGCAGGGCTGGGGAAATAGCTCAGTATGGGCAGGTGCTTGCCTTGCAAGTCTGAAAATCTGGGTTCAGATCATCAGAGCTCACATAAAACCAACAGTGTAACATGAGCGTCTGTAATCTAAGTGTTCCTACTGGGAGATGGGAAGTGGGAACAGGGAGGTCACCTAGCCTGGCTTACACAGGGGAAGAGCAGTGAAGACACCCTGTCTAAAGCGAGGTAGAAGGTGAGGACTGACATCTGAGGTTGTCCTCTGCACACACCAACATTCACACACATGAATGCAACTGCTGTGTGCACGCACACAAACGCACACACATACACACACATACACACACACATAAACATCCATACACACCCCCACACACATACACATGCACATACACACACACAAACACACACATATATACCCACCCACACACATACATACAAACATATACACACACATAGACACACATACACACACACATACACACACACATACACCCACATACATGGAAACATCACTTTGGGCACCTTAAATATACTGTGTGTGTTTGTCAGTTACATGTCACTCCAGCTGAGTACCAAAATAAAATACTACAGTTACTTTTAAAGGCATACAGTGGAGAGAGAAGTCTCTTTAGACTGTGTTTTGAAAAGGCCCATTGCTTCTGAATTTGACTGTCATTCTGACTGTAGGTGTGGGCAGCTGCCCGGAGCTGAGTTGAGAACATGGCTGGAAATCTTTTCTACCTCCCTGCCTGGCTGTCTTCACTATCCTGCCCATGGCCTGTGTCTTATTTCATTTATGCTTTCAGATCTAGGAGCCTGAGACTTAATTAAGCCCACACCTCATTCCCAGTAGGTTCTAGGCTGCTTCTTGGAAGCAAGGAGACTTTGTCATTACATATCCCCTCAACCCATAGCTTAGCGCAGGACTCAATAGCTAATCAATAAAGGCTCAGGACACAAACCCAAGTAATTTGATCTCTCTCCGAGCTCACATTCAAAGACACGTGCCACATTAAAGTCCCAGGAAAAAGCGGCATCATCCTGCTGGAAAGGAAATTGCTTTTGATGTTTTCAGCAGGTGGGGGAGAGCAGGGATGGGTGTGGGGGGCTGCAGATTGGAAGGTGATGGAGTGGCTTTCCTCCTCAGATCTCAGCCAGTGGATGAGGGAGGACTGGAGTTTGTCAAGTTGTGCTAAAAAGTTAGTGTTCTGCAGAGTGCCTTCCTATTGCCGGAAGGGACCCCACCAGACCTCGGACCCCCCTCTACTGTTTGGGCTTTTGAACACACCTGCTTCTCTCCACTCACCTGGAGCTGTCAGAGTCACAGCATGCTCTTTCCTCTCGAAACACTCATCTTCCTGCCTTGGTGCCAAGGCTTTCATTTCATTGTTTTTGTTTCCATGTCTAGAGAATTCTTGTAAAAGGAATAAACAGCTCTAAATCATGCCAAGGGCTTCACTGAAAGTCAAGGAATGTAAGAAACAGCCGCTGTTTGCTCAAAGAAGCTAGGCCAGAAATACCATGGAGCAGTGTAGTTTTGTCACAGTTGTGTTTGTTTGTTTGGTTGGTTTTGTTCTCTGTGTCTATTTTCTAAAACTGAGAATGTCAAAGACAGGCAACGTGTCTGTAGCTCTGGGTGTGAAGCAATAGGGGCCGTGAAGAGTAAGCAGCACCAACATGCCATGTCAGTTATACATCGCCTCCTCTGCTGGGGTCACTGGGGTCGCAGCAGCATGGATAAGCTGTAGAGGATTAGACAGAAAAACAGTACAGTTGAGTTACACGGAAAGAAGGTTCCCTGCTTGTAGACAGAGCTGCACAGGGAATAATAATGTTGGATCCAGAGAAGGAAGATGTTTTCCCTCTGATTGTGTGGGTCAGGCTGGCATCTGCGTCTGGCCATTGTGTGGGGACTGTGAGTCACTGCAGAATCCCAGCTGTGGAGGATACATTTACATTCCCTCACCCATGGGCTCTTTTCTTGGTGATCAGAAAACTGGCAAAGTTTCAGATGACTCCCAGTCTTCTCTGGTCTTTATATCCTGGGATGTGGGTTGTCTCTGATCGCCAAGATTCATGAACTTTGTCTCCTTTCTGTCACGGACAGCTCCTTCCTGTTCCAACCTGGGTTTCTGTGGTTGGATGCTCATCACCAGGATTGGGCCCTTTTCCCTTCATCTCAGTAGGGTCTCTGAACAGATGGGCTTACTTGAATGATTGTTTCATAAGCACGTGTCCCTGGTTGAAGAAGAGGAGATGGTGTGTCATCAGTAACTGAACCAAAAGAAAATTCTTTCCCAGAGAAAGATCCAGCCTTAGGACCTGAGCCCTGGGTTAGCTAAGATGAGTCCAGTGATTGGTTCAGCCAGGGGCCTGGAACCTGTCTCCAGTCTCTGGGTTAGTCTCACTAGACCTAAGGACCAAGCAGGCAGATAATGGTTCTGAACACAAGATGCTGCTCAGGGTACAGGTGGAACATTCCTTTGAATGTGGAAAAGAATAAATACCCCCTATGCTAAAGACTTCAGAACTCAGCCTTAACAGCTGCTTCCTCTCTCTAAACCCACAAGGCACCTCCACGACGAGGCTCTTCCCACTACCTTGGTTTTTCTCTCAGCCCTTTTTGAAGTTTCTCAACTGCTCCATCATCTGGGGTTTAAACTTACTCTTTTTTGTCAGGCACAGTGGTTTTGTTGACTCATCTAGTTCTGCTGCTTTGAGGAGTCTGGCAGGACACCAGGATTATACACTCATTTACTTGTAGGTTTACCAAGGTTTGGAGAAACAAAATATGTCTTATTTGAGGTCAGCCTACCCTGATCAGAGAAGATTATAGCAAATGGCTCCCAAAAGGAAATGGCACTATTAGGAGATATGGATTTATTAGAGTAGGTGTGGTCTTATGGTAGGATATGTGTCACCATGGAAAAAGGCTTTGACATCTCATATATGGTCAAGCCATGCCCGGTGAGACAGGCTACTTCCTGTTGCCTGCAAGGCAAGATGTAGGACAATTGGCCACTTCTCCAGCAACATGTTTCCTGCATATTCTCCATGTTGCACTGTAATGACGGTGGACTAAACCTTGGAAAATGTAAGACACCCTTTTCTTTATAAGAGTTGCTGTGGTCATGGTGTCTCTTTATGGCAATAGAAGTCCTAAGACAGGTACATTTATATAGATGCACATGACAGGAAAACCTGATGAGTATGAACAGCCAGATCCAGACTGTCCTGCCAAATGAAGTTAGGGTCCAAGAGCCTGCTGTTTATCCTCCCTCTGCAGCCTAGTGTCTAGAGGCCAGTCCTCTTCTCTAGATCAGAGATGGATGCAGATGAGACAACCAGTGGATGGAAGGGGTGAGCATCCCGATGTTAGCCCTCAGGTAGGGAAAAGCTAAGGTGGGTGACCTTAGGTGAGTTTCTATGGCAAGTAACTGCAGAGAGCTGGTTCCAGATGCCCAGGGGCCTGAACTGACTTTTGTGTTCTGTGCTTTGAATAGCTTCTCACCATGAATGGACTCTCTCAAATTCCCTAAAATCTTATATGCTGTAAGCAGAGCATGCCCCATTACGGACATTGTAAAATCCTCACTAATACTTGATAGGAGTTGGAAATAACATGCATTGATGGTTTGGAGTATGTACTGGTTTTGTCTCTCTCTCTCTCTCTGTGTGTGTGTGTGTGTGTGTGTGTGTGAGAGAGAGAGAGAGAGAGAGAGAGAGAGAGAGAGAGAGAGAGAGAGAGAGAGATTGACGTCTCTAGATATATCTAGGAAGAGAGAATCTTAATGGAGAAAAGGCTTCCGTAAGATTAGTCTGTTGGCAGGTGTGTGGGGTATTGTCCTGATTGACGAGGGCACTGTGGTATCCCAGGCTTTTGGTTCTGGATGGTAGAAGAAAGCAGGCTGAACAGTCCATGAGCACCAAGCCAGTAAGCAACGCTCCTCTGTGGGTTTTGCTTTACTATATGCCTCTAAGTTCCTGCCTTAACTTTCTTCAGTTATGGGGTGGGCTCTGAGAGTTGTAAGTTGAAATAAACCCTTTCCTTCCCAGGTTGCTTTTAGTCATGGTATTTTATCATAACAATTGGAACTGAGTAAGACAGAAATAGTCCAAGGCATGAGGTATTGCTGTCATTGACCTGACCCTGTAGTTTGGGGAGAAAAATGTGGAAGGACATTGGAACTTAGGGATAGAAAAGCCATAAGGTGTTCAAAGCTTGGTGAGCTCTGTGGGAATTTGGAGGATCATACTGAGGGAGATGCAGACAACAGTAGGCCTGGCCTTGTGAAGTTTCAAAGGGAAATTCAAGAGTCCCTTAAAGACTATTAGGTATTGCATCAATTCTAGTTGGTATTTAATGAAAACCCAGAGCCAGATATTGGGGAAAAGATGGAATAACCGAGAGAGGAAACAGACCACAGTCAATTCTCACCCAGCCAACTTCTCAGGCCAGAACAGAGTAAAAGCTTCAAGAGTCCTCTGTCTGGCTGATTGCTCCTCCAGAATGCCTGAATGTCTGCCTACGCCTGCCTTAAATATTTTCTCTACCCAGTTGTTTCACTTCTTGGCTCAACTCTGCATTATAATCCTAGAGTTAGGATTAAAGGTGTGAGCTACTACTGTTTAGTTGTTAGACCTTGAACTCACAGAAATATAGAAAGATCTCTGTCTCCTGAGTGATGGGATTAAAAGCATGAGTCACCACTCTCTGACCCTCATGGCTTGACTATGGGTGATTCTGTTCTCTGATATTCCAGGCTGTTTTTATTAAATATAAAATATATCACCACAGTAAGTGTATTGGCATAAATATTTTGAATTAAGAACTACTAAAATGAGACCTCTGTTTTGCTGGGATAGTAAATACAGGTCATCTGGAACTGAATAATCAGTAGGGATTAAGAAGAGACTAGAATAATTTAGGTGGAATCTTATTGAAAGTGTTTCCTCAGGGTCAGCACACAGAAGTTGTGGTCTAGAGGCAGCTGAGGCTGTACCTTGTGCTGGTGTCCAAACTTGGCAGTCTGTAAGACTCTTCTCATGTGGTACTGGTTTTGAAAACATGAAGGGGTTATAGAGGGATGCTGAGGGTTGTTACTATGAGAGATGGAGGTTACAGTCTCAGTTGCAATATAAACATAAGGATCAAAGGGGTCATGGAGACAAGTTGAGACTTGCCATGGTTAAAGTCCCCTCAGACAGCCCATGAGAGGTTACAGGCAAAGGAGCAAGAGAGTTGTTGTGGAGACCTGAGCATTTTTGAGATGTCAGTTCTATAGGATGATGACCCAGAATAGCAATATCTGTGAGGTAAATCCAGAGTTTAGTAGACAAGCTGTGTCCTGTGGATGGTAGAGCCAGGGTGGCGGAGCAATCCAAACCCTATGGAGCCCAGAAGGTCATAAGTGGGTCTCACACATTAAACACTAAGCTCTTTAGACTGTTGGACCTTGGCTTTGCTTTGGATTGATTGTATTGTGACTTTGGCCTGATTTTTCTCTCTTTATGTAAGAATTACTTTGGTTATATTAGAGAGGCTTGGGCTTAAATAAAAAGCTTTGGATGTTTTGAAGAGAATGAACTTTTAACGTGTTTGCATTTTTAAAGACTGGGACTTTTAAAAATTGGGATGTCTTATGATATTGATATTGGTCTTGGGGATTAACAAGAAGGGAAAGCTTATATCTTAATAGGTGATGTGTTTTAAGTTGACAAGGAGTCAATAGTGCCAGTGGTTTTTGTCAATTTGACGCAAACCTAGACGTATCTTGGAAGAAGGAACTCTGAGGAAATCAAAGATTGAGAACATTCCTTTATTAGACTGCCTTGTAGGCAAGTCTGAGGAGGACTGTCATAATGATTGATGTGCTACCCCTGGGCCTGCTGGTTGTTCTAAGAAAGCAGAGTGAGCAAAGCCACAAGGAACAAGCCAGTAAGCAGCACTCCTCTGCTTCTGCTTCAGCTCCGGCCTCCAGGCTCTTTCCTTGCATTCCTGTCTCAATGTCCCTCAGTGATGGAGTGCTGTAAACTGAAATGAACCCTTTCCGCCCCAAAGTTGCTCTTGGTCATGGTGTTTTGTCATGTGATAGAACACTGATTAAGACAGATCCTGCTACAGGCCTTAGTGTGATCTCAGTTCTCCTCCTGAAAGCCTATGGTGTGGACCGATTTCTTCATCTGGTGCAAAGGACCAGCGGATGGGGAAGTTATAATGGGTCATCAGGACTGTTGCTTAGTGTGCCCTAATTTCCAAGTCTGTGCCTTTCATCAGCATCAACAACTTTATTTTTACATGGGACACTGATGAACTGAAAAGGCCAAAGTGAATGCACACACAAACACACACACCACACACACATACACCACACACCACACACACACACCACACACACACAGACACACACATATGCACACACCACACACACATGCACACATACACATGTGTGCACACATATGCACACATACATACACATACACCACACACACACACACACCACACACACATACACCACACACACACACCACACACACACCACACACACACACACAAACACCACACACATACACCACACACACACACACACACACACACACAACACCACACACAAACACCACACACATACACCACACACACACAGACAGAGACACACACATATGCACACACCACACACACATGCACACATACACATGTGCGCACACATATGCACACATACACACACATACACATACACCACACACACATGCATACACACACCACACCACACCACACACTGCTAGTAATTCCCTGACAGCCATGCTTTGTGCTGTGTCCCACTGAAGTTCGTGTCGTGTCCTGACAATTTCTGTTATATAGAGCAAAGCCTGTAATTCTGGCTGAAGCAGGACAGTTTATTGAGTGCTCTTAACGCCCCAGTTCCTTCCTTCATCTGCTCTTCACTCATAAGCCTTTGAGTACTTTAGACAACATCTTCCCAGCTGGCCTGTATATAATATGACATTTGTCATAAGTCTGAAGATGAGATTCTTGGTGCAATAAGAAATGACTGTTTATGTCCTGAAAGCAGAATGTCACAGCCCATTCTGTTAACTAAACAATGCATAATGATAGCTACTTGTCACCAGAGCCTGAACATCAGTGTACCTTCTTCCTATATGTTTGAAGACAAAGACAGACAGTCCCTGAAGCCCTCATATGTGGAGTCCATCGTGGCCCTCAAGGAGAGCTGGGTTCCTCTGAGGAACCTTCTACTGCTTGCTTATCTGTGCTTGACTATGTAGGCTTTGCCTGGACCTCCTCATCCTCATTTGTGCCCGAGGGACTTGGCAGTTACCCATTGACTTCTCCAGAGATCTTCACTGCCCTGAAGATTGTCTTTCCCTCTTCCCATACTTGCTACCTTCCTGTCCAGTGACATCTTCTGTGATAGAAGCCTGTTACACAGAGCTGAGTGGCATATTCCAGGAAGGAATGTAACCTTTCTATATCTCAAGATGGTCTTTAAGAACATGTTACCCCCAGATCACCTTTCCAAAAAAATACAGCAAGGAACTGGGGGCTGCTCTGTAGACATTTTCTCACCCACCATGGGTCAAAGTCACAGTTCCTTCTTCCTGCTCACAAGCCTGGTACCTTCTCACCTGAAAAGGGAGATAAGATTAACTTCTTAGACCTTCCTGTTTTTGGACTAGTCCATCCCAAACTGACCCTTGTATTCTTCAAAGAGGCTTTTCTATGACATGTACAGAGAAGTCTGCCCATATTCATTGTTGAGAAGACTCTCCAAACAGTGTGATCTGCAGTCTTCCAGCCCATTGTCATCATGATGTAGCAAACATAAAACTCTAAGTTTCACTATTTGATGGAATGATCTTCCATTGTGTAAAAAAAAAAAAAAAAAAACCCAAAAAACAAAAAACAAAACTTAGCCCCCTTGGTGAAGACAAATGAACAGAGTTTAGGCGTCAAATATTACCAGTATGAGAAATCACGTGTGCTGTGCTGATGCATCACGCGGTGAGATGCTCAGACTTCCAATCCCACCACACATGTCAACCTGTACCCTCCCCAGGCCCTTACAGTCCCACAGGCTGAGAGGATTCCTCTGGCTTCAGCCCCTTCCTCAGGTCCCAACATACTTCCCTGTTTAAAACTGTCTATGCTGAGTTGACCTTGGACTTCAGACAAGGGACAGCACCTGTTCTAAACTCAGCCCATACCTTCGCCGAAGACTCATAGTTCAGGTCCTTTGTGGACCCTAAAAGGTAATGAGCTTCTGTGTGCAGCCTGGGTGTTTTAGTTCATGCTACAGTAATGAGCTTCTGTGTGCAGCCTGGGTGTTTTAGTTCACACTACACTGGTTACCTGCAGTTACAGGCCTCGGCTACCCATCCACTTTTCCCTGGACATTGGAGAAATCATGTGTAGATCCTAGAAGGGCAACAGAGGGGATGTAGACGTAACCACCTCTCATACTACTTTGTGTGAGAGTAAGAGGTCCTCTGGGCACTGCATGCACCTCTGACAGACACCAGGCTGGTCATGCCATGACCAGAATTGCTACTCTGTTTTGGACTAGTGGGCTGAGTGAGGGCTGAGAGATAGGAGTTTTTATTTTTAATAGTTAAAACTTTATTTAAGTAGTAAAGAAGTTATAGGAGATTAAAAAGGTAACTATTCATGAAGTGCCTTCATTGTGAGAGGCAATATCAGCCCTTACAACAGGGCAACAGGGAGGTTGTCAGCACAGATCAAGTCATGAGTGGAATACACACAAAATAACCAGACACCGACAGCAGACATACTTGTTTAAGTACCTTCGTGCAGTTGAGAGAATGCTTCTTAGAAGCCTCTGGAAGGTACAGGGAGATTAGTATCTGCTGTCTTAAACAAAATCTCAATTGTTCGATTTTACCGATGAAGGCTCAGAAGCCAGATGCTGGGGTGAAGACCTGCTATCTCAGAGAGGCAGAGAAAGCAGCCATCTGACTCTGCCCTTTACCGTCATCCCAGAAGGAGACTTTTTTCCTATTTCATATGAAACAAAAGCTCCAATTGGATGTCCTTCCCTTCTCCTTTTTGTGCATCTCTCTATCCATGTTTCTAACTCCCTCTTACTCTGTTTTCATTTTTCCTGCCAACTGGTTGCTTGCTCAGCTGACAGATCTACGGTTGACTTTTTAATGAGTTAATTTATTTCTTAATCCAGAAAGTTCTTGGATTAAAGGTGTGTGCCAGAGATGAGCCACGCCATAATTAGAAACAGTTTTTCCAGTAAATAATGCAATCTCAGGGTATGCAGTATGATCAGGTAGCCTGCAACAAGTACCCAGGTGCAGCTGACGGTGATGTGCACTTGGCCGGTGAGTGGAACAGCTAGGTTCCAGAGAGCACAAATTGCATTTACTTTGGAGACTCAGCATCCTTATTTTGGCAGGAGTGTAGAGTAATAAAGAGGAACAGTTCTCTTCTTATTTTTAAAACATATAAAGTCTGGATTTTATTTTTATTTCATTAATATTCAGAGACGTTTCTATTTTTGGAAGCTTGTGAGTGACACTGGAGCTTGTGGTCTTGGGGACTACTCTCTTGTCAGAAGGGATATGTAGGCACTAGGTTTCCAGGGCCATCCAAGGTTCTCATAAGACTGTCTTTAAGAATACCATACTGTTCCGTCATCTCCTAATGTGTGCAGAGTGCCAGTCTCAGGCTCTGCAGCTCAGCTCTCTGCAGGCCTGTGTGGGCAGCCTGCTGCTGTCCCAGGTAACCAAGTCTTCTACTGAGACACAGCATTGTTGGTGGGTAGGTTCTAGATTAACTGTATGTTAATCTGTGCAGCACTGATTTCCCACTGACTGACACTATTGGATGTGGGTAATAGAAGAATGCTAAGCCTTTCTAACCTTTAGAAAACCTGCCATCTGATGGAGGAAAAACAAAGTATTCCTTTACGGCAACCTCTGGAAATTCTGGAAGAATGCTGACTTCCAACCATCTTCTGGAGCCATGTGTCTCTGGAGATTGATATTTCATGTCTGACAAGTTTAGCCCACACCATGGTGCAGAAGGTTCCTAGATGAAGGTTCTAGCCATTGTGACAAGACTGGTTCCTGGGTGAGCTAGGATCCAAACCAAACTGAGATCCCAGGATCCTTGCTCCTAAAATGCTATGTTCTTGGAGCCACTGCTTTTGCCTGCATCTATCCCTGAGTGGTCTTTGTAAACCATGGTTTGTGATTAAGCCAGGCCACCCGGCTACAAGTGAGCCACAGTGTCTGGGATCTTGTCATTGGGGTGGTAGCAGCCAAGCAGGCCTTCAGAGTGAAAGCATTCAGAGTTGACTGGAGTTCCAGGCCAGTTTCTATGGCCCACTGTACCTTGGCAAGAAGCTTCTAGTGGAGTGGGAGTGTCCTGGCTCACTAGCAGAGCTGTCTTTTCAACTCGCTCAAAGAATTGGAAGCCACAGTGGAAAGTGTAATGTCTGGAACATTCTGTGGCCCCACTCCTTTCTATAGTCCGTGCTTCTTTCGTGAAGTTCCTTCGTCACCGGGGCCCCAACCTTTGATCTTACAAAGCCTTAGCTGACACCAAGAGACACTGGACCCTGATGTCTTGATTTGTTTTCTGTTGCATCGATAAACACCATGGCCAGAAGAGGAAGGGTTGTATTGATCTTGCAGGTTACACCTCATCTTTGAGGGAACATCTTTGAGGAAGCTCATGCTTCCTTTCTCACACAATGCAGGCCCACCTGTACAGAGATGGTGACACTGACAGCAGGCAAGGCCTTCCTGTATTACTTGATATGGCCTATATCCCTCAGACATGGCCAGGGGACAATCCAGCTGAAAGAGTTTCTTAGTTGAGGATAGGCCTTCCCAAGTGACTCTAGGTTTGGTTAAAGGTAACAATGACAATTATGTCATAACTCTGTTGATTCAGGTGTCAGTTAAGTGGGTGTAACCTTTTCTGTGAAAATGTTTTGATGTAATGGAGATACTTCAAAATGATTGCTTATGAGTCTGTGTGTGTGTGTGTGTGTGTGTGTGTGTGTGTGTGTGTGTGTGTGTGTGTGTGTGGTACAGGTTTTTTGAGATTGTGATTTCTCTGTAGTTCAGGATGACCAGCTACATAATAACAGGAACTCACCCTGTAGCCAGGATGACATTGAACTCATATCTTCTTGCCTCATCCACCAAAGTGCTGAGATTATAGGCCTGAGTCACCAGACTCTGTTAATTGTGGAAGAAAAAGAGTGAAATCAGACAAAAAACAAAACAAAAAACCCAAAACCAAAACAACAACAACAAAAACCTGGAACTAACCTTGAAGTTAGGCTCATGTGCTCTAGGGGCTTAGTGCTTATGTTTGCAGAAAGTGGCCTTGGGTAGTGTTTAACTTCCAAGCCCTCACTTTCTCTCTGGTAAATGGTAGTGATAACACCTCCCACGGTTTTGGTTTTAAAACTATTTATTGATCTAGCAGAGGGAAAATGACTAACAACAGACTGGTATTTGGAAGGCTTTTGATTGAAAAAAGATGATAGATATATCAGAAACTGTGTCAGTTCCTGTCTGGGGGATGTTTATTTATTGTAACAGAAGTTTCTCTGGTCTAATTTGTGTGCATGTGCTTACTTTAAGACATCTTTTTGCTATTAGATTGGAAAATAAGGCTTGTGAGTCATGACCCACTTTACATCTGGAAGAGGGCTGTGGCTAGATTTGATGGATGCAAGAGCAGCCACGCTGTAGTAAACAAATCAATATTCCCATGACATAATCACAGAGTGTGCTGCTCAGAGATACAATCCATCGGTTTGCTGAGCTTGCTCTTGGGGTTGCAATCACTCAGACATGACTCACTGCTAGTAGCCATAAGCAAGCCGTTGAACAGTGTTTTTGTGAGATGTCCTGAGGGCCTACATTTTACACCTGGTTTAATTGTCCTGTTTCCTGTTTAGAGAGAATGGTCTGTGTCATTATATTGGACTGTGGCCAGAATTGTCCAAGTTTTTTGAGTTTGGTTGGTTTAAGACATTCCAGGATCCTCCAGAGACCTAATTAGACAGATTTAATTATAGACAGTAAGCAATGATCTTGTTGCTAAGGCTTTGGACTTTTTTATGCCTGTGACTGTAAAAGGCAAACCGCACAGGCAGACAAATGAGACAACAGCCCCTGCTTTGCTGCTATACCAAGATTTGTGCCAGGTGTTGCAGTATCCTTTATTTCTTTCTGTCAAGAAAGCCCAGTGAGGCAAGCATTCTGATTTTATCGTTTAGGGAACTTGAGGCCAAACACACACGCATTTGCCTCCCCCCACTACCCCCCAGACACACAAGCCACCCCAGCCTCGATAGAGGGACCAAGATTGCCTGAGTGTGTGACAGGGTCATGCTCCCTTTTTACATTGCCTCTATGGACGTGTTCCATGCCTGCCACACATGGAATAGACCTTCACCACCAAGCCAAGTGTTACCTCAGAGCGGATCATCAGTGTTGTCTAGGTTAGGGGTGGGGTAGTGCTGAAGCCCAGACAGAATTTGGTGATAGTCCTCTACTTTTCTGGTTACCTGCCCTCTCTTGTCTTGGGAAAGCCTCTCATGGATGACAGTGAGTTTACTTCTGATAACTCTACCATCTCGTGCCTCCCACAGAACTCCAAAGCCTCTCTCGTCACAGGTGGGCCATGCCCAGAGCCAGAGTCCTCATCAGAGCCCTGTAAGATGCATGAAGCTGAGGCTAATGCTTAAGGGCCTCTGCTTAGAGTGGTAGTTCTCAACTTTCCTAATGCTGTGACCCTTTAATACAATTCTTCATGTTGTACTGACCCCCAACCATAACATTATTTTTATTGCTACCTTCATAACTGTAGTTTTCTACTATTAAAAATCATAATGTAAATATCTGATATGATGATTATCTGACATGCTACCCCTGTGAAAAGGTTGCTTGACAATCACCAGAGGGCCATGACCCTTAGGTTGAGAACCACTAGCGTAGAGTCCAGCGCAACACTTCACACATGACGTCAAGTATCTGGAAAGCAGCTTTGAGGGTGGCATTTAAGGAAGTTGGCCCTGGATTCCCTTTATTTATTCCTTCCCTTTCCTTCCCATCCCTTGCCCTGCCATATCTGTCAAAAGCTGTTTCTCTCCCTCTGGGTCTAACAGTCTTTCTGTCTTTTCCTCAGTGATCCTGGAACCTTGTGAATGGGAGTATGACATTCCTATCCCACTTAGAGCTGAACATTGAAGTCTCTTACTCTGTGCACCCTGGCTAGCTGTAGCACATGTATTAGAAGAAGCTTCTCTGATGAAGGTTGAGAGATGCCTTCCTCTATGGGCATGATAAGACCTTAGAGAGCCGTTTCATATGATGTCTATTTAGCAGAAAAACAGTAGTAGGTTTATTTACTCCTTGGGCCTATGACTTCAGTGGCCACGTGCTATATGCAGTTAACAGTACCAAGTATGAAGTCCATCTTAATGACAAGACTTTAAATCCAGTCAGAAAGTGGTTGGTTATTCCTGTAACATTTATACCACTATGGCCCCAATAGACATATTTTGCCAAGCCGGTAGTTAATGTTGTTCCCAGGGTCAATAGCTAGCTGCTTGTTTAACACGTCAGTCTGTCTCCAGTGTTTGGGAAGTACAGGTGTGTTTAACACGTCAGTCTCTGGTGTTTGGGAAGTACAGGTCTTTACACACTTTTCTTTCTTTCAGTGCCTGAAACAGTATGTTGAGCTCTTGATCAAAGAAGGACTAGAAACCGCCATTAGCTGCCCGGATGCTGCATGCCCTAAACAGGGCCACCTTCAGGAGAATGAGGCACGTGCAGGGAGGGGATACATGGTTTGGTTGCCTGTGTATGGTGTGCTAGAGCTGTTTTCTGCTTGGCCACACGCTGTGCTGGATTCTAGCCCTCTGCCTATTACCATCTTTACGTCTTTTTTTCCCCCTTTCCTTTTCAGATTGAGTGTATGGTTGCGGCTGAGATTATGCAAAGATATAAAAAGCTGCAGTTTGAAAGAGGTAAGTGGCCTGCTGTGTTACCCAGTCTTAAATCCTACAGCAGAAGGTGGATAACATTTATGGAGCTTTTCTTTTGGGAGACATGAGTGTACCTTATTTGACGAGAGTGAAAAAGATATAAGGAAGAAGCCATCCATGTAAATTGCACCTCTGAAAAATACTGCTCACAGCTGGGCAGCCTAGGCTTGTGACCTATTTGGCACCAGGAGGAACTCAGGAGACACTTTATATACAGAAGTTGGGGCTTCTTGCTGGCTTAAAGAGATCCCTAGTCCATATTTTTCTTTAGCTGGGTTTGGGTCTAATGGTTTTGCAAATTCTTAGACTCTCTCTGCATTGAAAAGACCCAGCAGCATGAGAGGAAGTCCATAAGCTTGATGCACTCCTGCAGGTACCATTGTTGAACACTGCATCTAGATTCATCCTACTCTGCTTCACTACCTTTGGAAGGTATAGATAGCAGTGCTTATGAGTCATTGAGCCTTGGGCTTCGGTGAGTATCCCAAGCCTGACATACCACGGTCTCCTGTACTCACACCCACGGCAACTGGGTTACTGCTGTGGTTTCTAACTCTAGTGGTGTGTGTGTGTATGTGTGTGTGTGTTGCATCTTCAGCTCTGAGAGCCAGCCTCTCTCTTGTTGGGCCCTTCACGGACCTCTCCTAACTTCATCCAGTCCTTGTGAAGACAGAGAGATAGATGTGTATTTAGAGGAGCATTAACCTTGTTTGACATCTCATTGCCAAGCACTGAGATGTGCCGGATGCCGAGTGAGGCCTTCTTCATTGCTCCTCTTGGAAGTGCTCTGCAATCACAAAATGGTGTGTAAAAGAACCCCCAGACCCCATTTGTCCTGCTTGCAGACACAAGGTCACCTGCCAAGAGCGGATTGGAGACAGTGCAGTGCAGGTGGCTGCTGCTACAGAGCTTCTCTGGCACCCAGTAAGTGCTCTGACCCTGCAGCGGAAACTCTCGTGACCACATCCCCTCTCCTTAAACACCATGAGCTTATATCAGAGGCCTGCTGTTACCAGATCCCAAGGAGATATGCTCACAGGAAAACACAAATGTAGAGCAGGATGCAACAGTGATGAAGTGGATGCTCAGAAGTTTAAGGTTTAAAAAGAAACCGGGGAAATGCTAGAAATAATCTTTAGTTGACTTAAATATATATAATGTATATGTGTGTGTGTATGTGTGTATGTGTGTGTGTGTGTTTGTGTGTTGAGAACTTCAAAAATCAATCGGGTTTGGAGAGATGGCTCAGCAGTGGGAACACTTACTGGTTCTTACACAAGATCTTGCCTTAGTCCTCAGCACCTATGTGATATCTCACAACCATCTCTAACTCCCTTTTCTGGCCTCCGTGAGACTCTGTCATGCATGTGGTTCACATACATCCATGCAGACAAATACATATCAATTGCATACATGCACGTAAAATTAGATTAAATAAATCCTTTACAAGGTAGTAAGGATTTTTAATGGCTTCAAAATTTGTTTTCCAGAGTCTTGTGCTTTAGATGGCATACATCATTCACATCGTGGCAGCTTACCTAAAGTCTAATCCGCATAGCATTAAAGACATAATGAGGAGTTATAAAGTCAATGAATTTGGATCTCTGAGAATGTCAGGCTCTTTTAAACTTGTTTTCATGGTATCTTAATGGAAACTGGGAGTTATTTCAATCACAGGAATATGAACTTTTTGTGACATCAAATTTAATTCAAAAGTGCAGCTGGGTTGGTTTTTCTACCAAATAATTTTAAACTTTCTTCTTCCTCCCAGTTCCTCTGGCTTCGTCTAAAAGTTTCTGGCTTTTGCATCAGAAATGAATCACCTCAACTTAGGTTAGAAAAATACCAACAAAACTATCACTAGAAAACATCTTACCAGCCTAATGCTAAGTGATGTTTTAAAAGGATTTGGACTTAATACCACAGAAGTGCTGGCTGGATCAGATGGAATATTAGAAGCAGGATCTAAAACAGCTATGTATTCTAGCCAGCACCTTGGATAGACCTAGAGATGTGATCAGAAAGCTAACTTGGACTTGCTTTATTCATACAAAGCTTATTTTACGGATGATACCTTAGGAAGAAACTCATTTAGGTTAGTTTCTTAGTTATAGAGAAGTACTACCATGAGTTTAAGCTTCTCAAGGCTCTTTATTTAGCCCTGGTGTTTTTTAACTCACACAGCAGCCTGGATTTTCATTTTAGATTCTTAACCTCTCCCCCTAAAGTTTTTGATCATCTGGAGGCCAGAGAGGGTTCTTGGATAGTGCTTTGGCTTTCTGGAACCTTCTGTCCCACTGAGCTTGCCTCAAGCACCTGGGTGAGGGAGGGCTCTAGAGAGAGGTCCATAGAGCACACTCCTGTGCATGCCCACTCTACATCATTTGAGTGTGTGCCATGGAAAGCTGTATGTGTTTCTTTCCAGTCTGACTGGAGGTTCATGGTATCTCAACTTAACCCTTTTGTGTATTGAGAAGGGGAAAAAAAATATCTCAGATTGGTTAATAACATGGCCAGGTACATTTGCAGTCCTAACAAACCAGTGTCTTCAATGTGTAGTGTTTTTCCAGCAGGATCATGCCCACTGCTACAGACAAGGACCAGGGCACTAGGTGAATCAGTCAACACAGCATCAGGGGGCACGTGAGGGTGTGTGAGGTGCTGGCCCCTCAGAATACTTTAGCATACTGTCTGTTCTTGAAAAAGTAAACTGCCTTTGTGAAAAATGGTCAGACATTTCCTAATAGAACTCTTGGGGCTCTGCTTCACTGAGGATCCTTAACTTAAGAAACTCACATTAACACCAGTCTCCTGAAGGGAAGTTCTGCAGGACTAGTATGTCTTTGACAGAGTAGAGCTATGACTGGATTCCTTTTCTCCCCCAGAAAATATTGCTTGCTTCATGTTAACATATCTCATGTATGTACATGTGTGTGTATAATAGATATAACCCACTCTATAAGACGCAGCGTGAACAGTGAGTTATTAATAGATGCTGGCAATAGGAGACAGATCTATACATAAGAGAAGCGCATGGATACTGTCTGCTTTGAGCTCGTTTTCTGACTGATCCCTGCTTGAATGCACAGCTGGAGGAAATTGAGCGGTGGGAAAAACAATGAGGGTATTAATAGATTTCTGTTAGGGGTTGGGACCTCATGGCGCAAGGAGAATGCTGTAGTCCGCTCGGAGGCAGATCACTTCACTTTGCTTGTAGGGATTCTGCACATGGTAATAGGCAGGTCCACCTCATAGACTTGGACTTGTTACCATGGAAATCTCCTTGAGTCTCTGCAGCTTCAGACCTTCTAACTGAGGGTTTATTTGGCTCACAGTTGGAAGTTCTGTAAGTCCGCCATGGTGGGGAAGGCATGGTTGTGATGATATATTGTATAGTTAATTAAAAATAGTCTGAAATATCAGAAGACAGAACATCTCTCCAGCCTTTTATGGTTTTTTTTTTTTGTTTGTTTGTTTGTTTGTTTTGTTTTCGAGACAGGGTTTTCTGTGTAACAGCCTTGGCTGTCCTGGAACTTGTTTTGTAGACCAGGCTGGCCTCAAACTCACAGAGATCCTCCTGCCTCTGCCTCCCAAGTGCTGAGACTAATGGCGTGTGCCCCCACTGCCTGGTTGTTAGGCCTTGAACTCACAGAGATCCAGACAGATCTCTCTGTCCCAAGTGCTGGGATTAAAGGTGTGGGTCACCACTCCATGACCTTCATGGCTTGGCTGTGGATGACTCTGTCCTCTGATATTCCAGTTATTTTTATTAAATATACAAAATATTACCGCATATGGTGGCAGGAATATGAGGTGAATGGTCACATTACTTCTGCAGTCAGGAAGCAGAAAGAAATGAATATCTGTTTTTAGCTTGATTGCTCCTTTTTATTCAATCCAGGACCCCCAGTGCATTGGAATGATGCTCCCTACAATTAGACTGAATCTTCCCATTTCAATTATCCTAATTTAGAAACTGCCTCATAGACATGTTCAGAGGCTTATGTACTAGGTGATCAAGATTCCTGTCAAATTGACAGTCAATGCTAATTACCCAGCCTTCTGTACTCTTGGTTTGCTGGGGTGCCATGGGGTAGAGTCCTCTTCTTTGAATCAGATGATTCACAACCATGTCTGGATACCTGGTGCAGGACCAGGATGTTTGCAAACAAGTATCCTTTGCCTTGTACATTAGCAAACACCTTTTATACATTTCCTTATCAAAAATCAGTGTTCCGCAGATTGTTTCTCAAGAACAGCCTGACTGCAAAGTTGGGGCCGGTAGCCTATGCAGCAGTAGAGACTGTCCTGCCATCTGCCTACCTGCCATGGACCCTGCCAGAATGTTAGCCTTCTGTTTGTGTCTCCTACCACACCTGATGAAAGTTCAAAGTCCACTAGCAAGCAGGGAAAGCAAGATTCCCGGCTGGCTCACTGTGGAGGCCATCTCGGGACGAGTTATAAATGCAGGTTTTGGATCAGGATGTGAAGGAAGGAATGGCACCATATCCTGTTTTTAAACTAAACTTCCTGACCAATCCCATTAAGAAAGGCTTTGCAGTAACTTGGGCTTAATCTGCAGGGAATACAAGTTCCTAGTTTTACCTAGGTTTAGACTTGGCAAGAAAATCTGTCTTGGGCATGTGAATCACCCTATTAGAGGACTAATTACGAACAAAACAAGACAGACACCTAGTTCTGGAAATGCCATAGCAAAACCATGGGTTTTGTATGCTTCTCTAAACAGGCAGAAGGTCAGTAAAACTGATGCATCATATCCCTTCCCTCCTCCCTTCTCATCTTACTGTAAGAATTTGCAAGTGGCTGTGTGTGAACTTGGCTCTGGGTGGTGAAGTTTCAAGACAAGGCTCTCACTTGACTTCAAAAAATAATGTCCTGGTTGTGTTGGGAACATGGAGGGTGGTGCAAGCAAGGATCTGGTGATGTTGGTAGCCAGAGAAACTGGGCCGGGTGAGCCCTTCTCCTCTCTAGAATGTAAGGGACCTGGAGAGTGAGATGGTGGCTGCAGGAGCCCGTGGGATACCAGGTACAATGGTGAAAATATGGGACCTGCTTTGTGGAGTTGGATGGACATGAGGACATTAAAGGATCAGTTTACCTGGAGTTTGTCTGGCTGAGTCACCAGGATGTTCTCCATTCTGACTGCCTTAGTCAGTGCCCCAGAGGGTCTTTCCCATGTTCACCCTCTTTGGTGCCTGTGGTGTTCTGAATCTGTTTTTTGACTTCTGTCTCCTTGTGTTAGAGGTGCTCTTTGACCCCTGTCGGACGTGGTGCCCAGCATCCACCTGCCAAGCCGTGTGCCAACTCCAGGACATAGGGCTGCAGACCCCCCAGTTGGTACAGTGCAAAGCCTGTGACATGGAATTCTGCTCTGCATGCAAAGCCCGCTGGCACCCCGGCCAAGGCTGCCCAGAGACCATGCCAATCACCTTCCTCCCTGGGGAGACCAGGTACCACTATGCTGGAGCTGTAGTATAATGAGTGGGCGGAGAGCTAAGAACTGTGGGCTGGGGGCTGTGTCCAGGAGAAGAAGTAGGTTTCCTTCCTGAAAGTGCCATCTGAGAGCATGTGGCTATAGATCACTGGCCTCAGCACACTATCCACCTCTTCAGTTTCTTTTGGACTTGTGGTTTACTTGTGAGAACATTTGCCACGTACAACACAAGTCCTTGGGAACATAAAGATGTGTAAATGCCACTCTCTATTCCCTGCATGAAATGGTAGATGCACCGTGGGCTCAATGCCTGGATTAATTCTTTGATTCCTGCCATTTTTCCATAGCTAACCTCTATTAGCAGTGATCTGAAATGGGGCTTTAGGAATAAGAACACTGGTCATAGTGAGTGCTGGTTATAAGCATGGTCACTACTAGGTCTGCAGGTACTCGAAGCTAAGAGCCCTACATCTCTCTAAAACTGAGTCTATTAGAATATGGAAAAACACTATTGAATGTTCGAAACAATCTTGCTACTCCCAGTCAGCCCAACTGTTTGCCCCAGTGGATTTTAATCCCATGAGCCCCCAAGTTAATCCCATGAGCCTTAGAATTTAACAGAGTGAAGTAAGAAGTTGGTTTTATGGAGGGCATCACTCCCTAGCAGAATGCATGCTGTATGTAGTTCTAGGCAAAGCATCCGGCCATGCTGCTGATGAAGAGACTATGATGACTACTTGCTTCCTACCCACAGGGGTCCTTCCCACTCCATCCCCGATTTTCGTTGTTTTCTCATTAAGAAAGATACCCAGCCATGCCCCAGGCACAGATCCTCTGTTGATCTTCTAACACAACACTGTCATCTCTCACTTTGTACACGGTCCCTGGGCCTGCAGGTCTCTCTCCCATTGCATTTCTTTACCAGAAGCTCCTTGTTACCTTTTGCACAGGTTCCTGACTCTTCTGTCAGCTCTGCAGCCAGGGTAGGGTTGGCGACTGCATCCTTTGCTTCCCTGCTGCAGTTTGGATGCATTGACCCTCATCCAGGACTTACTATGACATAGGTCACGGTTCCAGTAGCTGATGCTTCTGACTTTTGACCTGGCATATACATCAAGCGTCTGATAGTACCAAAGACCACTGAATTTAGATGTAGTGTTATAGAAGCTTTCAGACTCTAGAAACATATTTGTTTTGTGGCTTGATTAAAAGTGATTGGTAGAGGTTGTTTTCCAGGGAAAGGAGAGATAGAAGCAGATGAGGCATCGACTCAGGGGAACAGTCTAGTTGTGTGTCTCTAAGAGAAATTTCTAGTGAGTGAGCGAGTCCTGCTTCAGGAGAACAGGAGTGGAAGATCCTTCCTATTGGAACAGAGAATGAATGCTTCCAGCCCAGGCATTTTCCTTACCACAAAATTTCCTCAGGGGCTGGAGATGAGCTCAGTCAATAGACGACTGCTTGCCTAGCATGAAGGAAGCCCCATATTTAGTGACCACACCTGCATACACTAGACGGGATGGCACATGCTTGTAACCCTGGTGTTCAGGTGGGAGTTGACCCTCCATTTTATTTCTTGAGGCACGGTCTCTCAGTTGAACCCAAAACTTATTAGCCACCTAAATGATGTAGCCAGCTTCCCTTGGGGGGACACCCTGTCCTCACCTGTGTCTAGTGCAGAGGTTGTAGCTAGATGCCACACCGGCCTAGCTTTTATATGGGTTCTGAGCAAACTCTGCTCCTTGTGCTTGCATGGGAAACACCCTTCTCACTGAGCCATCTTTCTAGCCTTTCCCAGAATCTGGTAGTGACAAGCAGGCCAGGCAGATCTTCTGAAGTAAGCCTGTATCTTCATGGTTATGACTTTTTTTTTTTTTTGACAAGACCAAAGTACATAACATTTATTATCTACTCTTTTTAGAAGCTGCAGCACCATTTCTCAGGTTCCCAGTATAAGCTTTGAGGTATAATAGAAATCTTAAGTCGGGTATTGTGTTGATACTGCCTTTTGTTTTTTCATTTATTAGGCAGATTTTTTTTTTCTATTTTGGCCAGGGTTTTGTTTTGTTTTGTTTTCCCTTTTTTCTTTAAATAAGAGGTCTGGAGCCCCTGCAGTAGAGACGTGCCCCCAGCACAGCCCTACTGCTGGGTCTCTCCCGATTCCCCATGCATGGTCCTCACACTGTGTCTCCCACAGCTCAGCTTTCAAGATGGAAGAGGGTGACGCACCCATCAAGCGCTGCCCCAAGTGCAGAGTGTACATCGAGCGGGATGAAGGCTGCGCACAGATGATGTGTAAGAACTGCAAGCATGCCTTCTGCTGGTACTGCCTGGAGTCTTTGGATGTGAGTACCTGGCAGCCACGCAAGGTAGCCTTGAGCTCCGGGTGAATGTGCGGGAGAGGAAGCTGGGGACACTTGCCCGGGGAAGCTGGAAGCCGTGCTGGTGGGAGAGAAGTAACAACAGGTGGGGATGACTCTCCTGTGTTTATGGGAATCTTGGTTCCACTGAGGTTCAGGTTTTGTACTGAAGAGTGTCGTTGGGGTCTCTGAAAAATCTCAAAGCTGGCAGAGTCATGATCCATGTAAGGCAAGAAGGATCCAGTATGAGTCAGTAGCCAGGGCTGGTTCAAACTTCTAGAGTCTGACTCCGGGTGGTTTATTAAGTCACATTTAAGCACAGTATCATTTGGGGAAATGTTTCCTGGTGTGACAGAATCCTGTGCATGTAAGGAGACACAATGGCACTGGAAGTGTTCTCAAAGTCCATGTCACTTTTTCCATGGAGATGGATCCTAGAGATACTTTATGTGTGTTATCTTAAGGGCCTAGGGGAGACACTGGATCAACCTGGGTCTTGCACATAGCTCAGGTTATTTTGCTCCCAACAAGAGAAGAGGTCCTGATTGTCTTAGGGTGTTTTAGGGTCTGGCTCTTTAGGGCCATGTCTGATGAGCTTGGATGTTATGATAGGCTACCACAAACTGCTTGACAAACAGCAGACATCCATTTCTTGCAGTTCAGGTGCTAGAGAGATGGACTATGGCAGCTGGCAGATGGGGTCCTGATGAAGGTTCCTTTCTGGTCCTTTGGTGACTGCCTTGTCCCTGGGCCATGTTGGGAGTAAGCTCTGGTCTCTCTGAAGACACTAACCCTGGGAGGGACTCCATCCACATGACCTCGTCTAAACTTAATCATCCTCAAAGTTCTGCTTCCTGATACAAGGACTTGGAACTTCCATGAACTCCAGAATTTGAGTGGTGGGAAGCACATTCAATTAGTTGAGCAGCAAGAGTGAAAGTCCACACAGCAAAGCATACTGGGCATCAGGAAACATTTTTGTCTCATTTCCATGGAAGAGAAATGTATATTCCATTTGCTGTCACCAAAACAGACGTTTCTAGCCTCATATAACAGCTTTCTCCCATGTGCTGTCTATGTCAAGCCCCTTACACTGCTGCTGCTATAATGGTTTCTTCCTGCCTCCTTCTCTAGTTTTCTCTCTATTGCTATAATAAAATGCTTTGATCAAAAGCAATTTAGGAAAGGTTTTCTTTGTTTGGTTGTGTTTTAAATTTTACAGAAAAGTTAGAGCAGGTATTTGGAAGAATCCATGGAAAAAATGGTACTTGCTTCCTCACTCCCAGCCTGGCTAGCTGACTAGGGCTGTCTGCCTAGGGAGTAGTGCTGCCCACAGTGGGCTACACCTTTCCATATCAATTAGCAATCAAGACAGTGTCCCACCGACAGGCCCATGAGCCACTCTGATCAGGGAAAACCCTCAGGAAATCCTTCCTCAGGTGACTCCAGACTATGTCATGTTGACAACTGAAGCTGAAATGGAAGGTAACTTTCCAAAACGATGACATTATGACTTTGGGTTTGGAAGAGTTGATCATGTATACTTTAAAAGACTATCCTTAGAACAATACTTTAAAATCACCTGTGAAACATTGTAGATAGCAATAGTCCAAGTGAACTGAACTGCAGATCCTGATAGGAGTCTATTTATATCTCTTCTGGATGGCAGCGATAATTTTAGTAGGAAGCCATGATTTGCTTAAAGGCTTCATTCACAACTTAAAATCACAATGAAATCATGTCTTTAAGACTCAGTGACCATCATTTTATGGCATGAACTTGATTGAATTGAAAACCTCCTAGAGCATTAGAGACAGAAATTGTGTGTGTGTGTGTGTGTGTGTGTGTGTGTAGGTGTGTGTGTAGGTGTATATGTAGGGTGTTAGTGCCACCCTGATTATGGGTGGCTCCATCCCCTGGGCTGTGGTCCCAGATGGGATGAAAAAGGAAAAGGTCAGCTAAGCTGTAGCATTTATCTCTCTGTGCTTCAAGATCTTCTGACCTGTGAACATGGAAGCTCAAGCTGCCACGCCTTCCCAACCACGATGGACTGTGTTTTTAAACCTCACGCCCAACCAACCTTTCCTTCCTTTCATAGCTTCTTGTTAGGCATTTGAGTGCAGCAAAGAGTGATGTACCAGTGCAGACCTTATTAATGACCGTCCGTGGGTGCATAAGAAAAGCCACCTTTAGCATGCATCCCTCATGCTCAGTAGGCCTGTTCTGCACCTGGGCAGTTCTCTACTGGCCAATGATACCAGTGTGAAAGAAGCACGAGGTGTTGTAAGAGGAGAGCTCACAGCAGGTGGACGTGGCCAGGGGCAGCTGTGGGAGCCGACATCATGCCCTTCAGGGTCCCTTTGATGGGTCATCTCGACTGTTAACTTGATGGGATTTATACTTGGCCATGGAAACATACTTCTGTCCATGTGTGAGGGGTTTCTAGATGGAGATAATTGAGGTTCGATGTAGGCTGGAGTCCTGGACTGAACAAGATGGAGGAAGTTGATTGTGTCTGCAATGTGACCCACCTGCCCCAAGCTCCTATATGCAGTCATATCTTCTCCACTAGGACTTATAGGACCTTCACAGTGTGAGCCGAAAGGAATCCCTCCTTAACTTGAGTCATAATAACAAAGTAGCTATGCACACTGCCAGGCAGGAAATCCTCTGGCATATGATGAGGGCACATCCTTGGGGAAGAGGCTAATTATTGATGATCCACTACACAGAATGATGTGGGATCTGAAGGTAGGGGTCTGGGGTGACATGGAACCTGAACAAAGGGAACAGGAGATGTCAAAGCCAGCCTTTACCTAAGGACTGGATACAGTAAAAGCACATGATGATGTCCATAGCTTGACATGCCCAGAAATGCTGGCGGGAGAAGCTGAAGCCAGGGTGAAGTCTAGACCTTCTCAGATTCTGTGTGGGAGGTTGACGGCCACCTCCAGCAGAGCCTGGATACCTAGCAAAGGAACTGTGTCTATTGGTCAATATTATTACCAGAACTGTTAGAATCAAAGCCTAGACTTTGGTAGCACTCAGAAGTACACTTGGCTACGCAGTATCCTAATTAAAGAGACAAATAAGAAGCAGAGAGATTTAATCAGTCTGGTCACATTAAGAAGAGGAACAAATAAGGAGTCTAGAGCACCCCCCCACACACACAAGAACACTCTAGAGCACCCCCCCCACACACACACAAGAACACTCTATCTTTCAAGTGCCAGCATGAGGTTTAGGTTTAAATAGAGGGTAAGAGATAAGACAGATCTTAGCAGCATTGGCCAACGTGTGGTCCCACCGTCTTATCTGTGCTCTAGTCTCTACTGCAAGGTAGCCTGACAAGTTGTCAGGAAGATGTGAACTTTTCCAGAGAATCTCCCCGCACGCCCCCCCTCAAAAATCTGGTACCAGGATTCAGCCTATTTCTTCTCCCATCCTGAGAGCACAGGGGAAATGGAAACTTCTTGGAGTTAATTAACTTTCAGTAGTCTTATAGCCAAAGGGTTTGGAGGATGGTCACATGTTTCTCTTTAGAATCTTTCTGCATCTGCCTCAGCATCTGTGAAGTGTGGCCTGGGAGTCTTCATTTGCTGCCGGTTTTCTAGGATGTTTGGATAACCGGTACCCACGTTCAAGGATGGAAAATAGTAAAGACTTCAAAGCCTTTTAGAGAGCAACACAGGGTGCTGTGATAGGCAAATTGGGGAAACAGGACAAGCTCCCTTAAACTGTTCTCTGGGTAACTGTCTGCTAACATTAGTGTGGAGGGCAGATAAGAACTCAAGAGGCAGAAGTGGCCAGATGGAGTTTCCACAGACACATATTTGGAGCTAGAAGAGTCTGTGAGCTTACCTGTCCAGGGAGGATGGGACAGCTGCTGAATGTCTGCCCCAGTGGTCATTGCCTGGAACTGCATCATAAGAGCCAGTGTTTACAGCCATCCTGCCATATATTTGGACCCTGAGAAACTTGACCTTAAGCCAGTAAACTCCAGGGTAGTTCCCTCTTCAGCACCAGAGGCAGAATATGGCTTCCCTACCCCCTAGCTCTAACAGAGTTGACCTGAGGATCCAGAAGTTGGTGGGTGGTATCCTAAGGTTTTTTTTTTTCTTTTGTGACTTTCTTGTCCTTTTAGTCATATTGGACCCTGTGATTATATTGAATTTTACTTAGGCAGAAGCTTCCATTGATGGCTGGGACCATAGGAGGATGCTGTTGAACCTGGCTTTCACATGGGTTCTGGGGAGTGAGCTCAGGCCATCAGTCTTCTCAGCTCCTGGTTTATTTGTTTACTTATTTCTTTGTTTTTTGAGACAGGGTTTCAGTGTTGAATGAGCAAAGGGTATTGGCCCGTAGGTGCTGTTTCTCACCTGTCTTCTGTTAGTGATGGACAAGCAGGGCCTCCTGTGTGTGGAGGTGCAGAGAATACCTGTTCCTGATACTCAGTGGTGTGAATATACATTGAAGTGTCTTGAGGGGTAAGAATCCTCAGGTGACCAACACAATGAGCCCTCAGCCCAGCAACCTGGAAGTGACTGTTGTAAGAATGTGTAGAGCAGCCACATGGAGGGAGGCAAGCAGCAGACAGTTCTCTGAGCACCGGAAAAGGATGTCTGCTTACTCCAGACAGGAGAACTTGTGGGTAGAGAGTGGTTGCTGAGCTGGTTCTTGAGTAAAGAGAAACATGGCAAAATGTTTCTGGAAATCTGAACTGAGAGAGGACTGGCCTGATGAGAAGCTGGTCTGGTCTCTTGAGATTGGACAAGGTAGGCCCAGAGGAAACTTATTTCCCTCTTCATTCACCTGTGTTGGTACAAGCTCCAGAGGCAGCCACTAGATCCAGGAGCCCTTTCTCTGGCTCAATACTGAAATCTGGTCCCGAGACTCCCTCTATCGAATGGGGCTCACAGCTCCCTCTGGCTGTGGAAAGGGATGTGGCTCAGAGGAACAGTGTCCAGGCTTTAGCACATTCCCTCACTGTCCATCTTGCCTGTGTCCACATACTGTGAATCTGGAATATAAACTGTAGTGAGATCCCGAGCCCAACATTCACGGTATGCTTTCTCTGCCCTTCACAGGATGACTTCCTTCTGATACATTATGACAAAGGGCCTTGTCGCAACAAGTTGGGCCACTCCAGGGCATCAGTGATCTGGCATCGAACACAGGTAAGAGGCTATTCTCCTTGAACTTTGATCTCAAGAAGAGGTGTGTGTGTGTGTGTGTGTGTGTGTGTGTGTGTGTGTGTGTGTGTGTGCGTGTGTGTGTGTAGAAGACTTACTAGTCATACTGATGACCTTGGCCCAGTGTTCAAGTATGTGCACATTTGATGTCTAACATTAGACTTGTTACTTGCATGCTAATCCTGAGTTTTGGTCACGACCCGACCTGCCTGCTGACCATATTGTTACTCTCATTCCTTAAAGAGCTGTCTCGAGCTATTCTGAGAGAGGCAAGCAAGCTGCTAACAGAAAAGGATGATGGAGGAAGTAGTGGAATATTTCTGCTGTCTTCAGAGTCTGTCAGTGGCTCTTAAGTTAGCTGATTCAGCAGTGTTGAATTATATGTGGAGCGACATTTATCAGCTGTGTGCCAGCACCTTCTGTAAGAGATTCTTCTATGGAATCTCTTCTGCCTGCCTTCTATTAGATGAAAAGTGTAGCTGATGAACCAACACACTCACCTGAGGCATAAAGCAGCTACAGAGTGAGGGTTGGAGAAGGGACGTTGAAGGACATGGGTGGGAAGGTTTCTTAGATGTTACTGTTACTTCTGAGTGTTAAGGAATAGACTCACAAATACATGGGTTAGGGCAGAGAGGACGTGAGCAGGTGAGGTGTTTGAATTGTGGAAGGACCGAACCATGTAGGTTGGTCTAGGATTTTAGCAAGGCCACAACTCCAAGGGCTTTGTTGGATCTAGCAGGCGTGGACTTTATTTACACTGACATTTGGAACTACGAAGGGGTTAGGAGAGTGGATGTAGTACTCCCTCGCTGGCGTGGAAGGCACTTCTTTCCTAGGAGGTCACTGTACCATCTAAAGATAGACCTACTCTCAAGATGGTCAGTAGCCTAGAGTTGGGAATAGGTCTAACTGTAACTACATTTCCTTGGCACTCCTAGCTACAAGTTGGTGGGGAGGGAAGCCCACGAGTGTGAATGTCTGTCATGGAGTGGAAGAGATTTCCTGCAAAGTATTACTAGGAACAGGCAGCTCTCCGAGCCAATGACCCATCCCGATGATCATTACTCATTCCCTAACAGTAATGGGGTATCACTTGCTTTGGGGTTCCGTGCTGTTCAAACAGCATCATCTGTAAGCATCTGTGGGTTTGGGGGATATTGTCCTCAATTTTATGGTTTTCCTCATGCAGATGCATGAAGGTATATGAAGTAGAGCCTTTCAGAGGCACTCAGGCCATAGGAAAAGGAGCACAAAACACCCGAGATTAGATATGGACTGAATTAGACTAAAAGCATTGACATCCAGGGCTCAGGGATGATAGGAAGGTCCCCACAGCAGTGACCTGAGTGTGTGAAGTAGCATACACAAAGGCAGACTTGTAGCTGTCTATGAGGGAGACTGTGCCCACAGAAGACCTCTCCCTCATACCTTGTGCATTTACAAGCAAGGCTATACCCTGTGTAGGTAGGTCCCTGCAGCTTTCAATTTCATCCAAACCCAACACACACAGAGCGCCCATAACCTCCAAAGGCCCCTTTATTCATGTGGTTTGCCTAGCTTGGTGGCTTGCCTACGGAGACCATTTTCCTGCCAGCCTCCTGGTTCTGGGTCCAATTGCACCTCCCCCATTTCCTCTTTGGGCAGGTTTCCTGCCTTAAGTGTGTGTCCGCAGACTTGTTAGTGGCATTAGAGACAGAGTTTTATCATCGATGTCCTCAAGGCACTTTTATTGGGTTTTTACAGGGAACCCAGTAATATGAGAAGGAAACTCAGGAACCTAGTCTAGACTAAGTAGGATCTGAGGCCACATCTTTCCTTGTGCTTATGGCCTTAACATAAAACCTTCTGTGCTCTCCTGCATCTGCCTTGGTCTTTATTGCCCCAGAATCTCTGCTTCCTGCCCATATCCACCTCTTTGATTCCCCTTACACTTTGCGCAGACCATTTAAGCCTTCTGTCTCTAACTTGAATATGTGACTGCACCCCCATTATACCAGTTGCTCTCACATCTGCATCTGTCTTACCCTTATAGTACATCAGCCTGTTCTCCATGCAAAGCTTTGCTCATCCATTAACCTCAATGTCCTGGTCCTGCTTCTTGCTGGCCGCCCAGTCTCTCCAAATCTGAGCTCGGGTTTAGTGAGAGACCCTATCTCAAAAACAGAAAAAGAATAAAAAAGGAAGTTAGAGAAAAACAGAAGAAGATGTGGGGATTTAATAAAAGCTCCAGAAGTTTCGGAGATCTAACCACAGTCAGTCTAGGAGGATCAGAGAGTGGTGATTCACACCTTTAATCCCAGCACAGGGAGTATCCTGGGAGTGATGACCTACATTCTTAATCTCAACTGAATTTGAGGTCATCATAGTTTACAGAAGGAGTTCCAGGCTCCCAGGCAGGCAGTGGTGGGGCCTCACTGTAATTTACCAAGAGAGTATTTAAGGCTTAAGGCGGGCATAGAAAGACAGAAGAAGAAGGAAAAGGAAGCCAAGGGAAGCCAGGCTGAGGAAGCTGGAAGACAGCTGGGTGAGATCTGACTGTGGTGTTTACTCTCTCTAATATCTCTGGAACTTCTGGAGCTTTTATTAAATCCCCACAAGAAGACACTCAACTTTGGTCAGTGACGTCCACACATGTGTCCACACACAGTTGTACACACACATAAACAAACTTTTAAAAATGAGGATATCCGACTGGATTTTAATCCAGAGACTCAGTGAGATTCCAGCATGTCTGTCAGCGAGTGAAATTTAAGGCACCTCTTCACACGTCCATAGCTTTGATTTGGACTTGGTCTTCTGAATGCAGTTTGTGAAAACCATTGACCGTGTGCTATTCTTCTGTTCAGTTGGATCATTCCGGGATATGTTAGAAAAGGGACTGGACACATTCACAGAGCTCGTGTTCTGACTTCTGAAGCAGCCCTTGGTGATGTCGCCACGTGTGTGGTGACCCTCGTGGAAGCCTGGACCCCTCCCTCGCTCACACACACTGCTCTAGGGCCTGACCATCATCTTCGGACTCGTTTATCTAACTGTTTTTATATATATATCAATAAAAACTCAGGAGTCAGATATCTGTCTAAGAACCTGAATGAAAGCGACCTCTTCTGTTGTTCCTCCGAAAGGACCGTCTCTAAGTCCCGCCCTACTACTTCCTATGTCTATCTGTTCTCAGTCCTCAAAGAACTCTATGGTTAATTTTGGTCAGCTCGTTCTAGCTCTGCCCTCTGATTCAAAGCAACCTTTATTGTCAGTCTTAGGAGCAACACAATGTGATCAAAACGCCACATAACAATGCTCCCCGAGTGAATGTTTCTTGGTTTTCTGTCGCTCATTCCTGTCTCTTCTTTTTCTGGTACTTTCTGCAACTTCCCATAACCAGCTGGCACTGGCTTGGTAGGTCAGCTTATGGAACAGCATGCAAATACAAACAAGAGAGGATGAGGAGCTGGCGAGGGTGTGAGCATGTGCTCATGAGTTTGTGCAGGATGTGTGGCTCCTTCAAGGCCAACCATCACCTACTGCGAGGCTGGGGTTATTAGGAGTTCCAGATGACCCCGGGTGACCTCACTGTGCTCTTATGGGTCTTCAATATGAGTATGCATGTGATGTTTTAAAAATATACTTGTAAGCATTATTTATATGTGTGTGTGCATGTTGGTGCTTGCACCCGTGTGCAGAGATAAAAAGAAAGCTTCAGCTCCCCTAGAGCTGGACTTATAGGCATTTGTTTGTGACCTGCATAGCACCAGTGCTGGGAGCACAGCTCAGGTCCTCTGTAAGGGCAGTGAGCACTTTTACGGGCTGAACCATCTCTCCAGATCCCACAGACTTCAAGTGATTTTAGCACATCACTGATCTGCTTGGTGCAATCCCACCACCAATATTATGCTTATCAAATGAGCATTCTGGTCGAGGCTCAGCATCTACACAGCCTCATTTATCCATGCAGTATGATGTCTTGTATCAAATGTGACCTTATTTATAAATAGGGACGTGTACGTGAGTGCTTGCATGCACCTCAGTGTGGTTTGTGTGTGGTTTGTTTCCAGAAAATAAATACAGTGAATGGAATCCTTTCCTTTGTGTATGTTTCATGTTTTTCCTGTATACTGGAAAATATTTAGAGATTATTTATTAATTCCAAAGTTGAGAAAACACTTGGGGGAGTCATGTATTTATCATCTTGAACACTAGGTGGCAGTCTAACTCCACGTTGTGTTTTCAGTGGGCAGCTTGGGGCTTATCTAACAGACTAGGGAAAAGAGAAGAATTCATTTGAAGCAGTACCATTGGCTGGTGTAGATGCCAGCGGGTCTTCATTTGAGCCTTATGCCTACAGGAAAAAAACCGAACTTTAAAAAAAAAAATCAAAATATCGCTGGGCAGTGGTTGCACGTTTTTAACTCCAGCACTTGGGAGGCAGAAGCAGGTGGGATCTTGGCCAGCCTGGTCTACAGAGAGAGTCCCAGGACAGTTAGGGCTACGCACCCTGTCTTGAAAAAACATAGTAAAAATGACAACAACAGTGTCCATGTTAAGTTTTAAATTCCAGGCAGGCAAGAGTAGCCGGGTGTAATGTCTAATGTCCCATGTCCCTGCCTTTGAAAGGTTTTGTCCTTACCCTCTTGCATACTAAGCCATCTGGGTGTCTTTGTCATCTCAGCCATTTCCTGGCCTTTCTTGACAGAACTTAATCCACTTCCTGTTATTAGCCTTTGATGAGGTCTTGGTCTTCCCATTAAGCAATGTTTTCCTTGAGTGTCCGATCTCAAGAGCCCTTGTATTTGTAATAGCTAGCCAATATTAATGGTTGCCCAGGAAGAAATCAGTCATTAGCTGAGTGCATAAAGAAATGGATGGGGGCATGCGCGTGGGGGGTCCATGGAGGGAGAAAAATGAGGAAGGAATACAATTAGATGAACTAATGGTCAGTTGGATAGATTGGGGGAGAGAAGGATAAATGGGTGATTGTTAAGGAAATAGATTGTGGTGGTATATTCGATAAAAATAGCCTGAAATATCAGACAGAGCCAAACCTTGAAGGTCGGAGAGTGGTGACTCACACCTTTAATCCTAGCACTGTGGAAGATCCTGGAGGATCTCTGTGAGTTCAAGGCCAAATAGAGCCAGGAAGTGATGGCACCCACTTTTAATCCTAGCTCTGGGAATATCGAATGAAGAAGTAAAACAGCTGGGCAAGGAAAGAGATATAAGGCAGGGGAAAGCAGAGGTTTGCTCTTTTTGCCTGCTTACCCAGTCAACCTGAGGACTTGGGGAGATGGGCCCTAACCTGTTTGGCCTGAGGAGTTGGCTGGGCAAGAAATGGCTGTGGTTTGTCCCCTGTCTCTATGATATTTCAGCTTCTCCCCAATATCTGGCTCTGGGTTTTATTATAGTACTAAATAGAAAACTTGTGCAATAAGTAGATAAATGAATGAGTAAGCAGATGGTGGATGGGTACATGCATGGCTCAGTGGATGGTTGGATGGGTTGAGTGGGTGAAGGAACGCAGAGATGGATGGGTCGTTGAATTGATGAATACATAGGATGGGTAGTTACATGGGTGGGCAAACTGTAGGGTAGGCCTGTGGGTGGATTGATAGATGATTGGATGTATAGATGGTATGGTGGGTGATGGCGTGGCCTGAACTTCAGCCGTGGAACCTGCGGAGCAGCCCTCCTCACATCTTCTCTTTGTTTTCCTTCTAGGTGGTGGGAATTTTTGCTGGATTTGGTCTACTCCTCTTAGTAGCCTCCCCTTTCCTGCTCTTGGCCACACCCTTTGTCCTTTGCTGCAAATGTAAGTGCAGTAAAGGTGATGACGACCCACTGCCTACCTAGAGGACTGCGTGATGCTGGCACAGACCCCTGCCTCGGGACGTGTGGCTCCCCTACCCCCCACCACCCCTCCCTCACTAAACATGTTTCTTGCCTTATGTGCCCCTTTGAGCTTCAGTGTCCAGCTTGCTGCAGAGATTTCAGGGATGATGTTAGCAAGTGGGCAGAGGCCTCGGGCGTAGTCTCCTGGGTGTGGGGGAGGCGAGGCAGAAGTGGGTGAGCCACATCCCACAGAGTCCTTTGGTGTTTGCAGACCTGGCCTGAGGTGGCATCAGCTGCACATCAGGCAGTTTTATCTCCCTGGCCATAGACTGGGAATGTTCCTTGGGAGCTTAGCAGACCCACTCAGACAAAGGGACAACCTTGGTTTCAGGATGGCACCATGTTATCATGAGAAGTCATCAAGGACTGTCTTTAGCCAGCACCTGATTATCTGACTTGAGAAAATCTCTGTTCGTGACAACTGTTTCTACTGCTAAAGGCATTTAGAAAAATCCTTTTTAGAAGCCTTTCCCCCCCTTTCTGTCACCTGAATAGTGAAAATTGACAAGGTGCATACAAACCATCATATGCCTTTTTTCAAATGTGCATTTTATGAAGTTACAGGTAAACAACTTTTCTGGCCTGTCAGGTTTGGGGGGGTTATTCTTTTGTTTTGTTTTTTGGGAGCTACAGAAAGCCTTATGCACACTTTGTGTTTTTCTTGGAACCTGCTGTCATTACTTTTTGAATTCTCCGAGCTGTGTACTGTTACCCACATGGGCCCCTGTGTCGCACTTCTTTGGAGATAGTGACACATTTTCGGGTCCCCTCTAGCTTTACATCACTGCCCTTTCTCCCTTCCTGAACCCAGCTCACAGGGCTCATTCCTCTGTCCCCAATCCTCCTAGGTGGCAGCAAGCACCTTTGGATGGTTTCAAAGCAGATGCTGTCCTCTGAACTGGTTCTACTCTGACTGACTCTGCTTTGACCCCTGTCCCATTTCAGAGGAGTTAGAGTCAGTCTTCCCTGGGGAACCCTTGGAAGATGTGTGGGAACTTTCTGATGTCTTTGCATTGTTCAAATGCTTTACGTAGTTTGAGAAATCATGTGAGTCGCACCACACAGACCCAACCTTGTAGTTAACCAGTTTGTTCTTGCTGGAGGGGGGGCAGGGGGAGGACAGAAAGAATGTGGGAAGCTTGTGAGCTGGTCTTTCCGGGGGCTGCGTGTTTCCATGTCAACAAAGTACAAGATAATAAGACACAGGTACTCCACTAATTGACTCTGAAAACAAGGGAGAGAGCTTTCCTTCAGGAAGGAGGAGCAGGGTGGAGATGTAGAGGTTTGCAGGGGGGCAGAGGCCTGAGCATCCTATAAAGGAGTAAAGTGAACTTGAACTTGGGTCCCTGTCACATCAGCCATGGTCTTTGCAAACACATCACATTCTTAGTGGCGGTCTCTGTGACCTGCACTTATGGGTCAATGTCAAGTCCTAGCAGATACTGCCTGGGCAGAAATGACATAATTTTCTTTATTTTTATTTGATAGTGAATGAGATAAGACACCAACCCCTGGCTTCTCACCCTTGGTATTGATTTTCTTTATTAAGCTAAAGCCACTTAGAAGCCCAGTCTACATCAAAAACCACACTCAGAAACTCCCCTGGGAGTTGAAATATAAAAATTCACTAATCAGAAGTGACCTCTGAGACTTTTAGTCTGGCTGAAGCCTAGCCTTGAGCCTCTATGGTTGAAAATACGGGAGAAAGGTAGCCTGGCTTTTGTGGAAAGGGCTGACAATTTTATGTGAGTCAGTGACTGAATTCGAGACTTCAAGCCTACAATTTATATGTGACATCATCAGGTCACCACCCTTTAAAATGTCTGTCGGAGGTGGCAGCCAGCCTGGACCCTGGTTGCCGCGGTGCACAGGCAGGTTTCACAACAGCATGGCCCTTCCTGTCTTGATCACTGCAGCCTGTTTCATTGTCAATGCAGTCTGGTTTGTGTGTGTGTGTGTGGTGGGGGTGACAGCGTCCTGGGAGGCTGTGCTCCTACACTGCAGCTCAAGCTCCCTAACTGAAGATGGAGTCACCTTGTATCTGGGAGACTTCTGAAGGTTCATACACCTCTACAGCCCCACCTACTCACCCCTCAGCCTACAGCAATTTTCCCAAGCACAGGACTGGACAAAAATCCTGGGGCCAACCAGGTATGATAGAGTATTCCTGTCTGCACTGAGCCTTTGTATCAAGCATACTTACTCATTGGATTTAATAACAAAAACTGATTTGTCCATTTCCTCTAGAAACACCAGCAAAGTCACACTGAATATATAAACTAGCATTGTTCCCTATGAGAGTCATGTTGGTAGGGACTAACTACCACGCACCTGTTTATTACGGACATTCAGCTTAAACTGTGTGCGATGTGAAATGCACATGGAATGGTGAAGATGCCCCCCCCCCCCCAGATGCAGCTGGTCTTCCTGTCAGTTCCGTATGACCAGAAGTGCTCTGTCATCAATAGTGGTGCCATTTCCTTGTGGAAAACACTCTTAGTGATGGGCTGTGGGAGATGTCTACTAGGGCTCCACTGACTGCCTTCCGGTCTGTGGGTTACCTGAGGCCATTGGGTAGCTGACCATGCCACAGTCTTACTGGATTTGCTAATCTCTGCCAACCTCAGCCCCGCAGCCTGTGGCTTCCAATACTCTCCAGGGTGATGCCTTTAGAGGCTAAGTCATGATAGGTGTTCATGGAATATAGGGAGGCTCTGTGTGATGACAAATATTTGTATTTCATAAATTATAGCCTGCCTTGCCCCCTAGGAGTAGCTCATATTGGGGAACCAATACCGCCCCCTCTTTGGTACCTATCTTGAACAAATCTTCTTTACAGTATAGTGTTCCATAAAACAAGTGTAAGATCCTGGCCAGTTTCTCCATTAAACACCCCCGCCCCCTTTCAGGAGGAAGGAGAGCTTGAACATCTGACTTCAAGATGAATTTATTTTTTCCATTGAAGTTAGAAAGGGGAAAGGTTACTTTATGAATTAGAAGTGTTTCTTGCTCGGTCATTTTTAAACATTAGGGGATTAAGGAGAACAAGGGAGGTCTTATTATTTTGTATACTTCCCAGATTCCCATGGATTAATAAACATATCTGTGAATATATATATGTAAATCACAATGGAATCATCGAGGGAACCACTTTGCATGTAAACAATTTCAAGAAGGTTTTTTTAAAAAAGAAAAAAAATACCAAAGCTCATTTCTCCATCACAATGAACCCAAACCCTTATAAAGTTCAATGAGGTAGAGATTATGACTGGCTACTGCCAAAACTCTCAACCAGGAGGGAAGGCTTATGTTCAAGTGATTGCCGATGCCCTGTGACTAGGAGAGCCCTGCTCTTTTGGCATTTAAAACCCCCTGGTCTCAGCCCTCCTGACTTGTGTAATCCTGTCTTCCAAGATCCCAGGGCCCTCCAGTTAGGTGTAGCCGTGTGCCATGTGCCTGACACTTCTTTTGTACTTTGCCTCGGGTGTATTTTAATCTTGTATAAAATCATGCGTGTGTCAGTCGTGTGCACATGCACATGTATACATTCTGTATTTGAAAAGTGGTGGTAAAACCAGCCAACCAGACGAACAAAAATAGGAGAAAATTGCAATTGTGGTTTTGAGATGTGAGTACACTTTGTACCACTAACACTGTGATGTATAAGCGCTGTTTGATTGCCTTTTCATGTTGTGATTTGTACTTCAGAATCCTATGGAAACGTTTGATTTATAATTTCAATACATATTTTAAATGTATTGTGTCCTATGTAGTCTGTCTCCCCCTTCAAAGGGATTTCTTTTTAAAGATATTTTGGCTGGAATACAGGTGAATTTTTGTAAATCCTGCCTGGCTCCATGTTTTGTAATGGCTTCGTTGACTGGCCTGGAGATAGGATCATGGGTACAGCTGGAGGTGGGAGGGGAAGAGGGTGGCAAGATGGGGAGAGAGGGCATCTTGCCACCCGGAACATGGTATCTATTTCTGAGATTGTTTGTCTCTGTGACAGAAGCAACTTAAGGACTTATTTCGGCTCATGGTTAGAGAGGCAGCCAGTCTGTTACCACGGAGAACAGAGGGCAGGTCCATGGCATCGTATGTGGCTGAGACTCTCTACATTTTAACCAAGTTGGAAGCAAGAGAGGGAGGGACCTCCTGGCCCTCGGCTTATTCTCTGCCCCCCCCCCCTTTTTCGTTCATCTTGGATCTCAGCTACATCAGAATCCCTTACCGCTATAACATAATTCTTTACAAAAGCAATTTAGGGTGGGGAAGGATTTCTTTTCACTCACAGTCTGAGGGTACGGCAACAGGAGTGTGGGGCAACTGGTCACCCACCATCAGCAAACAGGGTGGGGGAGGGGAAAATGGTGGTGCTCAGCTTGCTTTTTCCAAAAATTTGATTCATGGCCCACATTCAAGATGAATCCAGTCTCCTCAGTTAAATCCTGATAGAAACACCCTAGTAAACACACCCCGAGGTCTGTTTCTGTGATAATTCAATGAAGACTGGTCATCACACCAGCCTGCGAGATCATGTCCCCCACATTTAGGGTGGATCTTTTTCCCTTCGTCTGTGGAATGTCTTTAAAGATGTGCTTCACTAACAGTGGAGATGTTCCTCAGTTCACAAGTTGACAATGGAGATGAACAGTGACTGTAATAAATGGGAAGTCCAGATTGTGTGGAGAAGACTCATGCATATTTCTTGGCTTCCTCTTGGTTAGTATTGGTGAAGCTCTCAGCCGCCTTCACCAGCTTGCATATATATCACCCTCTTCTGCCTCTATTTTCCTGGGCTGCCCCCTCTTTGTGGCTGTGACTGACATTTATGGCCACACAGAGAAAATCAACTCATCGATCACCATAGAGACCCTAATAACTGGTAAAGTCACACATTCATGAGTCCCTGGGTTCATCTTTCGGCATGTCTTAAGGGAATGCAATTCTGCCTTTAACTGTGGCAGCATGGCACAGAGAATATCACACCCACAAATCACAGAGTCCATTGATTCAGTTAGGTTTTGGGACCACTTTTCTCTGTCCCGTAATACTAGGCTATTGACACATGCTGTGTCTGGTCTTTACACGGCTGCTGGGGAATCTGAACCTGGGTTCTCAAACTTGTACTGCGGGCACTTTTTAGACTGAGCCATACCCCAAATTCTTAACTTCTGTTTACACAGTGGAATGAGGAGCTCCAGGTTAGGCAGGCCGACGTCCTCCAATGAGAGACTTTCTGGGGATCTGGCTTGTACACAGAACCTCAGTCATAACTCGTTTGGGATCCACAAAAGGACAAAAGCCCAATTGTGCTCAGCTAGTGGATGAGAACCTTTCAGGGCCAAGAGAAGGAGGTTGCCCAGAGCAGAATGCATTCCTCTGCAGAACTCCTAAGGCATTGTTAGCGCACAATGGATGGTAAATAATCACCGAATGTTTTTTATTAACGACAAAGGAGCAATCAGAGCCACAATGAAACTTGCAGATGAGACTAAACTGAGAGTTATAACAAACACCAATTAGAAGACAGAGACAATGGAAAGAGACCCCCTCACACCCCAGAGAGAAAGTTACAACAAAGCAAGTTTCTGTGTGCGCGCATTTCTTTTTTTTTTTTTCTTCAAAATAACCAAATGCACCTGCAGAGAGTGAATACTGTGGGATACTGTGGGGAAAGCCGGGTGCTTAAAGAGAGACAGTTCCTGACACAGCGTTTTTATGACAGGCAAAGTCAAAGTACAGTTGGTAATGTCAAGCACAGGGTATCGCCAGTGTTCCTCATTGAAGAATCAATACCCTAAAGCCACCTCATTTGGGGGCCGCTTAGGAAGCTATGCCCCATTTTTAACTGCTCAGCTCTTCTTGCTGGGATTGCCTTGCAACCCCCACCTCTGTCCTTAGGATCTACTCAATGCTCTTATGCTTCTGCCAATAGCCCTGGAAGATCTCCATACATTTGTGTGATAGGCTCTTCACCTATAAGACCCTTCCAAATGGGCCCTCTTAGCCACTTACTGTTCAGTGTGACCTGCAGCCCATGGCAGAGGGACAAAATGGGAAGCAGCAATGTCTCTGTCCCCTAGAAGACGGAGGATCAGGAGGACAGGGTGGGGGCCACATCGCTGACTCACCCTAATGTGGTCTGTCCTCTGAGCTACTGTCCCCTAAATATACAGTAGCATCTATCTTTTTATAGGAATTCAACTTGGGGTCCAGCATAGCCCTGCAGTGCACCTCCCCCCAAGTCGTCCTGCCCCATATCCTCATATGTATAAGAAAGAAAAGCTCGTGAAATGTATAAAAATAGGATTCACGTCTTAGGTTTGGTTATGACGAGGGGTCACTGGATCCACTGGAGTGGCCAGGCTTATGGTGCTTTAAGTACCTTCCGTTACATGAGCAATTCCAAGCTGCATTCCTTTTTCTTTCTCTGGAGACCCCGCTGCCTCGGAGCTCACCACACAGCCCAGGCTGGCTTCAAACCCACATCAAACCTCCAGCTTCAGCCTCTCTCAACTGCTCATTTCCTCTCCACCATTGAACTCTTGACCTCTACTTCCTAGGTGTCGCCAGGCAGTACTCTCTGTGCTGCATCTGCTCTCAGAAGGCATTGTGTCCACCCACAGACCCCTGCTAAACCCTCAACTCCAGGCAGGTTTCTAAGGGAAAACGTGTTTATCTTCCAATTTCGTTCTTCCATCCATGTGAAATGACTAAGTAGTTACGGAGAGGTCACATGTTTGTACAGCAGATGGAGGAGTGGACAGCGGACAGAATTTGACTTCTCCACAAGTATTAGGAACTTCAGGAATCACCCCAGTGTCCATGAGCAGATAAGACTTTCTCCTCTTCCCTGCAAAGCTGATGTGCTCAGCCTGCACCCTAATGGCTTAACGTTCATTATCCCTTTCGGTTTGACGGAAAGTGAACACCACCAGTGTGCTTGAGCACTAGGTCCCAGGTACTGGTGCTGTTTTGGGAAGTCCTAGAATCTTTAGCAGGTAGAACTTGACTGGAGAAATTGGGTCACTGTGGGGATGGGATGGGTTATAGCTGGTTCTTGTTCTGCCCAAGATCCTTTCTCTGTGTCGGCACTTGCTGGGACTGCAGTGACTTCCACGCCTGTCCTGTCCCTTTTTGTTTTTTTTTTTTTTTTTTTAATGGAATTTGGTTCCCTGTGAACAGAAGGGTCCTGAATCAACTTGGTTTCCATAGCCTCTCAGTAAATGAGGCACAAATGGTTTCTGAAAAGGTGGATGGAACCTGTGGGATCAGCGGAGACACAAATCTGTTTTGGTGACATCAGTAGTTACTTTGGAACCTCACCACCCGGGTCACAGGGGAAAGAGATCGCCATCCTTACAGATCTTGACCTCATTGTTTTTAATTTTTGTTTCTTTGTTTTTTCCTATATAAAACATTTTTTATTTAAGTTTTTTTTTTTTAATTTTACATACCAACCACATTGCCCTCACTTCCACTCACCGCCCAGCTTCCCCCCCCCACCTCCACTATTCTCTTCTCAGAGGATAAGGTCCCCCATGGGGAGTCAAAGTCTGGCATATCAAGTTGCAGCAGGACACCCCTCTCCCCCCAATCAGGCTGAGCAAGGTGTCCCTCTCTAAAAAGCCAGTTGGTGCATTAGGGAGAAATCCTGGTCCCACCAAGCCACACACTGTCATCCACATTCAGAGGGCCAAGTTTAGTCCCATGCAGGCTCCCCATCAGCTGCTTTGCTCTTAAGTCCAAATTAACAACCAACATCAGTACATCAAAGCACATTGTGGTGTGTGGTGCTTTCACCATCCTCTCCCAGCTGGCTCCTGTCAGTATTATTTTGCCTAGTTTATGCCTCTAAGTTGGCTTATGGTTGCCAGCATCAGCATGAAAGCCTGATGGGAGTTTAGCTTCCCACCAGGCTTCAGTTGAATGTGTATGAATAGCCCATAGTAAAGGCTTCTATTGTTCCTGGAAGACTTATATTATGTAGAGAGCAATTAATCATTTTCTGAGGCAGCGCGGGGGAACCAAGCACATGGTGAGGTTGATGATGGCTTTTTTCTTTCAAGATGCACAAAATAAAAACCCCAGCCAAGGCTTTCCTGAAGACATGTTTATCTCCCGCATGGATCACATTTCCACGCCAAGGTGAAATTCCATTACCAAACAGCCAGCTGATGAACGTTACTGAAGGTTGGCACCCCTGCTGCCAAGACCTGTGGACTCTTGGCACAGCTAGGCACATTGGCTCTGTGGAGCTCATGATTCAGGCTCAGTGATGAGGCCTGCAGCTTCCACTTGCATTTTCTTTGCTAAAAGGTATCATTGGTCTCCGGATCACCCACGAATGAGGAACTTTGCTAGGCTTTGGGTGGTTGGTAGGAAGGAACGCTTGACACTTAGTGATGTGGTACTGCCTGTGTTTGATCTTCTACCTGAAAGAGAGTGTTTAGTATGAAGACAAAGATTTACTGTTACAAAACTATCTCAGGGAAAGATCATTAGGTGCCTGAGGGCAGGGTCCAGGTCTAGAAGAATCTAGGAAAAATCTCAGGAATTCCCCCAACAGTAGATTCAAAGCCTAAAAGTTTAGCCAATAGTTTCCATAAATTACTATACTCCATACCTTTTACCCAATCCTGAAATGCCAAGACATGCTACACCCCACTTATGTATATACTCTTTAAAAACCCTTTCACCCCTGAGCTTGGGGCTGAGTTCCTCGGTTGCGTCAGAACAAAGGGTTTCAACCCAGATCCCTTCGAACCTGTCCAAAAGAATAAACTGACCCTCCTGTGTTTGCATCAGAATCCAGATCCCTGGTGGTCTTTGGGGTTCCTCAACACGGGTACAACACTTAGCAAATATCATTGTATCTTAAAGATTATGTATTTTACACAAATGACTATCTCCCTGCATGTACGTACACTGCGTGCATGCCTGTCCTGATGCCCCTGAAGGTAAGAAGATCCCATGGAACTGGAGTTACAGATGACTGTAAGCTGGGAATTGACCTGGGTCTTCTACAAGAGCAGTAAATGCTGTTAACCAGTAAGCCATCTCTCTAATCCCATCAGATTGTGCACAGATTTTGATTAAACATACGATAATGACCTTTTCCCATCCTACTCTGGTGTATATATATATAAAAAGAGGTAGAAGAGCTGTGCGGGATAGCTACTGATAAGGAAGGCATCAATTCAGAATTCAGTGACTTCAGTGGATAAGCATCATCACCACCACATCCTTCATCACCCACAGTTTAGTACATCAGTTCTCACCCTCTGGGTCACGACATTAGGACAACACTTTTGTTTTTGCCACAACCATCTTAGAAACCCCCAACTGTAAGTTAATTTTTCTTACTACTTCATAACTGTAATTTTGCTCCTGAGTGGATCCTCAGTTCTTCAGATTATTGGAAATACATGTTTTCTGATGGTTATGACTCACAGGCTGAGAGCTGCTGGAATAGCGGTTCCCGTATGAAGGGGTGAAGTGAAGCCTCTGAACTGGACTGTTCCATGGGAACAGAGCATAGCAAAAGGCATGGAAAGCCTTGCCAGGTTTAAAGAAGTAGGTCATGGGGGGCAGGGTGCAAGCCAGAAGACCAGGGATTTATACATATGTTAATGGGGAACTAAATAACCCTCGCCATAGATAGCTGTAGTTGGGGATCAGGGCAGACAAGGGAAATAATGACTCTCCTGACAAGCAGAAACCCTTTCACAAGTTTCTGAGAAATACTGATTTTAGCCTTTTGTTTATCCAAGAGAGCAGGGTTTGTGTATGTTTGAGAGAGAGAGAGAGAGAGAGAGAGAGAGAGAGAGAGAGAGAGAGAGAGAGAGAGAGAGAGAGAGAAGGAAGTGTGCATGAGAGAAAGCGAGAGAGCAGGAGGTTTGTATGAGAGAGAGAAAGTTGGAGGTATGTATGAGAGAGAGAGCAGGTGTGCACGAGGGGCTTTTACCAACAAGTAGTCATCTCAGGGCAAGAGAAATACACTGAGGCAGCAGCAGAAGAGGGTTGCAGAGTTCCCGGGTGGTGGAGGGAGATATCTCAAGTGGAAAATGGAACACTGGAAAAGAAGCCCTGAACTCCTGTCTAAGGTCCCAGACGATGCCTCTGTGGGGTCGTTTTGAAAGCACCATTTTCTCTGACTTTAAGGAATCTGTTGATCCTGTCAAACTCATCTTCATGGAAGAGGTGTGAAGCCAGAGATTGGTATATGGGACTTAGTGGGAGAGGACACACATTATATATCCAAATGGTTCAGTGAATAGTGAAAGAAGTGGATGGATGCCAGAGGCGAGTCAGCCGGGGTGTTTTCAACAACAGTAAGATGAAATAGGCCTAAAGACATTATAAATGTATGTGCTAAGTGACCAGGGGCCAGCTTCGGGAGGAGGCTCTTCAGTTGAGGGGGGTTAGGAGGAGGAAGTTCTTCCACCATGACCAGAGGGTCAGATAGCACAAGGAGATAGGGGCTCACGGAGCAGGAGACAGTAGTAAAGAAAAGCCAAAGAGTTGGGAAGAGGAAGATAGGCGGTGTGCACAATTATTTTAAAAAACAAATAAAACGATAGCCAACATGTAATTCACCATGGCCAGCAGGTGGCGCACAAGCACTGCATTTGGACAGTTTCTTGTCCCTGCTTCTCTTGTGACTGATTTATTATTAGTTTGATTTTGTTTATTATTTGTTCTTTTGTTTTTCTTTTTTATGGGATGAGACATGAGTTTTGTGTCTGGCCTCATCTATTCCATCTTACACCTACCAGTTTCTTGCAGGATATTTTCTCTGTCCTGATCCAAGTCGAGGCCATGGCTGGAAGCTCCGGGGGTAGGGATGGGTTGGAGACCTGTTTAAGCTCATATATTGTATGTTCCTGGGGTTATATTTCCTAGATGTAGCTCCATTGCACAGGAAGATAGTCCCAGCCAAAATAAAAGAATGTATTGTGTGGAACTGGTTTGGGGCTGGGAATCCTTCGTACTCCAGAAGCCTGGGCAGGAGAAATAAAAGGTCTATGCCAGTCTGGGCAGCTGAGAAAGACCCAGAATCAACACAAAAAGTTGAAAGAGGGCAGAGTATGGAATCCACTTTGAGTGCTTGCCTGGAGTAGATGAACACACAATAAATACACACACACATGTGCGCGTGCACACACACACACGCACACACACACAGTGGGAGAGAATATATTCAGTTAGGCTTTATCTTTCTAAATAAAGTCAGTAAGTTTACCTGCAGAGTATCTCTGTGCGGGTCTTGGTACTAGGACCCAGTGACAGTTTTCCTGATGCTGTATGAAAATGGTACCACCACCATTGCCTTGTTGGATCCTGGGCATCATGCATTGCCTGAGCATTTTAGTTAAGGATTCTCCCCATTTTGTCCTTTAGAACCAGGCCCAGTTTTGACAGCTTTGTTCTGTCTACATGCAAAATGTCATCAATTTCCTCACAATTCCAGATTCCATATTTTTCTCTCTTCATCCTGCTAGACATTTCCTCGCTAGCATGCCTGTTATGTGCAGCCCTCATGCCTTTGTGAGACAGGTGAGGTTAACATATCTTTAAAGTGCTTTAAATGAGCACCAGGCCCTATGTAAACCCCAGCAAGATGCAGGAGGAGGAACCTTAGCCCACGAGGTGGTTAGAAACCCTTGACCCCTGAATGGTCCAGGGAAGAATGCGTGTTTGCTCTATGGACAACCAGGGTCCAGTGTAAGAAATGTTAGAATGAAATGCTGCCTGGAGAAGAGGTGAGCTTTTGTGAGCCACGTTTCCCATGAATTTTAAAGTGAGAATGGACTTTCACAGGTGTCTCCTTCCTATCCAATCAATCACTGAATAGCATGGGTGGCTCTTCTATAATTCGTTTGTCCTCTCTCTCCCAGAATTTGCTAGGCCTCTCTGGCGCTCTAAGCCCTCCTTGACTGAACTCCTGGACAGTGTCTGGTAATATACATTAAGAAATTTAATTATTTTTATTATTTAGAAATTTTATGTCATGAAGCCCATTCCTCCTAGGTGTGCCCTCCCTGTGATCCTCCTAAAAAAGAAGAAAAAAGAAAGAATAATATCAACAAAACCAACAGGTGTGATTTGTGCTTCTCATATACTCACCGGAGCGTTGTCAAACCCCTCAGAGAAAAATGAGTCACCACCCAGATCCCCACCAGAAGCCACACATTGTAGAGAGCGACACGCCAGCATTATTAGCATGGTTTGTAAGAGTCCCTTCCATGGCTCTCTGTCTAGGTGGTTTCTTGGTGGAGGTTAGTGGTTGCCAGAGAAACCTTCTGTATCACTCTTGACTGGGAGCCAACAGCCATCAATACCATTGCAAAGTAGTTTCCTTGCCCCCTACGGCCATCAATACCACGAATCCCTACAGTCAGTGGGAGCATGGACCATGTCCATCCACCCACGTGGTTTCCAGTGTCAGCACATGTCCAGGAACTCAGCAAGGTCTCCAGTGTCAGTATGGCTCACGGACATCGGCACAGCCCTCTGCTGCTACAAGGGCCATGACATCATCAAGCCCACAGCAGTAGCACAGCCCAGGGACATCCACATGGCTTCAGTCTGCAGCACAGATCATAGACATCTGCCTGGTCTTCAGGGGCAACACGGGGCCATGAACTTCAACACAGACTCTGGCTGCTGAGAGGGCCAGGCAAATATGACAGCCTGTCTTAATAACTCAATTAAGAACTAGGTCTTGTTCCCTGCTTCTGAAACTGAACAGTTTCTGAGGAAAAGCCACAAAGGACAATCAATCTCCAGCACCCCCAACAGCATTCATGAGGTTCAAAGATTCTGGTTTCTGAAGCACCATAATACTGGGCCATGCAAAGATGAGGCTTGGATATTCTGTTGTTGCTCAGAGTCAGGGTAATGCTGCAGCCTTGGCAGAGTGTCTGGAGCAGGTTTTATATGAGGTCCTGGCTGATGCAGCCCTCTCAACCCTCGAAGTCTGCCACTCTGAGGCTTGTGTGCTCAATCTTTGTGCTTGGAGCCTGTGAACACCACTGTCTCCCAGCAGGACAAGCAGAAAGAGATGCAGTTGCAAGGGCACAATGTTGGGAGCCCACTGGCAGGCCTAGAACTGGAACTACTCAGTCATTCCAAGGGAGCACCTGGACGCTGCACTCTACCCCATGTACGGTGAAAAGAGCCAAGGAGAAACACCCTGCCTTTGACTTGAACCTAGGACTAGTGCTTGAGAGCCCACAATCCCTGAGCCTACCCCAGAATCAGGCCACAAAACCCAACCAATCCCAAGCCACCATGGAAAAACTCTGCCTCTCCCCACATTCCTGCCCCCCCACCCTAGATGTAGCTCCATCGCACAGGAAGATAGTCCCACCCGAAATAAAAGGATGTATTGTGCTTTCTATTCTGTTTAATGTTGCTTCTCACTTTACAGGTGGCCATTCTCCTGATTTTGTGACTTTCAGAAGGGCAGACTCCTGCTATAACTACTTCTTGGGAGTAAAGTCCACCTATAACAACTTTTTAGGAGTAGAGCAAAATTATAACCCTCCCCTGCAGTAACAGGGTTGTTACACTTGTGTTGGGGACCCCACCACCACCAGCAGAGCTGTAACACTTGGGGAGGGGGGGCAGAGCTGCAAAACTGACCGTGACTTTTTGGTATTCTTGGCTCCAGGTTGCCAGGATACCTTTCTATCTGAGCTCCAAGGCTGCTTAGACCCTGTCGTTGATAGGCTCCAGCTGCCCTGGATGGGCTTATCAGGAACAACTGTTGAGGCCATGGGCTTCCCGTGCAACCATCACCCAGGGGCTCCGCCTCCCTGAAAGACAAGGGGCAAGGGAGCCACAGTGGCTCGATGTTGGTAGTTGGTAGCTCGCAAGCTGGTGGGTCCAGGGCAGGTTCTACTCAACCAATGTCTCTGCAGGAGCTTCAGTCTGCCACACACCACTCGGTCCTCCATGCCATCACCAGCAGCCAAGACTGTTGTGCCAGCAGGTCACAGGCAGCCTGCTGCCCCTCGCCCTCTACCCCCCACCCCCACCTGACCTAGGGCGAGCAGGCCACAGTTGGAGCAACTCCATTGCATCCAGCAAAGACCTGTTTCTGCAGCAGCTCCAGACAGCAACCTCCCTGTCGCCGTGCCGGTAGCCCCACTGCTCATCAGGAATGGCCTGTGCTTGCATCCTGCTGGCTGAGAGGCAGCCCTGGAAGGTACAGATTTGCCGTTCTCTGCTCGAAGCTCCGTCCCGTCATCTTCCTTTCCAATTTTAAAATGTGTGTCCACATTTTAAAAGCATCTTTCCATAAGACTCACCTTCGTTTCTGTATTTTTTCCTTCTTAGCCGGTCAGGAGCTATTCGGGGGCCTGCACACACCCCCACCTCACGTCATCCCTTCGGAGATGGGTCTCCCAGACTCTTCTAAGCTCTAAGGTAGGAACTGGTCGCCGCTGCCGCTGCCGTTGCTGCTGTCACCCGTGTTTTCTCCAAGAAGTTTAATTATTTTTAAGGCAAGATGGCACACAGATCCCTCTACTCTACTCATTTTTAGAATCCTTTTGCTCTATTCAACGGGTATGTAATGAGCCCTCCCCCCGACACACACATGTTAGAAATCAGGAGTGTTGGTGTATTGGTGTAATGATTTTTTTAAATGATTTTTTTTTTTAAAGGGTATCTTTCGGCGGGTCCTGACAAGATATGCCGCTAAGCAAATGTGCACAACGGAGTTAGTGCAAGAGAGTCATTGGAGGAGGGGAGAGGGGAGTTCAAAGGCTTCTCAGAGTGGGGACATGAGAGAGGCAGACAGAACAGGCAAGAGAGATGAGACCAAGGCAAGCGAGAGAACTGTGCCTGGAGACACTTTTAAGGGGTGCACATGTCGAAGAGCTGATGCGGGAAAGGCACCTGGACAGGTCACATCATAACTGCCTTAGAGGCGAGGGCAGGCTGATGCCGTCAGGGGAACTAAAGTTAACTCCTGAGGGGTTCGTCTGCTCTGCATCTATTTTGAGTACTTTCACATTGCTGGGGTCGGCAAGGATAATCTTTCACTGTTCCTGAGGACCACCAGTCACTGCTATTAGAGAGCTCACAGCTTTTTGTTATAACTACCATATGATTGTTAAAATCACCACCTAATGTTTAAAAACCAACTCCGGTCTGTTCTCCAGTTCCATTACTACCTGTCAAAGCAAACAAACACGGTCTCTCTTAGCTCATTCATCCATTTCCCTTAATTTAATTTAATTTTTAAAAATTTATTGACTTGAAGGATGTAATGCCTATTCCTGGTTGTCAACTTAACTACATCTGGAATTAATTAAAACTCTCAAATGGCTGGGCAAACCTGTGAGCGATTTTTGCTTAGTTAGATCATTTGAAATGGGAAGATACTCTTCTCATCCAGATTTTCGAGGTGGGGAGACACATCTTTCATCCAGATCTTTTGAGCTGTGAGAAACCAACTGTAACCTGAGCCAGACCTTCCACTGGCAGCCTATAAAGGTGTAGAGGAAAGAAGGTTGGTCTCTCTCTGCTTGTGTGCTTGCTCTCAATCTTGCTAGAAAGTTCATTTCTTCCTGGCGTTAGAGCCAACTCCGTTAGGATTCTGGCATATACGGACAGCCAACTGTGACATCCAGCCTGAACAACTCCTGGGTTCTTGGACTTCCAGTTCGCGGGCAGTCATTTTTGGACTTAGCTGGATCACAGCTTGTAAGTTATTCTAGTAAGCCCCCTTTCTGTATGTAGAGAGAGGTTGATTCTGTAAGTTCTGTTAGCCTAGAGAACCCTAATGCAGATGTTTAAATAGGTTATGAGACCTATAGTGAACAATAAACCCACAGGCTCAGAAATCTTTGTCTATAGTAGCTGGCACAGTTCTGGAAGGTCATGGAACTTTTATGACCTGAAGTCCTGCAGGAAGAAGTATGCCGCTGGGGGAGGGGGGGGACGGGGTGGGGGGGGCTTTAAGAGTTGTTAGTCGCACCCACCTCCAGTTCATATCCTCAGTTTCTTGGTATGCCTAAAAATGTGATTAGTCAGTTTTGCCCCCTGGAACTGTATGTCAATATATAAACCAATGTTTTTAGTTGCTTCTGCTTGGGGCATTTAATCATAGTAACAGAAAAACACAAAGACACCAGGTGTTTCCATTTATACTTCCCCACTAAAGTGACATCAAGGGGATATTCTTACACTTACATTCATTCTATACATTGTGGCGCTTTATAATTTAGTGTGTTTTGTCTAGATACCATGCAGTATCAGAATGGAGATTTTGCTATTCATTTTCTGGTGAAAGAATTGTTAAGTGGAAGATTCTCAAATTATCTCATGAGGGGTTTTTAAGTTTGCTTTCGCTTTATAATTTTCTATCATGGTTCTGTATGCCATAACTATACTCTGAGTACTTAATAACGTTTTTTATGGTTTTACTGTGCTCTGACGTGTGATGTCCATTTTTGTGGCACTGAATTAGACCTTCAGCAGTTAGCTATGGTCCTGGTTCACTTTGCACCTTAAGTTTTCTATATTGTGATATCATTTTTGGCTGTTTTTATTTTAATAAAATGAGTTGTGTATTAATATTCTGCCACAGGAGTGCTTCTGTTTATCCCTAAGGATCTTTACTTCTTGCTTAGACATGTAGGGGATTGAGGAACTCAAAGGTTAGGTATGATCTATCTTGTGCTGGAGGCTTGGCTCTGTCCCAAATTCACCCCAGGTGAGTTTGAACTGTGCTTCTGTGTTCTTCCATGGAAAGTGAATTGATGGTTTCTGCATTCCAAAATCTTGATACAGATAAGCAATCTGATTTGCAAAATACCAGGTTCCCAAGATGGTGTATATTCTGAGGTCTGATGAGTTCATTTTTATAAGTAGTCTGGGCTCACAAACATCCTGGTCAGCTTTGCCAGGGACTATGTGACATCTATAAAGACAACTTTCTGATCTCCATTTCTTTGGTAGCTATGTGTATAAATGCTTCTGCTACAACTCTGGTGTTCCACATCTCCATCACCCTTCCTATTCTACTGGTGCAGCCTGGAAATTCTCACCATTGCTGTTATTTATTTATCTATTTGCACCCGTAGTGTTAAAAGTAATTCTACCCTCTCCCCTGCCCTCTGGTACATTCTCTGGGCTTTTCTGCTTAGCTTCTGTGTGAGCACAGTATGCCACAGGGCTGGCAGGCTAGTCCTCAGTTCCGACTTGCTTCACTTGGTTCCTGACCTGCAGGTGAGGACATTGCTGCTCAGATGATGCCTCCCAGTTGCCAGGAAAGTTAAGTAGCATGAAGGCAGTAGGCCTTAAGACACCAGAAAATGTTTTTCTGTATTCAGGTTTAGTATATTATTTAAAGTCCAGCCTGAACTTCAGATGATAAAATACTGGTTTCTTTTTCTGCTAGAAAGGGATTGGGACACAGAGGGAGATGTTAGCGCCTTGGTTCCCACATCCTGGAGAGGAAAAGGGGGGTGGAGCTCAGAGGCCAGGAGCCAGTGCCCACCTGAATGTAGACTAAGTCTCACATTTGCAGTGTTATATCTGAGCTAATGATTTGCATCTACAGACAATCATCTGTATCAGGTTCTAAGACCCACCCTTTATATTCTGTTTCAGTTCACAGCAGGGTGGGACTGTGGACTGACAAAAGGCTTTCTCTGTGGGAGGAATTTTGAGGGTCTCTTTCAGCTCTGGGGTTACGGGAGGCATCAACAAATTGTTATTTTCCAATAACAGTTTTGTATTTAGAGAGTCTCCTTAGCCTCCCGAATCACAGGACCAAGGTGTTTCTATGTCTGTGCCATCTGAGGCCAAGTGGTGGCTGAAGTGTGACCACAGCTGGCTAGCATACTTTGGTCCAACTGTGCCCTTTATGCATTTTTATTGCTGATGTGTATTTTACATATGATCATCGATGCAAATATATTTAAAATTGAATATGGTGCCTACCTGCACCCCCTCCATGTTGGATGTTATTATTAGTTCAGGTTATGTTCCTGCCACAATCAAGATGCTTGAGAAATATTGCTCTTTCCTGTCTATGCGTCATCGTGATGGATGGAGTCCAGCATTGCACATGTGTGTAGGAGGTGAATCAAACAGGTCGGTGGGAGCTTGAACGATTAATTAGGAACACAGTTTGGCCTGTTTATATTTATGGGCAAACACGTCCATATAGATCCAAGAATGCCACTCCCCACAATATTGAATATGATACTCAGGCCAAGTGTAGAGCTGTCTTATGATAGATCGGTGGTCCTAATCTGGCTGATTTGGTTTGTTGGGGCCAGGAAGGGTGTCATGTGCTCAGATGCCATGGTGGATCTGATCAAAGGATGTGAGTGGCAGCATATTTTAGAGAAATATTTGTAGTTTGAGTGTGAGATATCCTGCAGCTGGTCCCCAGCTGCTCTATTGTTTGGGAGGCTGTGAAACCTTAGGGAGATGGGATCTAATTAGAGGAAGTAGGTTACTGGGGAGCAGGCTGTGAGGTTTATAGCATAGCCCATTTTCTACATAATACCCCTCTTCTCTCAATTTAACTAGGTGCCCATGCACCAACCATCATGCCTTCCCCACCATGATGACCTGTACACCCTGAAATCAGGAGCCAAAGTAAAACCTTCACCCCTTACATTGCATCTTGTGCTGAGAGAAGAAGTGTGTGTGTGTTACCTTAGCTGGCCATGTGTTTGTCCTAAGTCATTGCAGCCACAAGCAGTGTGATGAGAAGCTGCAGAAGCAAGTAGACAGAGTGAAACAGCAGGAAGGTGACACGGGCTCTTCCCGTGCTCAAGTGTGTGTTACTAAACCCTGGTCTATAAGGAGTCCCAGCTTGCTGCTGTTGCTGCTGCTCAGAAGCTATGCCATGACCACTCTGGGGACAGTCTAGACCAAAGCCAGAGGCCACATGGATGGGGTAGGGAAAGGCTGGAACCCCCCCCCCCAAAGTCATCTGCTTGAAGCCTGGTTCAGCTGGAGGCAGTTGTGCCACCCAAACCACTCAATTAAGAGGAGAAAAAAGCTCTTGCATTGCTTGGAGATTCTAAACCTTTGTCTCAGGCCAGGGACACCTGAGTATGAGGAAGACTTCATCTGGGTATCTGTCGTACCAACTCAAAAGGGGACAACAGGAGGTTTCACAGGGAAGGTCACAGATAAGGAAGGACACAGTTGTTTTTAGAGTCTCTGGGTTTGCCCCTTTCAAAAAGAGCATTTTGGTGACCTGAGGAGATGAGGTAGTAGATAAGGGTGCTTGCTTCACAGGCATGAGGACCTGAGTCCTCAATATACCCACAATATGTCTCTAACTCCAGGACTGTGGGATGGGTGGCAGAGACAGGAGGATTCTTCAGGCTTGCTTCAGATGTTCAGCAAATATCCTGTCACGAGGGGCATAGAGGAGAGTGACAGAGTGGGAGACCTGATGTCCTCTGTATGTGTACACATGTATGCACATGCACACACAGAGAGAGCACACAACACATATGCACACACACACACACACACAAGGGGGAGAAGCAAAGACAAAAGGGTACTTTTAAAACTATATATCAATATATCAGTCATTGTTTAAAGCTTTACTCATAAGCATCAAGCTGCTCTGTGTAGCTGTTGAGGAAGAAGTGGCTTTTCAACATGAATGGCTTTCCAGGTTGTGGGCAGCTCATGAGTGGAATGCAGATGTGGTTGGCTTCACGAATCATACTCTTAATTCTCTCAATCCCTTGGTGACAATGTCCTTATGGTATTCAGGCTCCCCAAAGTCACAAAGGGGGTAGTTTCCTTTTTAAAGTACCCATGATAGTTGTGTGTGTTCAAACATTGCCAGCAGGCAGCTTGGAGCTGTGTGTGTGTGTGTGTGTGTGTGTGTGTGTGTGTGTGTGTGTACATGCACGTTTGGCACAGGTGTACATCTGTGAGAGGGTTGTTTATCTGGGCAAATACTGGATTTGAGTTAAGACAACCAGCAATCATTCTCATTGATCATACCCAAATACCTGGAGAGATACCTAGCTGGGTTCTAACGAATGTGATGGAGAAGGTGAGTCTCTGAGGCATGATGGGGCATAATTCTTTTTCATTAAAATCTGGAAGCATCTGTTCTCCACAGCCCATTTAAAGGCTACACTTTATTAGGTATTAGTTAATGATCGCAGAGTCATTTGCCTTTAAAAGCAGGTGCTCTTCTTTGCACTGAGAGGCGGTATTTTAGACCAATGGGAGAATAAATGAGTCCCTACACAAAATATGGGTGTCCCCAAAGGAGCCCCAGAGAGGAGAAGCAAGACTTTCCAGTGGAGGGCCCCTCTTTGTCCCGTCTTCTACCTCCCTCCTAAAGACTATTGCTGCACTTGAGTGACAGTTGCAAAGCACTATGGGTGCCCTGCTGGGACATGGAGAAACGAGTGCCTCTGGAGAGGTCCTATTGAAGGCAGTTTCTCTATGACCTCAATTCTCCTGTATTCCGGCAGACCTGGCCCCCTTTTCATGGTTGCTGTGACAGCATGGATGTTAGTACCTGCTGCCTGATTCTCCAGGAACAGCAAACCCCAACAGTATGAGCATGGTCTGGCGGGAGTCTGTAGCCAAAGGCTACAAGGGCCAAGTCATTGGACTGGAGACAGAATTCCCTTCCATGAGCTGGGCAGTGCTTTCCATGTTCAGGTATGCCACAATTTCACTAAAAGTCTTAAGATGAAACTTTCAGAATTCATGGGCTGAGTCCATGGCTATATAGCAGGACAAGTGGCCGATGTCCAGAACCCTCACTGCCAACAATGAAAACATCAGATGTTAAGATTCTTTGGTCTTGGTTTGTGGAAAAGTTGAGTGCCTACTAAAAACCCAGTGCTCTGAGCAATGCATGATGGGAAATCAAGGTTAAAACACGTTTAGAATTTTAACACATTTCAAAAACTTTTGGGCTCATTGAATCTTGGCATCTTATCCTTTTTACTTTGGTGTGGACCTTAAATAGGGCCTTCGAAGTGTAGCTTTGGAGCAAACATGGGTGGCAGAAGTGGTTTCTTCAAATGAAAGGTATACAGCCTTCTCATTCAATGGTGCTCTCCACTTCAACTGTGAATCAGAGCCCATGGAACCTTCTTTGTTTCCTTAGGAATTTATTTTTATTATTGTGTACATGTTTCTGCATATGGGTATGTGTCCATGTATCCAGGCCCTTAGAGTCCAGAGGCATCAGGTCTCCTAGATTGGAGTTAAAGGCATCGTGAGCCACCTTACTCAGGTGATGGGATCCAAACTCAGTTCCCTGGGAAGAAGAATGAGTATTTCTAATCATTGAACCATCTCTCTGGCCCCCATGCAACTTTCTGAACATAAGAACAAAGCAATTTTCCAGGGAGTAACAGAGTTGAGCTGAAATGTACTCACATCTTAGATCCTTAGATGAAAATATGTGGCCATCATGAAAAATCATTGCCACAGTGCTATGTGAAGGGAAAATAACAGGTGTGTCACATTAGAGAAACGAATTCAACTTCATTCCGAAGTGGCCAGGTTATTTTTTTAATAGCTTGGGTTATCTATAGAGTGTAATTTTTAGATCCAATATCGAGCAACATAATACTCTTGAACCTGATGGGTGTAGAGAGCATATACATGTGCAATTTAAAATATGTATTCATTATCATTTATTCAATAATATTAGCAAGGCTCTTTCTGTACTAGGGAGGGTGTTGGACACAGGGATATATGTGTATGAGACAGTTGATTTATTGAGTGAAATAGATAAATGACTGACTCTAATCCAGGACAAATGAGAAGAAACTGATTGTTTGCCAAAGGCCTCTGTCACCATTGATATGTATCTCAACTCTGGCAGATGCACAGAGAACCTTAGCTTCAAATCAGGGTACTACTACAAATTGACTACTCCGAGGATTGCTCTGTTGTCATATGAGAATGTCCAACAATCAGCTCTGCTTTCTAGGCCCATTATGGGTCAACACTCATGTACCTGGCTCAGTACTGCAGACTGTGAATTCCTAGAAAAGTCTACAGCTCACTGTGGAGATATTACTATATGTTCATTTTGTGACTGAGAGAACATTGGTTTGTTAGTTAGTTTTGCCTTCCAGGGTATCATGGCTCTGCTTTGGGCAAGGGGACCTCCTCGTTCATCTCTGACATCATTTCCATGAGCACCTACTCTCTACTATAGCCTTTTATCGGAAGAGGGAGATTCATGTGGGGCGATAAATGAAGATCGAATGCTAAAGAGCACCAGCCTCCTATCCCAGACACAGACCACCTAGTACACAGCCAACTGTGCCACCAGGCCTGAGTGAGGCTCTTCCTCTATTAGACTCAAACACCAGGCAATGAGGAAGCAGCAGAAGTGAGAACTCTTTCACTGAAGTGCACCTAAACTTGGTATCTGCTGGGGATTGGTTCCAGGACCTACGGTGATAGCACAAACTAATGACATCTGAGTCCCTTTTGTAGTATTTACACCTACATCCATGCCCAGACATGCCTTAACCCTCTCTTAGAGGAAGGCAGTGATATAGCTGTACTCTGTGACACTGGGAACAGTGATGAGATAGAAGGCAGGCGTGTTCAGCCCAGATGCATGCTTTGTACGTATTTTCCATTTGAGGTTAAGTGAGTCTCTTGGGTACTGAGAGCAGACTGTGTGTCGACAGCACTCAATTCCTCTGAGATACCCACTTTACTCACAAGTTCATGGGACAACTTTAGAGCCTTGGTCTTATTCTGAAAATTCATTTCTTTTTAGTTTTATGTATGTGCAGGGGCTTGAGTATGTGGATTTGCTTGTGTGTGTGTGTGTGTGTGTGTGTGTGTGTGAGAGAGAGAGAGAGAGAGAGAGAGAGAGAGAGAGAGAGAGAGAGAGAGAGAGAGAGAGAGAGATGCTAGAGAATAGATATCGGGCATTGTCCATATTTCCTTGTGGGGCTCAGGGTCTCTCTCACTAGCTTGAAAATTGTCAAGCATGCTAACTGAGCTGGGCAGTGAGACCCAGGGACCCTCCTGTCATCTTCTTTTTGGGCTGAAAAACACTTGCTACCAGGCCAGTCTTTTTTAAATGGAGTTTGGAATCAGTTCCTTGTGTCTGCAAGTCCCGACTCTATTGACTTAGTCTTATCTAGACCATGGTCTCCCTTTGTCTTATAGAGTCGAAGTTGAGCTGTAATCCCATCGCCTGTTCTTTGGCTAGTTAAACAAGGCAGGCCTTATGGCTCTTTAACTGTAGGAGCAAGAGGGAGCATTAGAAAGACTCTCCATGTGTGGCACATCTCACGCACACTGGGCAACAGCAGCGAGAGGAAGATTTGTATCAAGTGAGCGGATGTAATGGAGGGCATGCTGCGGTTCCAGCCCTTCCTAAAGGCTGCCGCATGCCACAGCTGTTTAGGCATTACAGACTTAGTTTTCTTCCATAGGTGGGAAACATGGAGGGTGGAGTAGAGAGAGGGGTGTGGCAGTCTGTAACTTCCTCTGAGGTATCAAGGTCTTCACAGGCTATAACAAGAAGCAAATGAAGAAACCCATAGGGCCTCCACTGTAAAGCACGGGGACAAAGTGGTCAAACGGTACTCTGGAAGGGCTCAAGATCACAGCCATCTCCACTACAGGCCTGTCCCTTGATTGTGAGGGACATGTCATTACGTCTCCAGGCAATAGATGCCAAGATCTCATGACTGTGGGTCTCAAAAAGCAGTAGGAGTTTTGATTGGCCTGCATCAGTGTGCCCTGTGCCTGGTTCCCAGGGAGTACCCCCAATGTCATCTACATCTTTCATTCTTGATAGTACACAGTGGTGGGAGACCTGAGCACTGGACAGCCTTAAGGACACTGTCATAACAGTAGCTTTTGGGTCCAAACATCTGGATTCTAGACAGCTGTAGGCGAAAGGCCCTTGCTCGTGGCCAATGGCTAAGAATTAATTAGGTGTGTGTTGGCTTTAAGAAAAAAAAAAATGAAACAGTTGGACCATTCCTGCTTTGTGCTTTTGGCTGACTGCTTCCTGCTTCATAAATCTGGAGAGGGATGTGAGGGAGTCAGAAAGCTGCTCCCTATTTCCCAAGCCTGGCTGTGTTGGGGTAGGGGGAGGCGGCCACAGCACCTCTCTGGACCAGCTGCCGTATCCATCTGCAGCTGGGCCTCGCAGTGATCTACAGCCAGAGTGCTGCGCCCAGAGCCTTTATTGTGGCTTCACAGCAGCTGGTGTGAATGGGGGTGGAAAAATAAACCTTCCCTGGCATTAGGAAAAATGCTCCCTAACACAAACACACACATACTCACCTTACCTCTGCTCCCGAGGCCTGGGATTATCCTTGTGTTGCTGTGAGATCCCGGCCTGCAGTTGAATGTTTAGCACTAGAGCTGATGTGTCAAGGTTAGATGAGCATCCATGACCCACAAGAGGCAGGAGAGAGTCCCTAGAAAGGGCTGGCCTTGAGTTAAGAGACACATCGTCACTTTCACTGAGGCTGGAACTCAGTTTGAGAACAGCTCTTTGAAATGACAGATGGCAAAAGCTATTACTTAGCTATTGACGGTGCCACACTTTATGGGACCAGTGAGGCAGTCAGGCAGCATTTGAAGGGACAGAGAGCCTGGGCATCATCCAGCTAGTCCTTATTCAGGCTTCAGACAGCAAGCCACAGAACAGCCCGCAATGCCTCAGGAGGCTCTCAATGAGTCCCATGGCTCAATCACCAGTAGCAGGGATGCTTACAGGAGATGTGCTACGCAGTTGAGGCAACCATACCCTTACCCTCTCCTGCAAGGCATTCTAGTAGGCACTGATAATGTCAAGTGTTGGGTATGAGCATATAACAGGCTCAGAAGTGGGTCAGAACTTCCAGCAAGAACAATAGGTCTATGCACAATGGTGCTCCCAGCATTAAGGCACATATTTACAGGGGACACAGCAGATAGAGCTGGCCAGCAGTGGGGTCAAGGGAGCAGGACTGTGAAAGCCCTAAACATCCCACAGTAACACATAACGGTGTGACTGAAGTCTCTTATACATTGATACATTGTGGCTGGTAAGAAATATTTTCTCTGCAAGGTTTTTTTCTACCCACTTAGCTAAGCGATAATTTCTTCTCCCAGGCACTGGTATTTTACGTTATTTATATTTGCTATTTCTTGGATGTTTAAAATATATCCTTTAGATCCTTGAGGTGCCTTTGACAACCGGCCTGGCCTGGTGAGCTTGGGGCAGTCAGACGGACTGAAGTGTGGGGGCTGTGTCTGTGGGATGCCCACTCTTCTGTGCTGTCTGCATCTGCACAGATCCTTCTTCCAACACAGGCCAGTGTCCAGTGGAGGACAAAAAGGGAGCTAACCGGAAGGCCTGTGTTAATGTGAACCCAGAGAACAAACACTGTTCCTGAACATAGAGCAGCACTCGAGCAGAGGTTGGTTGATAGCTTCAAACAAGTAGCCACGCCCCCCAACTCCCCACCCCTACCGCCGCCATGACTGCCTTAGTTTCACTGTCCCAGGTGAAGAATACCCCTCCTCACCAATACGTGGTTTCAATTCTCCAGCTTCGCATCAACTTCAAGCTGAACATGCTAGATGTAAGAAGGTGATGGAGGAAGCCTTAAGTTGTGTTCTATATTGATCAGCATGCTGAAGTCCATGCCATCTCTCCTGGGGTGGGATTCACAGACTCACTCCTGAGCCTAGTGTATCCATGCTATGGCCATTGGCTGCTTGTCAGTCACAAGGCCAGCATCTTAGTGATCACATTAGCTGTTAGGTGTCACCAGCGTTGGGTTCAAATGCCCTTTCCTAGATAATGAGACTCAGACATCCAGGAGTGGTGATATCAAGTTTATTATAGTGCAATTTTACAATTATTTGATTTTGTGACAGTTGGTAATCTCATACTACATCTTGTTTATAAGGTAAACATCATAAATTTGTGTGTAAAAGAAACACAGAGCATATGAACCCTGGGGGTCCTGGAACACACCCTGTGGATGGGAGGTTACTCTAAAGCAATGGTTCTCAACTTGTGGGTTGTGACCACTTTGGGGGTGCCTAAGACTACCAGAAAACTGATATTTATATCATGATTTGTAACATTAGCAAAGCTACAGTTACAAAGTAGAATGAAATAAATTTATGGGTTGGAGGGAGTTCACCACAACATGAAGAACCATTAAAGGGTCATAACATTAGGAAGGTTGAGAACTGCTCTAAGGGCCTTGGAGTCTTAATATCTAGATGCATTTTTATCTATACTTTAGCAATGTGCAGCAGCCCTCACAAATACATACCCATGAAGATCTGATGATACCTAGTGAAGAGTGTCCTAAGGAAGGGTGGGTCAGGACTCATGGAAAGTGCGGTACAAAAAGAGATCAATGGTTTGTTTCTAATCATAATATCAAGTGTGCATTAAAGAGAATAGAGACTGAGGCAGGCTAGTTGATGGCCCAGTGGGTAAAGCAGTAGCTAAATCTGAAGAACTGAGCTCGCTCCCTGGAGCCTACACAGTAGATGGATAGAACCAACTCCTTTAAGTTACCCTTTGACGTCTACATATGCGCACACAGAAACACAGATGCACAGCACACACAAATGTTAGAAAAATTTTGAAAACCATTAATGCCAGGCTTAGTAAAAACTGCAGACCTTTATATTCCACTTAGATCCCCGAGTGAGCTCTCTTTTATAAAATTTTTGGGTTCAGAACTATGGATTTTAAAAATAATATTTGCATCCTACTGTGGAAGACAGAAGTCTAGGGGTCAGACAGTGTACGCCATACATACATATGTCATGTAAAACATAACTTCAATATACCAAAAATAATTATTTTTGCAAGAGTTGAGGCTCACACTCTATACTTGGGGATATTAAATATAAATTTATAAGCATATGTGCTTAAAATGTGTATTAAGGTGCTACAACCTGAAGCTAAGGTTATGAGCATGCTCACAAGGACTCTACCACTAAGTTACATCTCCAGCCCTGAGTCAAATCAGTTTTCTTCTGTGTACTATCTTGCCTCAATGAGTTATTAAGTGCCACTCCCCAATACAGATGTAAGCTCACGCCCACCCCATTACTAATACCTGAGAAACAGTTTAAAAAGAAACTTTGGCTCTGTGTTTCAGTCTGTGGTCGACTGGCTTCTTTGCTTCTGTGTCATGGTGAAGAATAGCATTTCAACGGGTGAGTGTGTATGATCATAGCTGCTCCCCTCATTGGCAGACAGCAAGCAGAGAGGGCATCTGAAGGAAGCAGAGTTTATCATTCTAAGGCACACCCTTGGTGACCTGCCTCCTCCAGCCAGGTCCTGCCTCCTGGTTCCCACCACCTCCTACAATGCAGTCCAATTACAAAGCCAGCGGGGGATGAACCCATTGACCAGACAGAACCTTCTGGATTCATTTTCCCTGCCTGGAGACCAAGCCTTCAAGGCATGGACCTTTGCTTCCTCTCCATGATCATCTTCTCTGATTCATCTGTGCACTGGAGAATTTTTCTCAATTACTGGTGCTTCTGGAATTTCTGTTTAAAAAGTTAAGGGTTATTCAGCTTATCAGAGACTCCAGTGAGCTTGTCTTCTTATCCGCCAAGCATCTGGGCTTTACGAAGTGTGCCCTTGGGTCATGCTCTTTCTTTGGGGCTTTCCTGGGGTGTGATGGGAACATAGTCAGGTAACATCTCTTCTACTCTGGACACCTTCATCTGTTCCTCAGCCTTGAGCTAGACTCCCTCTTCACCAGTGATATCTAAATCTGGAGATGATTTGTTTCAACATGTGACTCCCATTCAGAGGAGAAGGGCAGCCTCGTTCAGGTGACTGCTCTAGGATTCTCTGCAAGCAAGACTAGTTATCTCTTCTGTTTCTAGCCTGAGTCCTTGACCCCTGCTTCTAGAAGCATGGAGCCTGAATTAATGATAGACTTTTTAGATACTAAGAGTTCATCTTTTGCTCCATAACCACAATGATTATTTAGATTTATCACATAAACAAAAATGGGAGCGCCAATGAGAGTATTTCAAGAGAGCTTGACTAAGGAGAGAAAAATGTACCCTGTAGGCTGAGGTCCTGCACTGAATAAAAAGGAGGAAATGAACTGGACAGGAACATTCATGTCTCTGCTTCTGGGCTGTGGGTGCCACAGACAGTGGATGCCACGTGACCAGCTGCCTCACCAAACTCCACCTGCCACAGCTGGAGTCTTTCCTGTGCCCAGGACTTCCTTACTGTGACCATCCCTCAGGCTGTGAGATGGAATAAGCAGGCCCTTCCTTAAATGGCTTTTGTCAGGCAACTAGACAAGTGTCCGCTATGATAAAACAGACTTGGAAACCCATCCTGTGTACCAAACATCTCAGGTATGATCTGGGACAGGCACTGGCTGAGGAGTCGGAGAGTCAGGGACAGCATCTTAGGTTTAGTAAGGAAGAAGTAGAGTGAAGTCAAGACAAAACCACCCCAAGAAGTGCTCCTACTATGTGCCAGCAACGGGATGGCTCCTGTGGGTGAGGAGAGTCTTATGACAGGAAGGAAAGGTAGCTAGAAAAGCACCCAGAGGGCTCAGCACCCGCTCTGCCTTCTGCTTCTGTCAGCTTTCCATCACATTCCTCCTTCCCTGACTTTTCTCCTGTCGTAACCTTCTGGATAAGTACTTTTACTACTAAATCCCACAATGCACTTCTGTTCTTGCGTGTTTCATTGAGTGACTCGGTTTGCACCACATTTAGTAACAAGCACAGAGAGTTCGATTTGTTTAAAGCCATTTTTCCCCTAAATTATTAAAATGAGCATTTCACACTAATCAAAAGAAGTCAGTATATAGAGTAGCTGAAAATGGGTAGACAGAGATTGGAGAGTGTTCTGATAATTGAACAGCTTCCAGGTCTGTGTGGCAAGGTTGCTCAAGATGGCTATAGTTTGAAGATTGGCAGAGCTATAAACCTGATTAAAATAAGACAGTCCCGTCTCAAGTGCCGACTGCACTTGTTCTGTGTATAGACAGTTTATTTTCTGAATGTCATCCAAGAGCGGGTCAGAGCTGCCCACCTGGTCCTCATTTCACCAGCTGTGAAAAGAGAAAGTTGTGACCAGAGCTTCCAGGAGATTCACAGCTTTGGCCAAGCACCGAGAAAACAAAAGAAGCCGAGTTTGAGTATCTGTTATGAGCAAGGCCCTGCATGGTGCCCTTTCTACACATTTATCTTTTTTCATGCAGTCGGATGAGGGGCAGGTGGCTGCCTTCCCAGCTTCCATTGGTGAAGATGAGTGGTACTCTCCAAGCTGGAAGGACCCCAGGCCCAGGGGGCAGAGCATACTCAGGCTTGTCTGTACCCCACAGCTGCCTTTCAGGTCTAAGAGCTTCTGCAGAGTTGCTGGTTCTCTCTCAATGCACAGGGCTCCAAGATAAGAACTCCAGAACCCCAGTGCACGCTGGGAGGGAAAGCAAGTCTCTTTAGCATTGCCATCACTAGTGACAGTCTGTCTTCACGTGCTTGATGCCCAGGGTCAGTTTAAATCCTCGGATTTGCCAAGAGCCCCATCTGTTCCTCCATCTGAAATGGGAATATTTTGCTTTTTTATTTTTATTTTTTTTTAAAATCTTGATTTGGTCTTTTGGTGTTTGTTACAGGCTTCAGCCCAGAGGCCAATTATGAGCAAATTTATTAAGCAATATTAGAAAATAAGTGAGCAGGGCTGTGGAAGGAGCATAGGAAAGGAAGTGAATGAAATCTATTTGTAACAGCCAGTCCAGACGACTCACAGAAAGCACAGGAGTCTGAGGAACTTCAACAAACACAGGGCCTCGGTCTCCATGTCTGATCCAGAGACACCAAGGGGTGTGGCAGAAACACCTCCAACAGACAGTTGAAAATGCAACGGTTGCCATGGAACCACTAATGTTTATTCCTATGCTCATCTTTTATATATACCGGCCTGAGAAGAGAGGCCAACTGTAACACACAATATGTTAGAGTCTGAAGACCTCTGGCATCTTGCTCTTCAGCAAAGAAAGCTACATGTCTCCTTAAAGGAAAGTGAATGATTGCAGTACGTAATCTGAAGCCATCACAGTTGGGGATGGGGCAATCAGGGACCAATAGAACGTAGACATCACATGAATGTGGTGAGGCCCACTTGGGTTCTGCTACTCATTGATGTCTAGAATCTTCAACTGTTTCTTCATTTGGAAAGTGGAATTGGGCATGACTATCCAAAGGTTGACATGACTGAGGGTGGGGCCATGCTTGATTAGTTGTGTGAAGTAAAGGTTATAGCTATGGTTACTCTAATAAAGCAATTCTCAACCTGTGGGTTGTGACCTATTTGGGGGTCACATATCAGAAATCTTGTATATCTGGTATTTATATTGCAATTCATTAGAGTGCCAAATTACAGTTATGAAGTACCAATGAAATAACTTTATGATTGGGGGTCAGCACAACATGAGGAACGGTATTAAAGGCTTTTGGCATTAGCAAGGTTGAGAACCACTGGTCTAATAGTTCTTTTCTTGACACTTGACCGAATTCCCCCCACAGAAGTAGCAGGGGAGGAAAGGGTACTTTGGCCCTGTTTTCAGGGGGAGTTCAGCCTAACACTGAAAGTAGAGTGTCAGAAGGCAAGTGTGAGGCAGCTAGTCCTCATATGGTAGAGGGGGCAGAGAATGTGGGCTTAGAACCAAGGTGAGTAACCCCCAAACCCCAGCTCCTGGTGACCAACTTTTACCATCCAGACTCCAACTGTGAAGATCTCCACAGCTTTTGAAACAGAACAGAGTATGACCAGTCTCTGTGTGGGGAGCGTTCTGATTTCTAACCATAAGTTGCCAGTTGACAGGAATCTCTTAGCATGGAGGAAGGCAGACCCAGGGAGGGAAGACCATCATCCTTTTCTTCTGGGATTGTCCTTTGTAACCCTCTGCATCTGTTGCTGTCTCTTGATGAGCGGTCAGTCTTGGTAGGCACTGTGATATCCAACAAGGAAGAGAAGTCTTCAGAAGGTGGCAGCCTCCTGCAAACAGTTCTTTGGCTCAGACATCCCTTCATAAGAAAGTAGGGGATTCTTTTCCAACTTTTTTGTGTGGGAGTAGGGATAGAAATAAAGTATTTGTAGTAGTTTGAAAATGTCCCTCTTACTCTCTTAGGGAAAGGATTAGGGTGTGTGGTCTTGTTGGAGTAGGTGTGGCTTTTTGCTGGAAGTGTGTCACTAGGGGTGGGCTTTGAGGTATCAGAAGCTCAGGCCAGATCCAGCGGCTCACCGTTTTTTCCTCCTACCTGCAGATCCAGATATAAAACTCTCAGTTGCTCCATACCATGTCTGCCTGCATGATCTCCATGCTTCCAGCCATGGTGAATCTAAATCTTTAAGCTAGCCCTAATTAAATGAGTTGCCACGGGCATGGTGTGCCTTGGAAGCAATAGATACTCTAAGACAGCATTTAAGAAGCTTTACTTTGTTTTTGTTTTTTTTTTTTTCTTCCAAGTTTGGGCACTCTTGGGTGTGGGAGTTCATACTATTGAACACCATCCTCAGCCAGTGGTGCTGTTTGGGAAGGTTCTAAAAGCCTGAGGTGCAGCCTTGCTGGAAGAAACATGTCATTTGGATCTGACGTTGATAGCTCTTAGCCTCACATCAATTCTAGTCCACTCCCTCTACATCCTGTGTGTGTATGCTACTGCAGCCTTGCTCATCCTTCATTATACATTCCTTCTCCTTAAGTTGCCTTTGGTCATGGTGTCTTTTCTCACAGCACGAGTAGCTGATACTTTAATTCTGCTCCAGGTTCTTAATTGATACACAGTAATGGCTGCCAGCTCTCATAGACCCCAGACCTCCTGTCTTTAAACATGCATCTTTAGGGATTAGTGACACTTGCTAGATGGACCCCTCATCAGGTTCTAAATAAAAGCTGAGCTTCATTTCTTCCGATGTTCCTGTGATAAAATGGTCTGACAAAAGCAACTCAAAGTGGGGAGAGTTACTTCAGCTTGATGTTCAAGGGTAGAGGTTCATGTCAAGGTGGCTTGTGCTTAAGGCAACTGGCCACATAAAATCCAGCCAGAAAGCTGGGAGCAATGAGTGTGTGTGCTCATCTCACTTCCTCCCTTTCATGGCCTAATACAGGGAAAGGTGCTGGCCACCTTTAGTGTGGGTCCTCCCACCCCAGCTAACCCAGTTAACCCACGCACACCCAAAGGCTAGGTAATCCCTCACAGGTATGTATGCCTCTATGCTTTCCCCACAGATGATTCCAGTTGCTGCCAATTTGTCGACAATAAAAAAAAGCATAGAAATGAGCATTTTAAAGTATATCTGTAACCACTTGGGCAGTGGTGATTTATTATTCCTCTTATTTTCTGAACTTGAAGTGATTCTCAAGCTGTGAGTCATGACCGCTTTGGGAGTTGCATATCCAATATCCTACATATCAGATATTTATATTATAATTCATAACAGTAGCAAAACTATAGTCACCACAACATGAAGAACTGTATTAAAGGGTCACCGTATTAAGAAGGTTAAAAAACACGCTCTTAAGGTAAAAGTCCCCCTCAGTCATATATTTCAGATTCCTTCTTCACTGAGTTAGGACGATTTAAAAGAATGATGGTAGAATTCTTTCCCAAGACTGAAAACAGACTTGGGGCCGAATGCTTAGGCATGTTATGGGTTTCTAGTGTTTTAAGGAAATCAGGAGACTGTGTCTTTGGATACATTGGCACGGTAAGAACAATATGGTTTTGTGACCTCCAGTGCCCTTCACACAGGGTGAAGACAGAAGAACATGGTAGAGCTCTGAAGTTCCGAGCTGGGAGGTGTAGCCTCTGGAGCTGGCTTCTCTACGGGGCAGCACTCTCTCCAACAGTCTAGTCTTGGCCTTTAAGAGTGGACACAGCTGGAGTCCCCAGCCCCAGAACTTCTCATGGCTCTCACTAAGAAGGATCATCTCTGTTTATTTCCGGCAGAGCAAACCCAAGGCTGGCTACTTTGAGTCATGGCACCCTTAGCATGATTTTCTTTTCAACCTCCAAAATACTTCCCATGAGTCTCCTCTTCTCCTACCCCTGGTCTCTCCACGGACTTTTTTTTTTTTTTTAAAGTAAAGCAGAGTTTATTTTCTACAGAATGAATCCCTTTACAGATGTAGGAAATCTGAAAGACTCATGGACCCCACAGAGAATTTCCTTGGAGAAATCACGAGCTTTGTTTCCAACAGCAGGTGGCAGTATTGCTGTAGGAAACCCCATGGCTTCCAGGGTCTGGGCCAGCCCTGAGATATTTTTACCCCAAAAGAGAAAAGGCCCAATATGAAACAAAAACTTGGCAGAAGAAATTCCGAAAAGAATACAAAGCTCTTGAAAGACTGTAAATTACCAGCATGTCCTTACACACTGAGCCCTAGCTAGCTTCACCAGCTCCAGCTTTGCCTGCCCACCTCCCCCCACCCCATCCCCGGCCTTTGGAAGAGGCAGTCATCCTGGGCAATCCATAGCTGCTAATGACGTCTCCATCTGGCAGCACAATTCTGCCCCTTCCCACTAGGCTAGATAGGTTGTTCCCACCCAGAAGGATGTGAAGGACCTGGTACCAAATACCCTCTTGTCTCCTGGACTATAAGCTTCAGAGGAACAAAAGGGATTTTGCTGTTGTGAGCTGTTGCCTGGAGCTCCTGGCTCAGATCTCCTGAGACTAACTTGAGCAAGAAGTGCCTGTGCTAAATCTCACAGTTACCAGCTGGCTTTAGGGATCATTCGGATGTGAGCGATGGAGCCAAGAGGCAAAGATGTTTTATGCCACAATCCCCTTGTGGCTTGCAAAGCTCAGTCAGGTATAGATTGATGGGATCCATAGCAACAGCATCCGAGGCTCCTTCCTGGTCTCTGTTTAAAGCACTGATGTCTATGTATAGGTCCTCTCCCAGGCCCAGAGTTCTCTAAGTAGGCTAAGGTGGCTGAGTAGTGGGATCTTGGGGTTTGCCTGTCTCCTCCGTACTGCTGGGATTTCAAGCACACTCCATCGTGCCTGGCCACCCCCTGTGATGGTTGTGCAGGTCAACTCTGCTATGTTTGCAGAGGTTTTTATTGCTGCTTTTTTTTTCTTTTTGGAAAATTCACACATGAAATGTAAATAGAGTTTGTGGTAAACACGAGGGCTGTGTAAGCTGGTAAACAGCACATACAGATCAGAACATGGCCAGATAATTAAATATATATGTGTGTGTGTGTGTGAGATATATATATATATATATATATATATATATATATATATATATGCGTGTACATATCATAGAGAAAGAAAAATAGAAAAAGTTGAGAGAGGCTGCCCTGGTTTCCTTTAATTGTTAACTTGACATGGCCTGCAGTCATTGGAGAAGACAGTGTCTATTAAAGAATTGCCTCAATTGCGTTGGCCCATGCGCACATCTGTGGGGTTGTCTTATTGTGAGCTGATATAGGAGGGTCCAGTCAGCTGTGGGCAGTCCCATCCCAGGAAGGTGGTCCCGGACTTCCAAGGAAGAAGCCTGATAGAGGCCAGCTTGTGTGCCAGCTAGTGAGCAGCATTTTCCCCGGTTCCTTGTGGTGCTTCCTTGGCTGTGGAATGACTTCCTCGGTCAGAGATAGCATAACCAGATTTGCCTTGGGTTCCCTCAGTAATAGATTGTGATCTTGAGGTGTAAGATGAAATAAACCCTTTCTTCCCCAGTTGCTTTTAGCCAGTTCTTGATCACAACTATAGAAAAGGAAGCCAGAATAGAGTTTGAGGCTGTTGAGTTGGAAGAAAGTGCTATCATTTTATTGGATGGCTTGGCATCTCCAGCCCCTGACAAAGCTAGTACTGAGGTGGAGGTCAGGATCCCAAACACTATTTGATAGAATAGAGGGATGGCTGATCTTGTTAACTTCAGATGTAGAATCGCCATAGTGGGATGTCTCTGAGGACTTAGGTGGGTTAATCGAGGTGGGAAGATGCAGGCTGGTGTCCTAGAGCAATTCAAAAGGACAAAGTAGGCTGAACCTCAGCATCATGCTTTCTGCTTCCTAGCTGTGGCTGTAATGTCACAGACCTCAAGCTCCCTCAGCTGTCTCTACCATGATGTACCGCACTGAGGGACAGTGAGGCAGAGTAGGGACTTCCTTCCTTAAATAGCTTTATTAGGTATTTTGCTCCAGCAAGAGAGATGTAAGTGATATTAATAGGTTTACCATCCACACCACACTCCCTAAAAATTGTACCATGTAGTACACCTAAACAGAATGACTATTTTTATCAAGGGAAGAGAAATTAAAGTATTTGTTCCCTGAAAAATGGGTTCCGGACAGAGCAGGAAGAATGAACATATGACCTTGTAAGGACCATGACACTATGCACAAGATGAGTACTAGTTCAAGCCAACAAAATCCCATCAAGTCTTGGGGAGAGGGTATGAAGCTCTACCCATAGCTGAAGAGGTATTGCAACCAAGAGTGTGGCCCGTGCTAGATTACCCATACTCCTGGAAGGCCACGCCTCCAAAAGTGTACATGCAATACAAACTCGACTAGACAGATATTTAAAAAGAGGGAGGTGGGAGAAGAGGGTGAGAAAGGCAGGTGGGGTGGATCTTGAAGGAACTAGAGGGGAGTGAATATGACCCAAATACATGTATGACATTCTTTAAGAATTAATAAAGTCCTAGATGCTAAGGCTTTCTCAGTGGGAGAAGTTACAGTTTTCCCAGGAGATGGACACAATATTATCCATTAGCACAGACTTGAGAATCCCAGAGACTGGGTTTAGCCGTTTGACCTAGACCGGTGTTAATATTTAACCTCGGGTGAGTCATCTGCCCTTCCAGTTGCCAATGTTCCTGCTGTGAGACTGAACCTAAACCTCTCCCTGGTTGTAAGCTGATGTGGGGGTTAAGGGAGAGAATGAGTCTGTGTGCTGAAGCGGCGTGGATGTTGGCTGTGGCAAGTAGATGCTTGTTAACAACAGATGTGCAGATTGCACATCAGCTCTACTTCTGGATGCACAGAGCTGTATGGCTGTGGCCTTCACAGTCAGGCTGAGCTGTCTCCCGAGACACCTTGGCTCACATTATAGATGGTATAAGACTGTTTACTGCAGGAGCTTAGAGACCAATCTCACGTACGTAGGGAAGAATGTGAAATTAGTACCTGCTAAGGGCGTGGGCAGGAGAACGGTTTCTATTAAAGTCCTATGTCTGTGCCATCCCCACATCAACATGGAAGGTTTGATCCGGAAAGCTTCATCATGTATGGAATTCTCAAAAAAAAAAAAAAAAAAAAAAAAAAAAACCACCTAGAACTATAACCTTTCCCCATCTCCTGTACATCCCTGAGCCTGAGGTGCAGGGGTCGTGTTGTAGATGCATTCATCATGGCTGAGTACTACGGTTTCTTGCGTTTTAACCAGCTGTGGCTTTCTACAATAGTTTCCATCCGGTGCAAAAAGGAGTTTCTTTGGTGAGGATTGAGACTGACACCGTCTGTGGGGATAATGATCAGTATTTAGAATGCCGTTGAGAATTTTACCACTTTATGGAGATGGCAGTATTACCCAGGGTCCATGAAATTATGTGTTCTATATATGACAGAGAAGCTGCACCCATGAAATCTTAATAGTATGGTTGCCTAAGCAAGGCCTACACAGTGGTAATGCTGGTTGCTGCACCAATGAAAATAAACTACACAGAGAGGGAGAATCAATCTTCTCCGGGGGTAAGTTCCTGATGATCAAATGGGAGCTATACCAAATGGACTCAGCAGGGTGTGTGTGTGTGTGTGTGTGTGTGTGTGTGTGTGTGTGTGTGTGTGTGTGTGTGTGTGTGTGTGTGTGTGTGTGTATACAATAATAATTAACAAGTCATGAATTAGGGAGAAAGTGAGGAAGACATGGAAAGAGATGGTTATGAGGGAGAAGAGTAAGTGGAAATTGAATGAATATAGTATTTATGCATGAAATTCTCAAATTAAAAATAAAAAGAAGTATATAATAAACCCTTCCCAAATGGATTGATCTATTAAAGTGAGTTTATTTGAATACCCCATCATCTTGGAGAGAGCTAGATATCATTTCTTTTCCTTTTCTGTCTTTTCTTTTCCCAAGTAAGCACACAACAATCATGTGGTAAAGATCATGAAAATTAAAGAAATAATAAAAGGATGATGTCAACCTGAATTGGAACACATTTTCCTTAAAATAAGAAATCAACATTTATATTTATTTACACATCTCTGTGTGTGCCCCCTTGTACGTGTATGCCAAAGTGTGTGTAGTACCCACAGAGGCCAGAAGAGGGCGTTGAGTCCCCTGGTGATAGAGTTACAGGTACTTATTAGCTCTCTGATGTGGATGTTGGGAACTAAACTTGGGTCCTTTGGAAAAACAGGAAATGCTTTTAATCTCTGAGCCTTGGTTTTCAAGAATGTTTTTATTGATTGTTTTATAGCAGGAAATCTGTGATAATGAAGGAAGGATGCTAAGATTAATAACTAGAATGTTATAGACAAGGCATCAAGTGCTAGGGTTTTGGCTACCCCAGATCTGGAGGTAAAGTTTCAGGTCAAGCCCTGGAGACCCAGTATCTAGAGCAAGCATCTTCCTGGCTTGTGTGTCAGTATTCTCTCTGGGCAGAGAAAGAAGGGAGAAAGACCAAAGATGGGTGGAGGAGAAAACAGAGCAAATTGTCTCTGCCTTTCTTTCTTAAAAAACATTTATTGTATCTCTAAGTGTGTGTGTGTGTGTGTGTGTGTGTGTGTGTGTGTGTGTGTGTATCTGTGTGTCTCTCTCTCTTGTGTGCATGTATCTCTGTCTCTATCTCTCTCTCTCTCTGTATGTGCATGCGTGCACATGTGTATATGAGAGAGTGTATGCCTGCAGGGCTTTAGATCTCTGGAGTTTGACTGACAGTAGTTTTGAGCCACCCAACGTGGATGCTGAGAACTTTAAGTCCTCAATGAAGGGCAGAAAGTGCCCAAGTGCTGAGCCATCCACCTGTGCTCTGTCATTTCAGTTCTTATGTGCGGTCTCATCCCATTCATTGGGTACTGCCCTCATGACCCAGTTATTCTAAAGTCTTCACCTCAATGTACCAACACTATGGATTCCTGGAGTACATAAGCACTCAGGTCATAGAAGTAATTCACTTACTGGGTATATGTGTCCTGGGGTAATGTCTTTCTACATACTCCAGGCAAGCCTACATCTTCTGATTCTCTTCCTTCCATCTTTGAAGGGCTGGGATCATGTGTGTACCTGCATACCTTTCTCTATCAATTTCAGTTCTGATTCCCTGTAGTGAGATTTGGGTATTATTAAGGGAGACCTAGAGACGTAGCTTTGGGGTCTCAGGACCTTTAATGGGGTGTGTGATCAGTCTCTGTTGAGAAACCTGCTGACCTTCCTTCCTGTTTGTTCCTACATCCTCAGGGAGAGGATTAGATCATCCTTGGTAAGATAGTTTCATTCTCCAAGAATTGTCTTAAAGTTCAATTTATATCATTAAGTATTTATGTAACCCCTTCATAAATATTCTTTATATAATCGATTACAAATAAATAATTCTACAAAATCTGGTACCCAATGTAGGTTTCATCCCCATTATCTTTTCTCTGGACTAATTAACCTGGTGATGGAATGAACTTGTCACCTTAAGAATATATTTGGATTGTGACCGAAACTGAAATTTAAATTGTGTTGCATCTTGCAGCAACTATAGGTTCTGAATCAATAATTTATCTTTCAAAACTCAGTCTTCATAACTACAAAATAAGGGCAATGCTATTTATCCTGTTTAAGTGTGTTGTCCTAGAGACAAAATAAATAAACAAGATTTCTATTAGTCTAACAAAAATTGATACTTTGTAGAAACCCTTCTCAGATATTAATAAAACAAACTTACAATCTTTCAGATAGATGAAAGCTGCCTTGCTGCCAGACAGTTTGGGAATTTGAAAACATCTACAAAGCCAGTGCAAAGATTAATTAGCAATCTGTCTCGAAGCAGGTCACAATGCTGAATGCCAATGTGCTAACCTGTCTCCTGATTTCAAGACAGTCACACCTCTTGTCTAATTTGTCTGAATCAAGGGGCTCCTGCAGCTAAGAGAGATGGCAAAGATCAGTGTGAGTGAAAAATTCTCACTGACTAAATCAAGCTGTGTAGTTGTGTGAAACGTGCTCCTTCAGTGAGCTTTGCTGTTGAGTCTCTGTTGGCATTGTGCAGTGTCTTCCCATAGGTGGACTTTCATCTTCAAAAACTAACATTTTACCCTCATCAAAAATGAAAAAATTTGGTTGTCATGAACTTGAGAGTAGATTGTTGACCATATGTAAAATTTCTACTTGAGTCTTTTGGTTGTATAGATTTTTCCAGATGGGCCAATTTTCAGCAGCCCACAGCATCCGTCATCATAAGGCATGCGGGAAAGAGTCTTTGCTATTTCCATATGAAGATAAAGCAACTGAGCAGACTGGCTTTAGGATGTGGTGCTCAAAAAGGAGAAGGTTTTGAATTTGGTTCATCTTGGAATTAATTTTCAGTTCCTGAGTTAGCCTTTGGGCTAATGGGTGAGTTGGTAGCATTGTTTATTGGGTTTTGTTTTGTTTTACTTGCTAGGACACAAAGACACATATTTGTGCAGTTATATTTTATATTTAATAAGATCAGCCTGGAATATCAGAGGATAGAATCACCCACAGTCAAACATTGAGGGTCAGAGCATGGTAACTCATACCTTTAATCCCAACTCTAGGATTATGATGCAGAGTTGAACCCAGACGTGAAACAACTGGGCAAAGAAGGTATTTAAGGTAGGCGTAGGCAGACATTGAGGTGTTCTGTAGAAGCAACCAGCCAGGCTGAGGACTCTGGAAGATAGCGTTTACCCTGAGAAGTTGGCTGGGTGAGAACTGACTGTGGTCTGTTTCCTCCATCTGATATTCCAGCTTTTCCCCAATATCTGGATCTGAGTCCTTATTAAAATTCCAACTAGCATTCACATATTTTTTGTAGATATCTGATTCAAGCAAACAGACAGGAATAGAAAGTGGGAAACGGCTCAGAGACCAACTCTTGCCTTGATTCTTTACTTTTTACACACTCCAGATATTTAGTGAGATATAGAGCTACCTAATATGCTCAGCAGAGGCCTACAAAGGACAGTTCAAATCCGGGATGATGGTACATTCTTGTGATTCCCTTACTTGGAGGTTAAGACAGGAATATACCAAGTTCTGGACCAGCCCGGGCTACAGAATAAAACCCTTTCTCATAAACAAAAATCAACCAATCACCACCACCACCACCAAAACCCAAACAGCAGGAATTGGTTGGAGTTTAGTGTACCAGTATTTGTTGGGGAGTCTTTTCAGTGCATGCAAGGGCTGTGCTAGCCAGGCTTCTAACAGCTTGGTTTTATCTATCTGGGTTTTGTTGCTTGTTTGCTTATTATTTTTTGAGATAGTGCCACTTGTAGCTGAAGTTTGTTTCAGGATCCTCATATAATTGAGAATGGCCTTGAACTTCTGACCCTCTTGAATCTATTGGCTGGGATTACAGGCCTACAACACCATGGATTATGCGGCAATGCTTCAGGATGTAACTAGGAAGACACTCTACCAACTGAGCTGTCGACCCAGATTCTCACTGTGGCTCTAAATGGCATATTATTCTGTTTAGCCTCTCTGTGTGCATGTGTCCATCTATAAACCAAACCCCTGCAAGTCTGTCTGGGCTCTCATACCTTCATGTCATCTCTTTTGGTAACAGAGGATCCCTTTCATTCAACGAGATTCCATGCTTCAGGTAGCGCGGAAGGCCTAAGAGGCAGCAGCAATATATACTGTTGATCAACACAACAGAAAAGTCTGGACCTTTGGCAAAGCCTGGGTTCTGCCACGGTCAAGCCATATCCTTCTCTGTAGAAGCTGCTTCTCTGCAAGTCCTTCTTCTGTGTGGCCCTGTTCTTCCCAGGCCTAAGTTTGCGCCGGTTCATCAGAGACACAAGAAGAGCCAGTAGCTCCAGAGTCTGAAGTGGAGCACTTTGTTAGCATTAAAGCTTATGTTTTTTAGCTGGTCTAATTTATGTGTTGATTGGAGTTTACAGGTACTGTGTGAGTTTGCTTGCAGGCTAGTCTTTAGCTACAGAAACTTACAGATAATTTACATTTATTCCATTTTTAGAAAGAGTAGAACATTGTCAGTTGAGACGTTTCTATTCTCTGACACTATACGCACTTTTGTCACAACCAAAGTTCAGGAGCCTCTTTCACCTCCTAACAGCAGTGAGCTCATCTTCATGCACAGCGGATAACATCTCTCTGCGTAATTTCGGGCTATAGGGGGATACTGGTCTTTTTCAAAACTTCCTTCTAGTCATTAATTCTTTTGTTCTAACAATATTGTATTTATAACTCCAGGGCACAAAGCTTACATTAGGTCAAAAATGTACATTATGCCTCTTCTGAACCTAACCTGAAGTTAAGGTTTTTAAACCTCAAGACCAATCCAGACTTGAAAAGGTAGAATTATTGTCCCCGGTGTACAGAAAGAAGTCAAGGTACCTAGAGGTCCAATATTTTACCTAAGATCATAGAGGTTGCCAATAGTGTGAGGTGCAATTCAACACCATGTTCTGGGTCTAATGTGTGCAAAGCCACTACAGAATGGCTTCTCATATAAATGGTGGGATTTTTGGGGTTGAAACTGACCTGGGAGCCAAGACCCCCTAACTTTTTCGCTTGCTCTAGCCTCGCCCCTTACTGTAGGCAGCCTCCCTTCCTGTCTTCTCTTTCCCTCTTTCTGTGTGCAGTGGATGTGCTTGCCTGTGCAAATGTACACAGGGGACAAAAAGTCTGTGCCAAGTGTTTTCTTCCATAGCTTGTCATCTTATTTTTTTGAGCCCGGGTCTCTCATTGAACCCAGAGTTTACCATTTCAATCATCTGTCTGGCCAGGGAGATGTTAGGGAGTGGCTGTCTCTGCTTACTCAGAGCTGAGGTTACAGGTGTGAATGCAACTGTGGCTCAAGAGACACCGTCCCTGTGGTGCCAGCATATCACCTACCTATTTCTACCCACCTTTTATTGAGACTGTAACTCTTGGCCATGTAGCCATGGATAGTCTTGGGCTTCTGATCCTCCTGCCTCCACCTCAGTGAGGGGACATAATGGACGTCACCATATCTCCCTGCTTTTATCATCCTGGGCATTGAAGACAGGGCTTTATGAATGCTAGGCCAACACTGTCAACTGAGCTACACAGCCATTCCTAAACACTGGGTTGTCATATATGTTGACTCGATTGTTTTGGGTGAATATCTAAGTCATTCCCCACAACAAAGTGTCCCACCTGTTACTCCTCACGTCATACAATAGCCTTCTCTTTCATCCTGACCTTCAAATATAAAATACCAGCTTTCTTTGACAGAGTTCATGGGAGAAGCCAACCAAATCTGTCTTCAGAATATGTCTTAGTTATATTTTCACTGATGTGCTAAAACACCATAACCAAGGCAACTTCTCAAATGTTTAATTAGGCTTGTGGTTTTGGAGGGTCCAAAGTCAATTGAGGTCCAGCAGCAAGCAGCAGACATGTTGGCTGGACCAGCTAAGAATTCACATCTTAATCTGCAAGTGGGCAGGTGGAAAAAGGGGGGGAGTGAGTGAGAGAAAAAAGAGAGAACAGAGAATTGTGTGGGTCTTTTAAGACCTCAAAGCCCACTACTAGTGACACGCCTCCTCTAACAAGGTTACACCGCCCCAATCCCTACCAGTTTCACCAACTAGGGGCCTATACGGAGCGCTCTCATTCAAATCACTGCAGAACATGTTAACTTCCCAAAGCTCTTACCATTCTGTTGGCCTGACCCAAGCTGCCCTATCCTTCTTGTATCATAGCAGCGCTCTCCCAGCTTGTTTGAACATCCCCTCTTGTCTAAAGGTGCATCTCTGACCTGAAGGACAGTGGGTAGCTTTGCATGGGCATCAGGCTGGGTTTCTTTCCTATCATTTGACCCTGACTGCTCTGTGGGCCACTTTACTTTTTGGGCAGTCCCCCATACATCCTCAATCCTCCCCCTTTGCTGAGGTAGAACCATGACTGGGGCTTTACGCAGACATTCCTTCTTGGAAAGAAGACGTCTCCCCTCTCTCTTGTCAAAGCCCTGGTTACATCTAAGAACTACAGAGGCTATCTCTGGATACTCTAGAAATTGTGTTTTCCTTTCTTGCTGCTCTGGGAGCTGGGATCACAAGCACATGTCATCCCCACCCAGGTTTTTATGTAAATTCTGGGCATTACATTGAACTAAGGCCCTCACATTTGTGGGGCAAGTGTCTTACAGAATGAACTGTCTCCCCAGGTCTCCAGACTCTTGTTCTTTCTGACACTTAATGATCACCAGGCATGCCCCATCCTTTGGCTCTCTCACTGTGTATATGCTCGTTCCTACTTCATGTACAACTACCTGTGTCAGCATGTACAACTACCTGTGTCAGCCCCTACAAGCATTCTGTAAAGATAAGGCAGAATCTATGCTTTTGCTGCTATTCTCAAACCTACAGTAATCACACTTACTGGCCAATAAGAATGTGTTGAATAGACTGAGTTTCTTTCTGAGAAACTTCCAATAAGGAAGGACACAGACATCTACAAATAGTCCTAAGCCAACCTGAGCATAGAACAGGATCACAGGTGTGATAAAGGCTCAACAGCCAAGAAGGGATGTTCAAAACAGATGAAACTTAACTGATGAGCCAGGATTTGACATAATATTTATCCTTACTGAGGATGGGTGGTTCTAGATGGTGGAGATGGATGGTAGCATCATTTTATTTATCCCTGCCTAATAACATTCAAGGTGATCCTGTCTAAATGTAGGATGTAACATTTGTGGAGGGGATACAAAACCAAATTCCACTCTTTTTTAAGTAGAAAGAAGAATATGCCTTTGGTCTAGAAAATGAGAAGAGATAGGCAGCGCTCAGGACCAAACCCTGGAATAGGCAGAGTCCAGTGATACCTTGTTAAGTTCAGGACTGGCTGTGTCGATGAAACCCTGGGGTCACCTAATCACACCTTTGCTTCTTGCTCCAAAGACGTAGCTCATGTTGCCCCAACCTTCTCAATGCAAAGGTGGAATCTGTCTTCTGTCTTGTTCCGTTGGGCCTGAAGATGTACAAGTACACCAGGTCACACCTGCAGTCCATCTACACCGAGGCAGACAGGCCGGTAATGTATGCAGCACAGCAGATTACCTTTCTGGAATCTTCCCCAGCTTCTGTTTCTGGGATGCACCTCCTGTTCCTTCCCATTTGTTTGTTTGTTTGAGGGATGGTTAAATAACCTCACAAAACATCATTCTACCTGAGAATAAAGTGAATCTGGAGACATTATTTTTTCTTTTGCAAGGAGATAATGAAGTAAACAGACGCCCTTGCCTTCTGCCCACTTCTCAGGTGTGCCTGCTGTCAGCATTCTCCTGCTCCAACCGCCTTGTGTCTGAATACATTTTTACTTATGAGACTTGTTGGAGGATCTCAGTGGATCCCACAGCTCATTTCTTCCAGAAGCCTTCCTTGTGAATTTGGGTGAACATTTATTTGCACTATGAACCCAAGCCCTCCCCTGTGGACAATGTGGATCATTGTCTATCCTGCTATTGCCTCAAATTATTCCATGTTTATCTCTTAGCTTAGATTTCCATTTTGCTCCCAACAACCATGTTGACCATTGCACCTGGGTTTCTCAAAGGGAGCCATGTTATGTTGGAAGCTGCTTTTCCCAGGGCAGCATCTGTGTTCCTTCCAGAAAAACTTGTTTGAAAATAGTGTCAAAAGGGATACAGATTAACTCCCAGATACCATGCAATTACATTTGGCATAGTTTAATTGTTCTCTAGTAATCAGCCATGTACCCTGGCATTTGATGGCAGTCTCTCCTCTCTCCTGTCTCGTTCTGACCAATGACCTGTCGCCTGTGGTTTGCTTTCAGTCTCATGCTGTTCTGTTTCCTCATTAACCGCAGTAATTGTGATCACTTTCTCTCTTTAAATGATATAAATACATAGAAGTCATGTGAGAAGCTAAGAGAGAATTAGGACCAGTCAGAGACCAGATCAATTAGAGGAGTATACTAGGCCATCAAGGTTCAGGCATTAGATAACTGGGTAAAAGTGGCTCTGTTTTCAAGTTACACATTGAATATGAGCTAAATGTTGCAGCTTTGATGAGACATCCATAGTCCTACACAGTTAAGCCCTAAACCTTCACTATAAGGGAAAGTTAGAGAATATTCAACTCTCCTTGGGTGACTACAAGGAAACCTCCTATGGTGTTTTTAAGTGAGAATATCTCCCAGAGGCTCAGTATTCAAACATTTGATTCCAAACTGTGGCAGTGTTTAGCGAAGCTGAGAAGTGTAGCCTTGGTGGAAGTATGTTGCTGGGGGTGGGATTTGAGAGCTAATAGTCTCATCTCATCCGGATTGGTTGCTCTACTTCCTGTTTGCTCTTGAAGAGGTGAGCTCTTGGCTTCCAGTCACCATATCTGCCTCTTTTTGCTGTGCCTCCCATATGTCATGATGGAATCATAGGCCCAAATAAATTATTTCTTTCACAAATTGCTTTTAGTTATGGTATTCAGAGCAACTGAAAAATAACTAATATAGTCACCTACTTAAGTGTTTAAAGATGAAAGGAAAAAGTACTCTTCCTTGAGACCTCACATCCATAAGTAGAGCTTCATATAGGCTTGGGCTGCCATTTTGTATTTCTTGTGGATGAAAGATGTCAAGTTAGATCTGGGTCTCTCTAGCCACAGGGTAAAGCAAGTGCAATTCCCTTCTGGTGGAATTCACCTGGTTAGGACCCGCCTCAGACCTACACAAAGAAGATATCTAAAAGCGTAGGCACATTCAGGAATAGCAAAGGTAGTGCACCAATGCAGAGACACACACACAAAAGTCACATGATGCACATGAACTCAGGCACCATGAGCCAAACTAAGATACGGTGCAATGGCCCCTTAAAGGTTGTAGAGTTTGATGCTGATTGTCTTACTGCTTCCAAAAGTGTGTGAATAACCCAGAGGTGTTTTCATTCAATAACAATGAAATCCTAACTCAAGAGGACCACATATTACTTACAAACTTTCCAAGGCGCTGCTACTGTGGCAGCTCTATGGACTGAGCAGTATACATTGAAGTTCTGATGATCTCTCTCTCTCTCTCTCTCTCTCTCTCTCTCTCTCTCTCTCTCTCTCTCTCTCTCTCCTATTCCTGTTGCATTTCAGTTTAGTTTTCAACAGATATGTCAGCTCAGAGCTCTACAGGTTGGAAGTACATGTTGTCTCAGAAGGTAGTGGTCAGAGGCTGAGCATCTATGAGAAGACTCTAGAAATGGAGCCTATTTCTAAGCTCGCTCAGATGCTGGTAGAAGCTTTTTATTTTATGGTTAAGGTTACACTTCCTTCCTGGGTGGCATCTGAATGGCGATTGATAATTTCAAGTTGCCTGTTTGCATGGGAACCCCAGCATCTCTAAGACAGCAGGGTCTTGTGGGATCATATGAGTCCTATCCACCAAACTTCTTCCTGTCTCCATCTGTGGCATTTCTTTCCCATTTCCTGCAGGAGAAATCTCCACTTCTCTCCTTCCCTCTCTCCCTCCTGCCCTCCCTCCTCCCTCCTTCCCTCCCTCCCGCCCTCCTTTCTTCCTCCTCCTCCTTCTCCACTCCCCCCCCAACCTATGGGAGTAGACTGGGTCCATGTAGATTACTGTGCTGCCTATAGTCTTAATTTCCCCCTGAAGAGTCCCTTTGTATCTTCTATAAAATATTTGCAGATTCTAGTGTGTGGATATTGTATCTTGGGAATATATCTTTCTGCTACATGACATTGAGGGGAATTAGAAAGTCTAATAGCTACAAAGCTGGGAAAATAGAAGATAGGTTTATTGGAAATATGAGCAAGAAAACAAATCTAAAGCTGCAATTGGAATGAACAGTCTCGATGGGTGGTTAGACACAGTGAAAAGGAGAAGTGGCTGAGAGAAAAATGGGGCCTTACAGGACAGCAAGATGGAAGACAGGGTTGTTGGCAGAAAGAATAAGTAACTTTAGTCAGAGTTCATGAGGGTGGTAATGGAGAGAATGGGAGAAGAAGCATTGTCTAGTCAAGGACACATGGACTGGATTGTTCTACATGCCTGAAAATAAATCCGTCTTTACAGCTAAAAACCCTGTGAGACCCCAAGCAGGAATAATAAAAACAATAAAAAGAAATTCTTACATGGATATGTTCTAGTGAAACTGGAGAAATAAAGATAGAAACAAAGAGATCCACAAGCCACATAGGTTGTTGCCAAGGCTATTGGTTCCTGTCCACAAACCGATGAGGAGGTCCTACTGCTGAAGACATCACCTACACAACTTCTGGGATATGGAGAAGTTGAGCTGGTGTCTAACTAAAGCCTTCACCCCTATTGACTCTTGTTCATGGAGCTGGAATACACTCTGCATGTTCCTAAAGGAGAAAGACGAACACCAACTCCAGCCATAACTCTTTGATCTATGATGGTGATCTGCCTGAAGATTCTCTAGTGCAACAGTGGCACAAAGTTTGTAGGACTGAACAACAAATATATGCTTGGATTTAGACACTCTCCATGAGATGGAATCCATGGAATCTGACATTGCTTGGGTAGCCAAGAACCTGAGACTAGATTGGCCAGGGACCTAAGAGAAACCAAATACTAACGTCCTACTAAAGAAACATGGGAATAAAATGATTTGTGATGGCATTGTACTATACCCATGCATCAGTGCCTTGTTCAGGCATCATCAGAAAACCTTCCTTATGTAGAACAGAGAGTCACAGGCAGACAATATGCGAGAGATCTTGGGACACTCAGCCCTAAATGGGATGTCTCCATCAAATCCCTCCCCTCAGGGTGTAGGGATTCTGCAGAAGAGGATGCAGAGAGATTGCAAGAGCCAGAGGGGATGGAGGACACCTAGGAATCGAGGCCTCTAGACACAGCAGTGCTTACACATATAAACTAACAAAGACTGTCAGCACCCATAGGCCTGCATAGGTCTTTGTCAGACGGGATCCCAGAACAGAGAGGAAAAGTGCACTCATGCCCCCATCAATAACCCAGAAGCCATCTCCAATTAATAACCATTTACAAATAAACTAGATTTCTCCAAAGAAGCCTCACTGATGATTCAAACAACACTTACTGGCAGGCCCCATGCCCAGTCGTAAATAGGCAACACAGAATGACCTCAGTGGCATTTTTAGAGACTTTTTTTTTTTTTGTCTCATACTGTTTAGTCAGAGCATTTGTTTATTTATTTTACCTTACATGTAATTTACATATATTATGGCTTCCGGCTTTGTTATAACCTTGTTTAACAGCACCACTAACTTGGGATCAAGTATTCAGATACCTGAGACTCAACAGGACACTTTCAATTCAAACCTCCCCTCAGTCGTAAGGTCAAGCAAGCCAAGAAAGAGCCTAGAGTCACCCAGCATAAATGAGCCCACAGAGAATACGTGTGCACGTATATGGTATATGAATAATTTTTTTAAAAATTCAATTATTGAGTTTACTTAGATCATGAAATCAGCTGTTAGTCTCAAACTGTTTTACATTGGCATGGACTTTGGTTTACTGATACAAACTTAAGGTCAATTTTGTTATGCTGAATGTATTTTTCTACTCTTGTTTATGGTATGATGTTCATGTAACTGATTTAAAATTGTAGTGTATAATTAAGAAATGCAGGTTAATAGTCACCTTTGATAATCAAACTTATAGTTAGGTTAGTCAGGATTTTTAGGTATACAAAAATATATTTCAATTAGATAGATAATCTTCAAAGACTTCTAAGACCTACAGAATATGGCATTTAAAACATTTTAAGAACTTAGACTTTTCTGGAAGTGAGACAGGTCTGCTCCTGGCAGCACCAATTTACTTCAAGAGAAAATGGGCATCGAAGAAACTCCATATGGAGATTAGTTTCTTTGTGGCATCGGTTAGCCACTGGACATGAACCTGTTATATTGACTGCTTGACAGTATGCTGTTAAAACTGGACATGCAGGTTCCATAGGAAGGTGACCTCTGAACTTCGGCAGAACAAGCCAAGATGGTCATTCAGGTTCCTGCTTTGAAGAGAAAACTGTCAGACATTCTTCAGGACTCGAGGAAAAGTGACTGATGAACTGTACCAGAATGGGCAGAGCAGATTTCCGCTTCACTGAAATAAAAAGAGACTCTGGGCCTGTAGACTGAAGATGGATGCCCCAACTTTATAAAGGAACTTTGGGTGTCATCTCTGTCATTTCTGGATTTGAGAAGTCGCTTGCACTTCTGGTTTACTTAGGTAAATATATCCTTCTGTAGTCTTTGATGTAGTTAAAGATTAGATAGTTATAGGTATAGTTTTTCTTGGTTATTTTAAGGTATATATGAAACTTTAGATTCATAAGGATAAGGTTGATAAGAGTATTTTCTTTAGGTTTGCTAAATACAAATAGACTATATGTTGTAACTATAATTCTTGCTTGATAACTGTTTTGTTATATGTAATTTTGCTTTGTTAAAATTGAAGCCTTCCTTTTTATTAGACAGAAAGGGGGAAGTGATGTGGGAATGCCTTTCTGTATGCTGTGAATAGCAATCTTTAAACAAAGGAGCTGTTTTGGCCCATGACAGGTACCATAGAAAAAGTAGGAGGAGGAATCAGAATAGGTAGGAGGAGCAGGGTGGAGTCAGAAACAGAAGGAGCCAGAAGCCCAAAGGATCAACATGTAAGGAGAGACAGAAGGAGCCAAAAGTCCAAAGGAGCAACATGAAAGGAACACAGATGAGCCACGGGCCACATGGCAGACAGATTAATGGAAATGGGTTGAGTTAAGATGTAAGAGCAAGCTAGTAGTGTGCCTGAGCCATAGGCCAAACAGCATGAAATTAATATAAGCGTTTGAGTCATTTTCTGGGGTCCTGAACAGCAGCAGGTGGCTAAGAGGTCTGGGGCTGCAGGGTCTGTGGGACTGGGCCTCTGGCCGCCCGGGACCAAGAAACCTCATTGTAACGTGTATATATGCATGAGTGCTTTTATTAACATAGCTACAAGAGAACTATAATGTTCAGTTGAGACTAAGATTATTCGAGTTGATTAAAATTGCTTTTAAATTCTTTAAAATATATGTTTGTGAATGCATGGGTGGGTGCACATAACATAGCATGTGTGTAGAGGTCAGAGGACAGCTCTGGGAATAGACTCCTCTCCCTTCACCATGCATGTCTGAGGATCTGACTCATGTGTCCTGTCTTGTTAGCAAGCAAAAGATCTTATCAGCTGGGACATTTCAGTGGTCCTATGTCTTAGTCAGTGTTCTATTGCTGTGAAAAGACACTGTGACCGTGGCAATGTTTATGAAGGGAAACATTTCATTGGATTTGGCTTACAGATACAGAGATTTAGTCACCATTGTCATCATGGTGAGAAGCAAGGCAGAGTGCAAGCAGACATGGTTCCTCAAAGTAATCTCAAAAAAAACCTCAAAAAAAAGTTCACCCCTAGTGACACACTTTCTCCAACAAGGCTACATCTACTTCAACAAGGTCACACCTCTTAATGATGCCACTCCCTATGAGCATTATTATGGCTCCATATGGGGGCCACTTTTTATTCAGACCAGTACACCCTACAGTTGTTTTTACATAGAGAAATACATTCTCTATATAAAAATGAGTTAAAGCAAGTAGGTAGAAGTGAAGGTAAATACCCCCCCCCCCAGGGTGTGTTTGAATCTTTTTTCTTTTCTGCCCACTGATAGATGAAGTTAGGCTTTTTCCAGCCTGTATTGTTCAGGAATGGATGAAATCGAGTTACATCCTAAACTGACATGTAGACTTAATTTTGTCATCGTCGTCTGCCTCGCGGAGGAAATGCGTGTTGTATAATTGAGATTGTCTTCATACAAGCATGCTCAGCCATGTGCAAACAGTATCTGAACCTTGGACTGTCTTTCATCTCCAGTGAAACACGCATCAGAACTGGGACAGGCTGCTGAGTTAATCTAAACTTGTATTCTGTTAGCGCCATAAAGCTAAGCTCTGAAATGGTATTGTGATACACAATTGAAAGTCAGCTCTTCATACAGTGGAGATCGGATGTTTACCAGCTCTGCTGCAGCCTCTGACAATGAAATAGCAGCTGATGCATGCTGGCAAACACAGCAAAGAAGGGCACACAGCTTTTGAAGCTAGTAGAGACTCACTAGCTTCACAAACGGCTGTCACACAGGTAAGTATATCTGACCTTGAAAATTTTCTAGTTGAATTTGAAAAGGAATTTCTTGGCTTCTAAAGGTACAATTGCTTTTTAGCCAAATGCTAAATTCAAGCGAGACGCTAAAATGAGTACAAGATCACCTTGTCCCACATGAGCTGATTAAAAAAAATTGCACTGTGTCCTCAGAGACCCTGGAACAACCTGAAACCTTAAGTAAAAACACACTGTGGTCCTTACAGACTAAGGAACAATGGTAGAAACTTTAAATTTGGAAGAGTCTCTGGAGGAACAGTAACAAAGCCTTCCTCTTTAAAAAAAAAATAATCAAGACATCAAATTTTTATTTTTTGTCATAAATAAAGTTCTTTATTACTTCTCATTTTCTTACATAATACACATGATTAGGACACACAGAAATTGTTTGGTAAATAATTGACTTTTGTATATCGGAATACCAGTGAGGTAATAGGACAAGCTTGTAAGGCTAACACAACACCACTCAGTCCTAATATCTTCATAGTCTGGGCTTTACGATTGAAGAGGTGTCCTTACCGCTCAATGTCTGGCACTGGGTTCTAGAGGAGCTATTATCTTCCAGACAGGTAGTGTCAGAAAGACAGTCATCAGTGACTGTTCCCATGTCCATCTTGATGGTGATTTCTGAATGGTGGCTATTCAGGAGTAGTCCCTTGGGCGCTCCTATAAGCTGTTCTTCCTCTGTGTTTGCTGTAGACATGATATCTTCCCTTCATAATACAGTTTTTCTTAAGTGTGTGTGTGTATATGTGTGTATTTGTGTGTGTGCATGTGTGTATGGGTGTGTATATGTGTGTATGTGTGTGTTGTATATATGTGTGTGTGCATGTGTGTGTATATGTATGTGTTTTTCATAAGTGTGTGTATGTGTATGTGTGTGCATATTTGTGTGTGTATGGGTGTGTATGTGTGTGTGTGCATGTGTGCATGTGTGCATGTGTGTATATGGGTATATGTGTGTATATGTATATGTGTGTGTTTGTGTGTGTGCATATGTTTGTGTGTGTGTGTATGGGTATGTATATGTATGTATGTGTGTGTATATGTGTGTGTGTATGTGTGTTTGTGTATGTGTGTATATGTGTGTATATGTATGTGTGTGTGTACACATATGTATGGAGTCCAGATGACAGTTTTAAGGGTCACTCAGGCACCACTCACCTTGGTTTTTGGGATGCGTCTCTCCCTGGCTCAGACTTCCAGCCAGACTAGACTGGCCAGATAGGAATCCTCCTGTCTCTACCTCTCCAAGGCTGCATTATAAATGCATATGCTGCTGTACCTTGTTTGTCTGAGGGTTCTGGGGCTGGAACTCAGGTCCTTCTGCCAGCAAGAGAAGCACTTTTCTGACTGAGCCATCTTTCCAGTGAGCTCACATGTCTCTGTTCATCACTAACTTTCCGTCTTTTCTTTGTTGATAAACTGTGTGCTGTGACTGTATTCCTCCTGGGCTCTATCTGAATAAAAGCTGGTTGCCTCCAGCTAACATTCCAAGGCAGCACAAATTCAAAATTTTCAAGTTTGATCTCACGGAGTGTTTGCTTCTGACTACTCTCTGAAACACACTGCTGTCTATTTCTGACCAAAGCCAGAACCCTTTGCATCAGGGGGCAAATCCAGCTCAGGGCCAATTGATTTTTCAGGCTCAAGGACTAAGAATATCCCTGATCTTCAAAGAGTTTGTTCAAAAGAAAATACACTAAAGGAGAAAGAAAAGTGATAGAGTCCAGGGAGGCTTTCAAAGAAAAGGATTCACCTTACATTTCTAGGTCACTATCCCTCACCTAGGGATGTCAGGGCCGGAGCTGAAGGCAGGGCTTTGGAGACAGGAACCATGGAGGAATGCTGCCTACCTGTTTGCTCACTCACAGCTTCAAGCTCAACCTACCTTTTATTACATCCTAGGCCCACCCACCTAAGGATGGTGCCACCCACAGGGGGCAGCTAGTCTTTCCCACATCAATCACCAATCAAGAAGATCTCTTGCAGACATGGCCACAAGCAGTCTGCTCAAGGCACTTCTTCAATTGAGATAAGAACTCACTGGTCCCTATGAGATGGCCATGGGTTTTCTTTCCCTCTTGGACAGACTCTTCTCCATGAGACAGTGCCTTCTCTGTCTTCACTGAGCACCTCACCACTATTGAATGGGTACTTTGAGGGCTTCCTTGGTTTCAGTGCAGGTCACCTCTAGTTTTACTTTTCATTTATGTGTGTTCCTTCCATGTTAAATACCACTGTAGACTAGAGCTGTGTACCAGGGGATTCAGAAATGGAGGTGATTTTAATTGGGACAAACCAGTAAAGATCACCAGAGGCAGCACAAGTAGATAGGAAATGTGGACACATATCTCCTAGGTAATACTGGTATTAAATTTTTTATGTAAAAAAGGAACATTTATATCCAGATAAATCTGAATTTCATTTGTGTTTTGGTTGGCCTGGTAACATGTAACACCTGAGTGATGATGGACAGCTCTAATCATCAATATTATACAGCTCAGAATCACCTATGAAGGTCTCGCTGAAAGTTGGTTATATTGGGCCGGCCTGTCACCATGTCTGTGGGAATTTATTGTAATTAGATTAGTTGATGTTGGAATGTCCAGCCATGTAGGTGGTGGCATTCTCTAGGCATGGCTCTGAATGGTGTGACAGTAGAGGAAATGAACTGAGCCATGGCAAAGGAAGAACATGTACACGTGTACTCTTTCTCTCTGCTCTCGACTGTGGATGTAATTGGAACATCTGTCTCAAGTGCCTTCCTTGACTTCCCCACAAGGTTGGCCTGGAATCTAGAACTGATAGATAAACTTCTTTCTCATAACCTTAGTTGTGTTTTGCCAGATGTGTGATGACAGAGTGAGAAGCAAATCTAGAATGTTGACTATACATGACCAGACTTTGAGTTAGCTGTCCCAACAGCCCATTTAGAGCTACTTAAAGGTGGTGACCATATCACAGAAGTCAGTGTGCTCCCTCTATATGCAGCGGGTGCTTTGTGACAAGTTGCCATTCTTAGTGATGATGATAGTGATGATACTGATGACAGTGATGACAATCGTGACAATGATGATGATAGTGATGGTGATGATAGTGATGATACTGATGATAGTGATGACAATCATGACAATGATGAGGATAGTGATGGTGATGATAGTGATGATACTGATGGTGATGACAGTGATGGTGATGACAGTGATGATAATAATGATGATGATAGTGATGGGAATGATGGTGATGATGATGGAGTGTGGGAAGGTGTTAGAAGGAACAGAACAGGAAAGTTCATCTTAGAAACTAATCACCTTGTTTGAGCAGTTTATGCCTGGGTGAGCCTGGGTGAAACTGTAAACTTCTTTGTTCTTAAAATTGCAAGAGTTCAGTTTAACAGATTTTATCCTGTGTTATTTTTTTGGTTGGATAATAAGTTTGTGTATTACTTGCTGACAATATTGATCACTTTTCCTTGAGCTATTCAAAATATTCTGGTATGTCCAAAGATATGTCCAAGTGTGAAACAGGCATGGAAGCAATTTTTCCCTCAATTTAAAATAAATCTACAAGGATTTTCATGTCAAACAATCCCAGCTGCTGTGATATCAATGTGTGTGGAATTATTAACAGCAAGAAAATTGCTAGATACAACCTTTGGAGAAAATTTGTCTCAGGCAAGAACTTTCTTTGAAAAATTGTGCCCAGCATGGCAACACTTAATTCCCCTGCAGTCACACCATGGGGACCCACAGAGGATGCCATCAGCAATAAACAAGAAGATGCTGGCTACAGAGTCTTGAAATTACCAGCCTCAAATACAGAGAGAGAAGTGGCAGGGAAGAAAAGAGCTTCATTAACCATGTCTCAGCCTTTGTAGAAGAGTGTGAGATCAAAATCGTGTGTGGATGGGCCTGTGTGTTTGGCCTGGAGGTAGCATACACAGTAGGACATCAATAAATCTTAACAGTGGGACCGGACAGATGGTTCAGCTGGTTAAATTGGATCTACCCAAAGAAGGCATGATGACTGTTAATGGTAACCTCTCTGGAAAGGATATGAAGATATTTTGTTAGTTTTGAAATACTCTTGGGTGTTTAAATAATGTGTCTTGGGCTCCACAACACATATTAATAAAATGTTCTACCACAAAGTATGGTCAGCTGGGGAGATCATTCCATAAAGAAAGCTCTTGATAAACCAGCACTAGGACCTGAGTTCACTGCCCAGCACCATGTAAATAGTCAGGTGTGCTATTAGATGCTCTGAGCAGGGGAAGGTCCTTCTGCTAGAGAAGTGGAGGCAGCAGGTGCCCTTGGGTTTCCTGGCTAGTCAGCCATTCCTAATCTGTAAACCATCAGTACTAGTGAGACATGCTGTAACAAAAGCAATATAGAAAGTGGCTGAAGAAGAATAACATCCATGGTTTTACTCCGGCTCCCACGCAGGCTCATGTACACTCACCACAAGAGCAGGATGAGAAGGAATCGACAGAAGTTTCCTGTGCTTTGTTTGCTGTCTCTTGACCCAATACACATTAAAGTTAGACTGTGGTACTGGAACACACAAATGAAAATGGAAAGGTGCCACCAAATTACTATACAAAAGTTGTGCTAATAAGAAAGATGGATGAAAATTGTATGCTACTGAAGCAGATTGACAGAAATCATGTGAAGTGCAATTCCTCTAAGGGAAGGTAAAGGAAGAGGAACAAAGAACAGAAAAATCAGTAAAAACAAATAGTAGTACTATACACTTAATGAAAGGCTAAACATCCCACTAAGTGTAAATGGTCTTAAAAGCCAACTAAAAGACAAAGACTGTCAGACTAGAGTGAAGTGAAGACCAAATCTATCTTGCAGGACGGATGGTAAAGGGATCAGAGTGACAGGGTTGGAAACAGTTATACCGCAGAAGTAGAGCTTGTTATAGCCCAGAGCAAACATGATAAGGAAAAAAACTCTTCTCATAAGAACATAGGGACAGAAGCCACCGAGAGAATGGAATAATCTACCTCAGAAGAAAGCTTCACAAGGCACAGAGGCTTGTGACAGAGTGTGACAGAGTGTCGAATTTCAACTTTTCCTTCCTCAGACTTTGACAGAGTGAGCACGCCACTGTCTCCAGAAACCCTTGACTTTGGGGGAGAAATTCTGTGGTGTCACGTAGACCCACGAGCTCTGCTTTCACAGGCTCGAGCGTGCTACGCAACAGTCTGTTTTTGCCCGACTCCCAACCAAGGATATCGAAGGAGGGAGAAAACAAGAAGAGTATATTTGGATCCAAGCCTTCCCATGAGTGTCCAGGATTCACTGGGATGCGAAACAGCCCAGGGGTTGCATTCTGTCCTCACACAAAACCTGTTGCTAATTAAAGATTAAAGAAATACAGCTGGAGGAGTCACAGCAGCCCAGATGGTATTTCACAGAACCTCTGGTGAGGCTGAAGGCCGACAGTAATTCTGCATGATTCATTGCCCAGGTGGGACATGGGAGGCTTAGCCCAGCACACTCCAGGTGGAAAAGTACACCCAAGGACAGGAAACTCATGGCCAGGCAGATGGCTAACCAAGAAATCACTCCGGGATGATTCAGCCTTCAGCTCCAACCTCTCTTGTCTCTGTCACGGTGCACTTGTTCACTCGATAATGGCAGAATGAGAACTCTCATTATTCAAGCTCCGTGTAGCTCTGCTCCATGATTTGTTTCACCTCCTTATATAATACAACAAATGTGTGATTTAGGTTTCGCTATGAAAAGAATGTTAGTTCAGATTTATGGAATGCAATATTGACCAGAGACTGGTCATGAAACACCAGTTCTTTTAATGATTCTGAAATAATGTGTCCTCAAATAACCAAAATGAGGTTTGTCTCAGAAAGCATTGATTAAAGCATGGTGCTATATACCTGTAATCCCATCACTCAGGAATCAGAGGCAGGAGGGTCACCTCCCAAACAAGAGCAAAATGCCAAATAAGATAAGAAATTGAATATTTATTTGGGATATAAATATAAATAATTACAAAGGTCTTAAGCATTAAAAATTTTAGTCTCAGGCGTTTCTAGGCTGTATTTTGGCAACTGACCAGATGTGTTACATAAAAATGTTTTCACATTTAAAAAAACAAAACAGAACTTCACCTTCTCACCAAACCTGGAAGTGTTCCTAGCATCTCTCAGGATCAGTGGGATGGAGGAAAGACTGGACATTCAGGACCTTGGAATGTCAGGCTCAAGCTCTTGGTTAATTCCACTGATCTCACAAGCCTTCCCAAGGGCCCAAGGACTAATTAACTTGTGTCATAATTAGGCATTATATTGCTGAGACAAAACACCACAGCTATCAGCAGCATGGAGAGGAAGTAGTTCTGTTTTTTCTTTTTACTTCCACATCATAGAGACCATCACTGGAGGAAGTCAGGGCTGCAAATGGGAGGGAGGAACTGACTCGGAAGCAATAGAGGAGGGCTACGTACTAGCTTCCTCCTCATGGCCTGCTTAGTTTGCTCTCTTATACATGAATTATTTCAAACTCTACAAAGGGTGACATGGCCAGGGATGGTGCTGCACACAATGATCTGAGTGATAACACATTAGTCATTAGTTACAACAGTACTCTACAGGCCATTGTTATGGGACTTTTTCTCACTATGGTTCATGCTTCTCAGATAACTGTAGATTTTGTCAAGTTGGCATAAAACTACCCAGCATACAATAGGTGCATACAAACACCACCGTTGTGTATCTAATAGAAAATGGCACCTGAAAATCATCAGATGTATCTTTAAAATTGTAACAATTGACACCTAATGCTTTATTTAAAATAAGCCATAATTTACTTTATTATATATGTATCAGTCCTCCAGGAAAACTTTGGAAACCTAAGATGTTGGTCTAACTATAATGAGGCTGTCTTCAGGTTGTTGTCCCCTCTCTGTCACAAGGTCACCCTGGGGCATACTGGTTTGGGGTTAAAATCAATGTAGGATTACATTCATTGATTTTTGTATTTTAGTGCATTTGTGGGGCAAGATTAGTGTTGAAACTGATCACCAAAGAACCTGTTTTCAGCCAGTAATAGGGGCAGCATGTAGCAGAGAGTTCAGAAGCAAATGAAATCCTGATAACATAGTCTGATTTTGCTCAGATTGCCCTGGTGCTAACCCACAGCAAACCAACCCCGTGATTTTCAAAGACAGTCCAGAAAACAATCAAAGGAACCAGCAAGTTCTGGGCTTCAGAGTCCAGATTCAAAGCACAGAATTTGCTGGGATGAGTAACAGAAGACACACTGCAAATATCAGGGAGTTCGTGGGGAACACAGCCAAAGAAGTGTGACTGGGGACCCAGGAATAAAATGAAGCAAAGGAAAATTGAGCAAAGGGAAGTGAAATCCATTGTGCAGCAAGGACTATTAAACCACCAAAAAAGTCCCCCGAGGGAAGTGATGGAAACCTCCTTGCTTGAGCCATTTCAAAATCAGCAAAGCAGTGGGGAAAATGGACTATGGGGAGCAGTCTTGTGCCAGCAGGGAGCAGACATGATGATTGAATAGTGCTTTTTGGTTTTTCACTTCCACGTTCTGTGAAATTGTATTGCAGCTGAAAAGAGAAATCCTGCACTCCAGCAGGATATCCACAGAGGCGTCATCTGCAGCAGATAGCTGGAGAGGGAAGAAAGAGTACAGACTCTTCTGTTCCTCCTCGACAGTTTTCTACATTAGGGTTTCAGGTGTGCTGGGAGGTTGGAGTTTAGGCTGAAGTTTCTCTTCCATCATCTTCAGTTGTGATGTGTTTTTGGTGAGCCCGATGACTGGAGGAGTGCTGGTCTCATGTATTTTATAGGATGCATGTGTATTTCTCATGGTCTGACTTGGTTTTTATTCCTCGGTCTGCACATAATCCTCAGGAGTCTGGACAGCTTCCTCTGTAGTGAGACGACAAATTGCCTCTATACACTGACCCTGGGACAAGCCCTAGTACTGAGACTGCTCCTGAGGGCTGGCGAATGGCCGGTGTTTAGAGATGTTTTGCACGTGCTCTTAACCACTGAGCACACTTTCCAGGCTTTCTTTCCTGCTTGTATTTCTTCCCTTTCTTTTTTCTTCCTTCCTTTCTTCTTCCCTCCCTCTCTTTCTTCTTCCCTCTTTCATTCCTTCCTTTACTCAGCTGTCTTGATTTCATAGTATTTGGAAAGAAGTCGAATGAACTTTGCATCCTTAGCTTTATGTCCACAAAGAGCCCCTGTATCCTGGCTTCTTCCATGATTCCCTTTTCTATTAACTTTATCCAGTTTGAATAGGACACAGGTGGGCATACATAAAATTAGACATAGATTTCTATTTACGTTCCCTAAGCTTCTTGGGTTTGTGGTTTTATGTCTGACAACAACAGTGGAAATTTCTCAGTCATCTCTGTGTTAAGTACTGTCTCTGTTGTCTTTGTTGGGGTTCCTACTTCCATGCTAGAGCAAAGCAACCAAAATCATCTTGTGGAGAAAGGATTTATTTCGACTTCTCTCTCCACATCACAGTCCATCACGGAAGGGAGTCAGGGCAGGACCCTGGAGGCAGGAGCTGATGCAGAAGCCATGGAGGGCGCTGCTTACTGGCTTTCTCCTCATGGCTTCCTCAGCCTGTCTTCCTAGACCTCCCAGGACCACCTGCCCAGGGTGTGCACCACACACTGCAGGCTAGGCTTTTCCTCATCAACCATTAATCAAGAAGCTGCCCCATAGACTCGCCTCCAGGCCATCTGATAGTGTCTTAATAGAAGTTGTCTCTTCTGAAAGGACTACCTTACATCAAGTTGGCTGCCAGCAGACTGTTCTTTATCTTTCCTTTTCCTTCTGGAAGTTTTGTTATAAATATGCCTCACATTTCTGGAACATTCTACCTTTACTCCTTGCTGTTCTGTTCTCTTTCTTTTTTATCTTAAATGAAGCCTCTGTGCAGTGTCTATTGACATAATGCCAAGCCTCTAGTCTTTCTGTCAGTACTTTTCTGTTACAACGTTGTGGGTTTCTAGCATGTATATTTTGTTTAGAGTTTCTACTCATCAATTTGTTTTGTATTTTTAAGTTTTGATTTTTTTTCATTTTATTATGTCTACGAGTGTCTTACCTGCATGATTGTGTGCAGAAAACAGCTATACCTGGTAGCAACAGAGATCAGAATAAGGCCTGGGTACCTAGGGACTATTCTTACAGATAGATGGCTGTGAGACATTGTGTGGGTGCTAGGAACCAGGTCTCTATAACTGCTGAGCATCTCTCCAGCACTCACACCCACCTGTGCTGTGGGACCATGCTCTTGTACACTGTAAGTATTTGTCACTCCCTTTGGTTCAATAAAATGCTGATTGGCCAAGTAGCTAGACATGAAGTAGAGGTGGGGCAACCAGACCAGGGGAATTATGGGAAGTGGAAGAGGAGAGAAGAGATACAGCCAGACACAGAGGAAGCAGGATGAGAACGATGCCCTGAGCAAAAGGTACCAAGTCATGTGGCTCAACATAAATAGAATATGGCTTAACTTAAGATATACGAATTAGCAAGTAATAAGCCTGAGCCATAGACCAATCAGCTTGTAATTAGTATTAGCCTTTATGTGATTATTTGGGACTGTGGGCCTGGACCTCAGGGCTAGGCAGGGCCAGAAACTTCAGGCTACACACCTGCTACTGGTGACCTTCCTGTTTTCTATTTGATGACTTTATCCCCCCCCTTTCTCCCTGTTTCTCTCTCTTTTAACTTCTTAACCCGATGTCCTCAGAACATCATACTTGAGTCTAGTTCTTTTCTTTGCATTGATGCTGTGAGCTGTGCTTATATGTTTTTGCCCATGTCTTATACTTTTATAGACAGCTCAATATGATGTACCACATGAAAGAAGTTGAAAGAGGTTGGCCTGTGAATGAGGCTTCATGTTTTTCTGGCCAGATGTCAGGTTGTACTTGTGTGTGCAGCTACTAGTGTCAGAGACTCTCGTCTTCTTTAGCGTTCTTGTTTCTGACTGGGTTTCTGTAGAGACTCCTTATTAATTAATGTCTTGGATCAGCTGTATAATCTCTTGTCATTTTTCAGGTGTCTGGTGGTGATAAGGCATGAGAGCCATGAAGGTTGTGAGGCATTTATTACTATATTCTGTGACCCAGGCTAGGTCACTTAGGGAGCCCATGACACTGGGCTATGACTTTCACAAATACTCCCCCCCCCAAAACTCCCTTAGTCTACTCAGGAAGTTCAGCTGGAGGGGCCTGAACTTTCATGTTTTTTTTCCCCCTACATGAGTCAGACTGGTTCTGACAGGCTGGTTCTGTCAGGCTGGTTCTTGTAGGCAATCCTTATTCAGGGATCATCTGAGTGGTTTTGAATAGTCTTTCCCTCCCTGCCTAAATGTGAGAGGGCTCCTTTTCAATCTCAGGTACTTTGTTCTGGACTAGGTGGTGGAAGTGGGTAAAACACATGTACTTGGGTTTCTCCTTAGAGTCCTACGTGTCCTGGAAGGTTTAGCTTTCTAGGCCGTGTGCACTGAATTCACAACTGTCTTAAAGTTCAGCTTTCCTGTCAATATAATACAAATCATTATTTATTAGACGTGGATGTGCATTAAGTATAATTATCTTGAAAATAATTTGTAATATATACATGTACATGAAGAAATACCCATATATAATCACATATGTGACAATTATGCACATTACCTGCATGACTGTGATATCACATGAATATATGTATATACATATATATGAAATAATTTTGACACATGGGAAAAGAAGAATTATTGCTGCAACAGAAGAAAGAATTCTCTAAGCCACGTGTCCTTCGCCCACCTCGCCCTCTGTTGTCATGTGACCCTCGCTGCCTGTCCTTTCTCTGTTCCTACTCTAACAGCTCTGCAAAGTTCCATGATGCTTGCTGCTTTCTCCTGGTGGTTACAATGGAGACAAGTTGTGTCATTCCATGCTTTTGAAAACAACTGATTCTTTGAGAGTCAAGGGCATTTTTAAATTTAATGGCCATCTTTTCATTTGGGGTGGGTGTATTATTCTCTCTCCTTTGTTCTATTGTTTGAAATGCTGCAGTTCTGAAAGGCTGACCTCTGGTTTTCTTTCTTTCTTGTTATAAGGGAACAGGCAAGAGTGAAGCCTTGCTATAGACCACTCGGGCCCCATGATGGTAGCTCTCACAAAGTAGCTACCCTATTGTGCTTGAATGGATTTTAAAAACTAATTCATGGTTCCAGAAGTATTAATCAGTTGAATATTCATAGTCTAGCAGTGTAGCCAGGTGGAATTTAGTAGGAGGGTGCTTGACCTGTGGGAGACTTCTGCACAAGGCAAAATGCAGAAAAAATACTTTCAAAAGACTTTAGATAGAGCCAGTGCTTTTCATTTTACTTACTTAAAATTGGGAAAGAGGATGGAAGGAGCTGTTGTTTGCTTTTTGGCTATGCCTTATGGCCCACTTCAAATCTCCCTTCCTCTTTTTGTTCAGCTTTGAAGGCATTGGGAAGCAGTAACACATATGTTCATGGATCAGTTTTTTCAGGCACACCACTGCCCAGCTAATGGACAGGCTGGACGGCTGGGGGCATTGGGAAAGAATAAATGTCATCTCCACTCCTGAAATCTTTCCTGCCCCAAAATTCTGGATCAGGGTCATATGACCCTTCCACTGAGAATGGGTAAACTGAGGTATGCATGACACACTGCTTTGCCAAAGTTGTGGTTGGTGGATTAAATTATTTAAATCTGTGCAGTACACTTTCCACTCCCCGGTCTTGTGGGAGGGCTTACTATATGTTAAGGGTCCCAAATGGCTTGGTACTAATGATAAAACATTTTCTCATAAGCTACACATGACATAAGTATATAAAATGTTCTAGTATATGAGCCAACATAGGTCTGTGACTCTTTGGAGAATAGATGTGGATGTAGAGTCTGCTGCTGTGAGAGATTTTGAAGAAGGAAGGGGAAGAAAGTTACCTTTTCATATTTCTGTCTATAGGACCTCAAACAATCTGATCAACCTCTTCTGTCTCGAGTATACACTGCCACTTTCTAGCCAGCTATGTCAAAGAGGATCTCAGCTTTTAGGCATGACATGGTTATTCCTGTCTTAAAATGATAACTATAATTATCCACACAAACCCTTTACAAGATATAGACCATTGACTTGGAAATAAGAGTTCCTGAGGCTGACATGTGGTGTATGAGGGGCTCATGAGCTGCAGAGGCCCTTTCACTTGATGGACCCCAGATTCCTGATGCTTGTATGAATAAGCCCAGTAAATTCACTGGTTCTCTTGTCTAGATTTGGGAAAAACCTCACTTCTTTGGTCTTCATCCATTGTGGGATTATGTTCTAGTACATTGTAAATATTTGTCCCTCCTACTGTTATAATAAAATGCTGATTGGCCAGAAGGCAGACAGGAAATGTGGGTGTGGCTACCAGACTAAAAAAACTCTGAGAAGAGGAAAAGCAGAGCAGAAATTTCAGCAGACACAGAGGAAAGGAGACCTGAATGCTGCTCTGAGTAAAGGTACAAAACCACAAGTCTAAACAAGGTAGGAATAATGGATTGAGTTAAGATAAAAGAGCCAGCAATATGTCTGAACCATAGGTCAAATAGCATGTAATTAATTAAGCTTCTATGTGTTTCTTTGGGACTTTGGGATTTCTGTCTGGACCTCAAGGCTGGGTAGAGCAGCTTTAGGCAGGTACAGACCTTGGGGCTAATCTGAACCAGAAACTCATACTACATTTATTGTTGTCTTTTCTAGAATAAACAGGTATCAATTCACATCTCCCTTAGAAAAGTTAGTACAACCTATATGTAGAAGTGTATTTTTCACCTTTGGAAAGTGTGAAACTCTGCATTACATGAGGATGCTGTATTGTAAAGACAGTAGCTAACATTTATTAAGCTATTGTAAATGGTAGGAACTGTGAAGCAAGAGCCTATGGTCTACTGGAAACCTGTTTAAAGTAGGACATCTTACGTCTAGTCACAGAAGAGGGAAGAACAAAGACCCAAAGAACTCATGGGTCCTGCCCAAATTTATACTTTGTGTGGAAGGAACAGGCAGGATTTCAGCTTCAAAACAGCTTCTCACATAGTGTATGACATGCTCAATACCAAAGAAACTAGATCAACAAATTGGATGGCTGAGGTGTCTGGTTCAGGGGACAGCTTTATCACTGTTGGCTGAACCCAACAACATGTTAAACTGGCTAACTGCTTTGTTTGCTTTGAACAGAGATAGAGTGTGTCCTGCTGTCCACCCCAGCCTTTCCTTTGGCTATCACATGGTTTGCCTTGCCATGATGTTCTAGGGCCACGAGACAATTTCTCCTCTAAATTGTTTCATTCATGGTTCCTTGTGACAGCAACAGGGAAATCATCAGAGACACTTCATCATTTATCCCCTTGTTTATACTATGTCCATTCATAGCCCAAGCTGATTGCAGCCACTCTAGCAACCGTGAAGCCTACAACCTGACACGGGAGGGTAGTATAGAATGACTCTTGACTCATTTTCCTGGCATGATAAATCTTGGGATGTAGTTACAGCCAATGACGAGCCAGGACAGGGGTAACTGTTTCCTCCAAAGAAGATTCTTGCTAATTCCCATTGATATGATTTTTAAAAGATATGAATGGAGGTAGAGTCCAATCTGAGTCCTTTAACTGCTATTATCAATGAAACAGACGGGGCTTGTGGATGGAGAGTTCCTGGGTCAGGTCCCCGAAGACTCAGCCTTAAGCCAGCTCTATGAAAAGACACCCTCATTTGTGGATCCGTGATTATCTAGCCACCGTTTTGTTGATGATTAGTTTCTTGCTAAATGGAGGGGGGGGGAGGAGAGTTTATATGAGCAGAGAGACCAGGATCATGAGGAGGAGACCCACAGAGAACTGACCGGAGCTAGTAGGAGCTTCCCTGAATCAGAAACAGAAACAACCTCTGAGGAACCTTCAGGGAAAGGAACAAAATCCCCCAAAGGTAGAGGACTGTCAAATGGCTTGGGCAGTTTGTGGAGCCTCTTGCAGAAGGATCAGAGTATATTCTCGGTGCGTGAACTGACATCTCGGAGCCCATTCCCTACAGAGGAACACCTTACTCAGCCTTGATACTGGGATGAGGGACTCGGACCTACCTCAACTGGATATGCCAGACTGAACTGACTCACCTTGAGACTCCATGCCCAACTTGGGGAATGGATGAGGGATGAGGAAGGCAGAGGCTGAGGGAGGAGTGGGAGGGACTGGGAGGAGGGAAGGGAGGGGGAGCAGTGGTAGATATGGGGAAACAAAACCAGTTTATTGCTGAATATAACCCTCTGTGTACCTGGGGCTAAGACATACCAAGGGATTTAATAATCATCCAAATACTGACTGAACCCAGAGGATAGTGGAGCTGGAACAGAGGGGACAGCAGGGAAAGTCCCAGGAGCTTCTCTGAGACTCATGTGACAGAGCCTCACTCCTATCGCTGGGTTCATCTTTAAGGTCCATTTGCATGCCAGGTAGGGCTAGTCAGTTTTCCATGCTAGCACAGAATTCCAGAGCTTTTTACAAGGGAACCCTTCTTTTAAAATCTTCCTATGTAGACCCAGGGAAGCAGGCCTGTATCCTGGAGCACTATGGGGGGAGGCTCCCCCACACCGCTACAGATCCTTTATTGGTCTCTGGGAAGCTGATGCTCTGACAGTTTAGTTCTCCACATGTATCTCTGAGATCCACAGCAATGACACACTTGATGTATCTTCCCAGCTTTTGCTTAGGTACAGGACCCAGTGACTACCCTGCTTCCCCAGGTAAGAAGACATGATCAGCCTTAGATTCTTGCTAGTGTCTGATTATTCAGTTCCCAGCCCCTAGACTTTGCCCATCTCACTAGAATTCACCCATGGAACTTCTATTTTGCAGATCAGGATTACATGGGTTGATGAGATGGAGAGTTTACACATGTTTAAGTCCTGAAGTCAGCATTTCCGAAAAATCTGTTTTTCTAGTTATTTCAAAATTCCTTAAGCATTCTGTGGGAAAATATATTTACCACAGCTAATAAGACTCGGTCTCTCCACTATCATTACGTTTCTGCGCAGCATTTCCAGTAAGAGCACTCCAAATTATCCCCCCTCAGATAGCTCATCTGTTCAGTCAATAAGCAGCATTTTATTGCTTTTATGAATTAAGCCCTCTGCACCCAATCATCTTGCACACATCTGTACAGAGACAGTCTAGGGAGCTTTTGAAAAGTCAATCAGAGGAGAACAGCTTTCACTTCATGTGTTCGGCTTTTCTCTCTCTCCTTTTTTAATTTTAATAAAGTATTTACACATGTTTACGGTGCCTGAAATGGAAACACGGTGGTGACTGTTGCTGCAACATCCCAGAATAAGGGAAAAATAGCCACAGGCAAGGTGACTGTGGCCTCTGGGTGAGGCTGTTGCCATGGCTGCTGCAGAGCAAGGATATGACTCTTGGTGACTGGTGGATGATGCCCATTTTCCGTTCCAGTACTACCATCGTGAGGGGGGAAAGTGTCCAGGGTGCTTAAGGCTAGCTCCCCACGCATGGATGGGTATGTATATGCTGCCTGATGCTACCTGCTGTGGTGGGATGGTACAAGACAGAAAGCATGCTTTCAGCAAGAAAGCTCACATGGCAAAGTACTTGCATTGCAAACAGGGTAACCTGATTTTGATTGCCAGAACCCACTTAAAAAGGCTGAGTGCCTGCGGTCCACACATGGTCCCATTTCTGAGGAAGAGGAGACAGGTAGCTCCTTCATGCTCCCTGGTCAGTCACCAGAGCCTGCTGCTAAGTCCATGCTAGTGAGAGACCTTGTCTGAAGACAAGAGGTGGATAGCACCCCAGGGAAAACACTTGGTTGTCTTCTGTAGATGTGTATACACACTTGTCTACATGCATTGGTGCACTTGCACATGCATGAACATGTGCACATATGCATAAACACACATAAGAAAAGAAAGGAGAAGACAGACCGTGCTGCCCAGGGCTGGTTAGGAAGGTTCAGGTGAGCCTGAGCTCTGAAGGTGAAGACTGCGTCCAGGTGCTTCAGGAGGAAGTCTGAGCTCACTGTCTTCTAGAGACTCACAGTGCTTTCATTTTAGTGCTTTGTATTTATTTGTGCCACCTTTCTACGGTCTGGATTAATTTTCACTATGTATTTTAGTGTGTGTCAGCTGTGTGGCTTTTCAGGGCACTTAGGCACCATGTACTGCTTCCTATCTCTTGTCTGGGAGTGAGGGACCATTCTTTTGTGAGTTTCTACTCCTTGGGCTGCTGCGTATCTGGTGGTGGACAGGGCAGAGCAGGATGCCTAAGCATCAGAGAGGAGGCGGAGCTGAGATACTGCAGGACCAAGGACAAAGATGCTGAGGGAGATCAGGGGCCAGGGGACCATTCTACTTGCTAATCTCACTTCCTGAGGCAGAGACATGAAGTGCCTTGTTGGGAGAAAACCTCAAAAGATGTGTCACTGTGAGGTTCTTTCCAAGTCTGCTTTTCTGTCGTAGCCATTGACGGGTTGAGGAGTTTCCTTTCATGCCCCCCCTTCATCCTTTCTTCCTTTCTTCCTTCCTTGCACCATATCTCCTTGTCTCCTCCTTTGCTCTTTCCCTCTCCCTATAAGGATGGAAGCTGGGGTCTCTCGAGTGTAGATAAGCACTCTACCCTTGAGCTAAATCCTTCGTTCAGAGCACTTCTTTTAGGCAACGTACTGTTTACTACCACAAAGAAAGGGAGGGAGGTGTGTGTGTGGGGAGGGGGGGACAGGCAGGTGGGCATTTTAAGCAGTGAAGGGATCCAGAGTAAAACAGAATATGAAGGACACATGAGACTACATCTTGATAGCTGTGCTAATATCCTGCTAGCCCCACGGGAGAAGGTGGAAGAAAGGTCTCGGAGGGCAGAGAAGAGAGGAAGTGCCCAGGACACGTGAGCCTAACGTTTTTCAACATATTAGTCAAAGAGAAAAGCAAATGGGCATTTCCAGCTCTGAGTTCATTCTTCTTCACTAACCCGGAGTACAGAGGTTCGTGTCTAATGAATGCTGAGCCATGACTCCTTGCCTGGCTGGGGCACTGGTGGGGATGGATGTACGGGCAGCTATCTGCTTATAGGGGTGGGAAGCAATACTCTAAAGGCCACATAGAGAGAATTGAATATTTTTGGAAATCTCTGGCTGTCCCCTCAAGAATAGCTGTGAATCCAGCAAGCACCCTTGGCTCAGGAGAATCTTTGCAGAGAGGTTGTTTGGCCCATAATTCCCCGACACCCTGGCCGTCTTTGATGGAAGGTATTTAAATCACTCCAATGTCAACCCTAGTCGTAACTTTTAAGGAGCTGCAACCCATCTTACACCTAAAAGAAACAAGGTTTCTGTACATACTCCTCTATCGCTGAAGTCAAGGTCTGTTGTTAGACACTGGGCGCAGGTATGGTTACATGCTCTTTATCTTTTCACATATCAGGACCTGGAATTTGCCAGGAATATGAGACCCTCACCATTTTATAACAAGCAGAAGGCTCCCACAGGCAGCTAGCTACCTTCCTCCTTAAAAATGAAGAGTACTCTGACTGACACTTAATGAATTTCTTCATAACATGAGAATGTTTCTGTTTTATTTCTTAATGAATCATTACCTTTCACTTATTACTTGATACTTTCTGGTTCTATCCTGAAAATAGGTACATGGGGAGTATTGTTTGGCTGTTATTTACTGTGTGACTAGTTAGAACTGTGAGTATAGCACTGACCCTTGGACTCCATGGTGCAGCTGTCTGATGTTGCTGTTGGACACAGTAAATGGGAAACATCTAGTTCCTTTGTTACCACGCACTGAGAAACAGAGTGACTCTCCAAAGATGCTCTCACATCAGGTGTCTTCTGTGTTTGCCCAATTCAGTTATAGCTGCTTTTTGATAACTTCAAATTTGCACAGGTACTCTAGGTCACACACGATGGGTCACGGTTTGCTTCTCACGCTTTGTTCCATGTCCTCTGAGGATGACCAGACTTTGGTTGTGGCTTGTCAGAAGGTGTGTCTGTTCTGAGGAACACAAGGCTCCTCTGTCCTGGATAGAATTCCTTCATTTCCTACACGTCACTGAACACTGGCTTTCATGGTCATAAGCTCTCCTGTGTTTGAGTTCTGGCCATGCCTTGCTCTTACGTTCTGCACATTACTTTTTATCATAGACTGCCTTTACATGGTTCCCAGAATGCTATCACCTATAACTTCTGCCTCCCCCTTTTGTCTTAAAATGTTTGCTTATTGTATTTTGTATGCTATATGTATGTGCCTGAGTGTATGTATGAGCATACAACATGTGTAGGAACCCACAGAGGTCAGAGTAAGCGTGTGTCAAGGGAATGCAGTTACAGGAGTTTGTGAGCTACCATATGAATCTTGGGAATAGAACTTGGGTCTTCTGCAAAAGCAGTAAATGCCCTTCACCACTGAGCAACCTCTGCAACCCTCTACTTCTGTGTTTGACTCTCTTTCTGGTCTCCTCGGCCAGATTCTTCTCATCTTCCTGATTCCAAAAAGCTAGGGAGCCCTCAGCTTCAGCCCATGTTCTGTTTCCCGACTTCTGCTAGCTTCATGATCTCACACCACCCACAGCTTTAATTACCAGCTAGTTAGCAATGACCTCCAATTAACATTTCCTACTTCGGTTTCTGTTAATCTCCATGTTTCTGCATTTAATTGCCTATTTCAAATCTTGCCCACTGTGGGTCATATTATGATCTTCAAAAACATATGTTGGGATCCCATGAGCATGGCCTTGTGGGAAAGTTGGGTCTTTGCATATGTAATCAAATCAAGATGAGACCACACGGGACTAAGGTGGGCCCTACCTATTTCAATGATTGGCGGCATCATGAGAAAGAAAGAGACTCAGAACATAGGCACAGGAAACACACTGAGCATGTTACATCAGAGGCAGGAACCGGAGAGGTGCGTCTGTCAGCTAAGAGCTAACAAGAGTGCTGGACTCCACTGGCAGCTGGATGAGGCTAAGAAGAGCATCTGAATTTCAGACTTCAGACCTCAAAAACTGGAGCAGATTACTGTTTTAAAACTCAAAGATACCCCAGACATTTTTTTTTTATTGTAGCCCAAAGAAGCCAACAGGGTTCATAATCCAAGTCCTGAATGGTGTTTTTTTTCCTTGAGATATGGTTTCATGCTGTAAACTAGATGGGTCTGGGACTCACTATGTAGCCCAGGCTAGCCTTAAACTCAAAGTGATCCCTTGGTTTCTGTCACCTGGGTGCTGGAATTGCAAATATGAGCGACTTTATCTGGCTGAATTCCGGGAACTCTAACCCCACTCTCTGTATAACCTTCTTTCTTCGTTTTAGGAGTAAGAGTGAGTGTTTCTCTGGTCAGAAGTCTGTGTTACTACTTCATTACTCATTTGGGTTGTCATGGAAACTCTTTGTATGTGTGTGTTCCTGTTTGTCATGTGTGTATCCTCGTGTGTGGAGGGAGGCCAGAGGTTCACGCTGGCTTTCCTTTCTAATTGCTCTCTATTTCCCCTGTTTTGGGGGCATGGTCTCTTGATGGTCTCTGGCTCTTCCTGATTTATTTAGACTCGGTGGCCAGCAAGCCCCAGGGACTTTCTTGTCTCTGCCTCCCCAGTGCTGGGATTTCAGGCATGCACCATCATGACTGGCCGTGTTCTAGTGTGCCAACCCTGTCCTTTTGCTTGCAGGGCAGGTAGTTTATCTACTGCACCATCTCCACAGCCTGTTACAGGAGTTCTTGCTTCGTCTTTCTGTTGTCTTTATCTTGTTGGCACAGTCAGTAGTGTGTGCCCTGCTCAGAGCTTCTGCTGTCGGACCTTAGCACAGTGCACTGCTAACTACTCTCTTTCCCAAGGAAACTTTTTTTTTTTTTTTTGGTCTTTGTTCTTACCTGTCTTCTTTCACAAAGATATAAGCTCTACAAAGGTAAACTCTGGTCTCTTTCTTAGCTGTGTTCTACACATGTTGAATGAACGATGGCCTTGGACCCTGTTTGATTAATAATGCCTGTCAGTTGGGTTATTCTCCTTTTTGCTACCTTTGCCTTATCCTGTGGAGAAGTCTGGCCTGGAGGAGGTAGATCTTTATCATGGAGGGCTCTGTTTTTTCATCCCTTCAGAATCTTGGCTAGGACACAAGGCTACAGGTGCTCAGCCTCCCTAACCGAGGAGTCATGAGTACCTTGACATTAGAGAGTTTAACCCACAAGAGCTTCAGGATTTTCTGGTCTCCTCATTTAATATTAGTCTGGGTTGGGACAAGTACCATGCTATTTCTTTGTTCGTAGAGAACCTCAGAAGTACTGAGTTACAGTAAAGCCCAGAACTCTCTCCTTGACTCTTAGTATAGATAAATGTGTTTGGCGTCTAAGATTTTTTAAGATCAAATTCAAAATCCGTTTTCTGACCTTGATGTTTTTCCCCTGGTTTCTAGGTTATTTTCTTTCTTTTTGGATGTAGTCATGGGATCGATCTCTTTACTAGTGAGGTTCTGTAGGGTGGATTCTATCTGTGACCTTTCATCTTACATCTTAGGCTGTAAATTGCAATTAGTGGCTCAGCAAGTACTTATTTATTAAATGCTATTTATATCAGCCTTACGTTATGCTCTCAAGTTAATTTAACAAGGAAAATGAAGACTTGACAGTTGAGTCGATTGCTTATTATACTGTCTCGGCCTGGAAGCCTGCCTGTCCTATCCAAGACACAAATGAGGAAGTCAAATGAACCTACTTACCGAGGTACCAACTGGCCCGTGTCCTAGGCTGGCTTTGCTCTGTGGCCTCATAACCTTCTCACAGTTTGGTTAGTTGTCTCCAGGTCCCCTGCAAGGAGATCAAGAACTCCAAAGACTAAATAGCTATCTGAAATTCTCAAGGCTTTCAGAGGTTGAGATAGGGTATGAAGTTAAGTCTGTGAAAGCACAAAGCCGTCTACCTGAAGATGGAGACATTTCAGAGAAAGCTATTTGAAGGAAAGGCACCCATGTTCTTTTTACCTGTGGTGCCATCTTATCTTCTGGTAGCTTTTGAATCTAGCATATCTTCAAAAGGCTCCAGTGTTGAAGACATTGTCATGCAGAGATGCTCTGATCTCATGGCATATCAGGCCATTGGTATGGTCATAATATGGTGGATTGTTGGGAGATAATGGAAATTATATGGTGAATCTTAGGTGCAGAGAGGGGATCAGACATTAGGAAACACTCCTTTGAGTGATTTACCTACTTTTTGGTTCTTACCCTCTCCCTTATTTCCTGTCTTTGTCTCCATCTTCTTCCTGGCCACCGGTAAGCCTTCTTTGCTCTTCTAATCCCCCCTTTTCTTTCTCTTTATTAAATAGCTGATAAGCCTTTAACTGCAGTGTGATTTGATGCTCAACCTCACAGAAGGACCAGAAACGCTAGAGCCATTGACCATGCATCAAAACCACGAGTCAAAATAATTTCTTTCTCCTTCGTATTTATTTTCTGAGTATTGACAATCTAACATAGCTTCTGCCTTGAGACACTTGCATACGCTTAAAGTCAATGCTAATCCAATGTGTCCTTAGGACTCTCTGCCCATTCTTCCTGTTTCTGTCCCTTCTATGTTCAATACCGGGTATCCGGCCAGAGAAAGTGAGAGTTATGTAAGGTGATATTGTTCTGTTTTTTTTTAAAAAAAGGTCAGATTTACAGGTGCACAAACTTTCCTTTGTCCCTTAGTAACCACAGCAGCATTATGCCAGGTGCAGAAATAAATATTCCTTGAGAAAATTGGCAGTTGTCGATAAGAAGTGAAATTTAGTTAATGAAGCTAAATTTCAGAGAAATGAGGGTTGAAATATGCATATGATTGTAAAGCATCTATGACCTTTTACTTGGGCATCTGTGATGGTTGTTGACCCATCTGTGAGCCTTTCCACCATTCTCTTACACAGGCTACATCGGAGAAGAATGAATTAGAAGACAGAGTTCTGATCTAGACACCACAATACAACCATGTCCAATATTCTTCATGATCTACCTGCACATGTAATTGCTACTCAACCCCCATGTGCTAGTGGAAAGGTATTAAGTGATTCCCTGGGAATTTCCTAGGTCTCAGTGGTATGTCCACCAACCACAGAATTGAAACAGTGAAAGTTTGGATGGCATGTCCCCCCCTCCACTGCAATTTTTCCTCAGAACCAGCCAACTTAGAAACCAAGTAGCAGGCAGCATCTTAGCTGCAAGAGAGTCTTAGAGATGAAGCTTTAAGCTTCCCAGACCTGGCAGGGTATGGAGCCTGTGAGTTGTGTTGAGACAGAGTCTACCTCTTTCTCCACAAATTTCAGAGAGGTCAGATAAGTAAATGAATCAGAAATGGCTGCATATTATATAGTGGCTATTCACAGCACCAACTGAATATATGCCAGATTACACATTTAAAGTGAATGCATAACATATTTTTAAACATTTATCTTTGCTTCAATTATTAGTACTCATTTTATAGACAAATGTTCAGAGAACTAAGTTCATTCATCCAAGAGGATTCTGCCTGGATTTGAACCTGATCTGGCTACTCACACAGCTTATTTTCTTTTTACTATATCAAATTACCTTTCAGTATCTGTGTGAAGAATGGAAAAATTCATCTCCATCATTGATGAACATGGCTATCTCTTTCCTCATACATTCGCCTGTGATTGTGTACTGTGCACATCTTAAGGGTACCACTAACTGGACACGTTCCAGAGATGTGCAGCTCTGAGCATTAGAGAATATAAGACTTGTTCTATATAATTGGTGTCTTCATTCGGGGCTAATTTTACTCAATTTCTCTTCAATTCAGAGAAGTGGGCTTTTAGATTCAGAAATGAATGTGCTCCAATTCTTTGGTCGCATTCATCGGGCTGCAGTGAATGTTCTTACTGGAACATGTTTTTGGAATCCAACAGCTTTGCACTCAGGAGCAGAGTGCAAATTAAATGACACGGAATATTCTACACATAATGAATTGGACATCTCCTATTCATCCTGCTGATTCTTAATGTTTTGAACATGCACCTGATAATTCTACATATTTTTCCCTTGAAATTTTAGAATAAAGAATCCGGAAACAAAAGCCACAGGGACTCAGCTAGTGTGTGTTACACCACATTTGGCATCCATCCTTCACCCCCCCCCCCCACACACACACACTCACTTCTGAAGCCTCTCAGATAGTGGGTGTCTCAGCACAGGCTGGAAAAGCAAAGACATCTGGGAATTCTAGGTTACACTTCATCAGTTCTAAGGGAGGGTTGCAAACTGTTGGTTTGACTGGGATACAACACACGTAAGTTCATGTATACACACATACATGATCACACACACACACACCTGCTTCCATTTCCTTCAAAGATGGACTGGTTGAAACATTCTGCTGTGTTTTACATTTCACTACTGAACTGAGATCCTGAAGACCCTCTGTGTGGCCGTCTTCTGGCTCTCTATATAACACACTTTGAACTTCAATAGCATTTTAATCTTAATTTTACCCCAGTTCTACTTTATTCTTTACACAAAAATATACAGAAAGCCAATGGCACAAAGTGGTTTTCTTTTAACCTTTGTAAAGTTATTTTTTCCTGTGTGTATATCTGTACATTTGAATATATTTGGGCACACGTGTGGGGATGCATGTGAAAGCCAATTGTGAAGGTCGGTTGTCTTTCTCAGTTCTTTTCTACCTCATACATTGAGGTGAAGTGCCTGACTAAACCCTGGTGCTCACTGGTTAGACCAGCCTATCCAGACAATTTGCTGGGGGGGAGTCCCCCTTCCCTCTGAATCCTGGAGGCTATGATTTCAGATAGACCACCACACCTACCCAGCATTTACATGGAGGCTGTGGATTTGAACCCTGGCCCCCACACTTGTTGGCAAGCACTGTATCTGCTGAGCCATCTCCCTAGCACCTCCAGGTAGTGTTTCTAAAAATCATACTATAAGGCAGAGAGAGCCAGGCAGTGGTGATGGCCTGCTCTTGGCATTTTCTTACACTTTCTTCCCAGACACTATTCATTCATTGTCTTCATTGTCTTCCAAGTAGATAACCTCAAATCCCATCCATAGGCTAGAAGTTCATGAACATGATGAACGGTATGGGTGAAGCTGGGCCCCCAATCCACATGCTGTTTGCTTGATCTCCTATTGTTCATGCAGCAAACTAGGTGATAGTCACTTGCCCAGACCTACATTAGATTCTCCATTCCAGCCAGCCTTATCCTCTAATAGGAGGAAACGTAAGTGGGAATAATCTGAAAACCTTCTTATTTCTGCCAATTACAATGGGCCTTATCAGTTCCCTTGGTTCCTTCCTCACCACTATTAATAGATATCTTACAAGATAACTTAAGGCAGGAATAGCATTGTTTGAGGTTCATGATCTCAGGGGAGTTTTATTTTATTGAGATAGGGAAGCATGACAGCAAGAGATGTTGATGGCTGGTGGGACAGTGAGGAGGATGCTGGTCATGTGATATCAGGGAGGAGGCAAGAGTACAGGAACCAGGGAGTCACCATCTCCACCTCGCCAGCACTAGGATTGCAAACACAAGCTTTCATATCTGCTTTGTTTATCATGGGTTCCATGACTCCAACTCAGGTCCTCATGCTTATAAAGTTAAACACTGCTTGGCCTTCTCTCCAGCTTCATGGATATCAATTTAATTGGCTAGAATTTAGGGGATCTGCCAGTTGGTTGGCTACAGGGTCACCTCACTGGCCCTATTGTTGATTTAACTTGGTCCAGGTTTGGTCTTTGACCTAGTGAAGGTGGAATTCACACCCACAGTTTTCCACAGAGATTACCTAACACTCCAAAGCTTTCATCTAAGTTTCCATTTGTAGATGTCTGAATGCATGCGAGTAGATCATTGCTTCCTGCTGAAACTGAAACTTGAAAGATAGAAGATTGAGTTTAGCTCATGAGTTTGGAGAGTTTTATCCTCTATTGGCTGACTCACTCATAAATCTATGATGAGGAAGAATACCATGGCAAAAAAGTATAAGGAAAAAACTGCTTTCTTGATAGAAACTAGGAAGCACATGGGCAAAGAACAGAATACATCCTTCAAAGGCATGCTCCCAATGACCTCTGTCCCTCACATAATGATGAATCCATCATGGACTGGTTTAGCATTAAGAGTTAGACCTTTATGACTCAGAAACTTCTCAATAATGCTACTAGCTGGAGACCAAGTCTTCAGTAAACAATCTTTCATAGGATGGCTCATATCCATATCACCTCTAGGGAGTGTTGAGCATACCTAGAGGGAAAGGGATGGGGACAGTCTGTAGAGGAGGAAGCAGTTGAGTAACTGGCCATCAGTCTAACATTGCCCTCCCCATAGCCTCATGTGGGAAGTTTCCATTTCAAGCATATCATAGAATTCAAAAATCACAAATTTTGAGTTTGAGGCTAACCTGGGACCTCTGCTCTGCCATTTACAACGATGCTTACCTCACAACGTATCAAAGACCAGGGAACCAGTGTGTTCACTCACAGTGGGAATCAGCCAGAGATGTAGTAAACCTTTTGTTCCTCCACCCCCAGGGATGTAGTGAGGCCAGAGCCAGTTTTCCTGTGGCCATCTCCAAATGGAAACTCGCTGTGAGAGACCATGAAAAATGAAGTGTTGTGATTTCATATGGGGTTTGTTCCAGACACACCACTGTGATGATATATCCAGCTGGGGACGCCTGCTATTGCCATAATCATACATGTCCTTGCAGCTCATTTGGAAAACAATGGCTGCAAACTTCAGTATGTCTTCTTGCTTCTGAGCATTTAGGTCTCAAGAGAGAGTATTCTCAGTATTAAATGAAAGCATTTGCTCATGGAAGTAATCCTGATAAAATAATGTGGAAACTGACAATTCACTGAGGACTTGGATAACTCAGAGATAAGTGGAATGAAACGTCTCCAAACTCGCTGTGTCCATATTTGATCTTCTCCTCACATCCCAGTGTATCTCACTGTTCGCTTGGGAGGGGGATGTACTGTTGTGTCTTTAGTCAGAAATGTTTTTCAGGGAGATCCATCCACGCTAAGGGATACAGTGACAGGCCTGTGATATTAAAGGTGGAGATGGCTTCGTGGATAAAGGTGTTTGGTTTTGTGAATGGGAGAGCCAGAGTTTGAACCATCAGCACTCAAAGAAAAGCAGGGTAGTTGTGCAGCTCTTGGGAAGCAGAGGCAGCATTCTTGAGCTCCAGGACCAGTAAGAGATTGTGCCTCAAGGATAAAATGAGGAGCACTTGAGTCGTGATGTCATGGCCTCATATGTTCTATCCCTGGACAGAGCCAGAGTCCATGCCAGCTTTGAGTAGAGAATGTTCTACATTTCCAGGGCAGATCGCACTCTGTGACTCACTGTACCCTGGGCTGTGCCCACACACCCAACCTCTTTTGCCAACATCTTTCCCATCTCTTAACCTTTTATCATTAATGTTTTAATTTATTTTATTTTATAAAGGGAGTTTGTTGTCTACCTGTATGTAGATGCACCGTGTGGATGATTGGTGCCTGGGGAGATCAAAAGACCAATTCAGATTTCCTTTTACTAAGAGTTATGGATCTCTGTGAACCTCAAAATGGGTGCTGGAAATCAAACCTGGGTCCTCTTCAAGAGCATCCTGTGAGTCACCTCTCTAGCCTGTAACACTTTGTTTGCCACAGTCTGAATTTATCACTAAGAAACTCAGCCCTTCCGTCACTACTCCTGTTACTACTGATTAAGTTTTAAAAATAGTTTCCTGTGACCTTCATTTAAAAAAAATTGCCTTGTTACACAGGAAGTAAAACACACACACACACACACACACACACACACACACACACACACACACACACACACACACACACAGGACTGCGGACTGGAGAAGGCACACAGGCTAGTATATTCATTTCTTCTGGTTTTATTAACTGAGATGGCTGGGAAACAGAGGCAGCAAACACCATTAAGTCACCACTGCCCAGACCTTTGCTCTTACCCAGGTATCAAGAGGAAAAGGAATTGAGGCTCCACAGATAAAAATTCCAGATTTGAAGACTCAGATAAGGGTGGCCCTCTTTTGTAGTGCTTGAAAGCTATAAGAGTTTAAAAAAAAAAAAAAGTGGTGGGCTAGTGCCAGTATGGCTAGGGAGCCAGGAGAAATAATACTGAATCTCAGTAGCTGGGAATATTTGAGCACCACAATAAATAATCATTGTGTTTTGGACAAGACTACACACTTAAATACCCATAAATCCTATTAATACAAATAAATAGAAAATAAAAGGCAGATCTGTAAAATATCAGGCAATTTATTCTGCTCTAACATCCTCTATAAGGTGGTGTATAGCTTCCCCGTTGTTTGGATATGGGATAGTTTTGTGATCTCTGTCCAAAGAGCGCAGCTGGGAAGAGATGAATTCTTCAGCAGATGGCCATGACTTCAGCTTGGAGACCAATGTCAACTCTATCACTAGGTCCTGTGACGGCACCCACACTTTTCTTGAGGAGATGAAATGGATGGTTGTGTCTGTTGTCTTCCCCCAGGAAACAGTCTGATTGTGAAGAAATAAAGTCAGCAAAATCTCAGCTCAGAGACATGTTGTACCATGCTTGCTATGTGTTTCTCAAGACCATGAAGGTCATCAAAAGTATGGAACACCAGAGGGACATCGAGAATAGTAAGAGCCCAAGAAGACACTACTCAGTGTCACGGGTATTCCTTCACTGAATCCCAAAACCAGAAAAGATTTTTTTAAAGCAAGCTAAGATTTGTCTGTAAAGTATTCGCCATTCAAACCCAAGGACCAGAGTGAACGCTCCACGGTGAACCCAAAACACAAACACCAAACCCCAGTGTGCTGGTGACCTTTTAAAATCTCAGAGCTGGGAAGACAAAGAGAGGCAGATTCCTGGAGCCTGGTGGTCCAATTACCCTAACCCAAATGCAATTTCCAGGTCCTAGTGAGAGACCCCATCTCAAAAATAAATGTGGAGAGACGTTGATGAAGCCGTCCAAAGTTGGCCTTTGATTTCCACCTACATGCTTGTATACATGTGTGTACTGAAACACACAGACACAAACACATCACAAATATATATATATATATATATATATATATATATATATATATATATTTAATATAACAAACCTACATGAATGAACAACAACCCTTAGTTTATAAGAGTAATAATGATTAGTCAATCTGATGCATTGTAGTTCATTATTGCTGACACATGTAATATCCTAATGTAAGATGTTGGTGACAGAGATGGGGTATCTGGAAATTCCTTGTACTATATCAGAATTTTTGTATACAGTTAACGCTATGCTAATGTAGAATTTTTTAAAAATAAAACAAAGTTTTATTTTCTAGTCTCTTATACACGCCTGGCTTCACCTCAGTCTGAGCATTGTGTCTGTAACACTGAATGAGGGAAAGAATATCCCTGGCCTGGTATAGCATATTTCCTTCTGGGAAGATTTCTCGGGCTTCCTTTATATTGTCATTAAATTTGGATCTGTGCTCAAATTAAATTTGTATGAATACTATTTTGAGACATTCACTTCCCTCTGCCATTCAGAAACTTCCTCAGATGTCAGGCATGACAAGAAGTGAACATGAATGTAGACAATGTCTGCCGAGGCTCCGCCAACAGTTGATTCAAATACCATGCGTGTTCTACTTGCTGAAATGAAACTGTGATTGTTGATGGAACACAAATCCTACTTCAGGGGGGGGGGGGAATCTCAGTATTTAGCCCAGAAAAAGGTGCCCACTGATACCCCCTCAGCAAGAGGAAGGAAGAAGAGCAAAGGAGTCAGCACCAGGAAGCTGAGAATGTTGCTGTTTCATGGAGTACATGTCTAATGTGCATGAAGCCCTGGCTTCTGTTCCCAACACTACACATATGAGTATGGTAGTCCATGCCTACAGCTCCAGAAATGGGGATGTGGAGACAACAGGATCAGAAATTCCAGGTGATGCTCTCCCACAGAGGCCAGATGCTCTGATACCTGGAAGTTGGTCTTGAAACAAAAGCAAAAAGAAAGCCACCCAAAGTCGGCTCTGGTATGGACATATCAGCAAGTATAATTGTCTAAAGCCCTTTGGCAGGTGGAACCCATTTATATAGCCTTCAAAGATGGCAACTCCATGACAAATTATGATAACTGATGGTCATAGGATCTTATCAGTTGACTCTCTGTCATCTTTGAGTTACTATGACAAATGACCAAAGTAGTTAACATATAAAGATTTCTTTTTTAAAAAAAAATTTGCTCATTCTTCTAGAGGATTAAGTCCACATCCAATTTTCCCTCTTAATTCTGGTCTCATATCCAAGCAACATATCAGGGTTGGGAACATAGTACAGAGAGTCACTCACCTACTGGTCAGATACCAGCAAGAGAAAGGGCTGGGATCCCATTATGCCTTTCGAAGGGACACCTCCAGTGCCCCCAAATACTTCTGTTGAGACCCAGCTACTAAAGCTGGAATCAAAGCTTCTTTAATGCACATATCTTTGGGAAATGCAGCATTTCAAATGACAGCCTTGGGAACCAAAGTGATGAAGAATGACACTGGACAGAGACCAGCTGTGCATATTGCCTCTGCCACAGTCTGTCAGCAAGTGTGCTCCTGGACCAGTAGACATTCTGTACATCTGACTTCTTTCATTTAACCTGTGTTCTCCAGATTCATGATGATAGATGGCCTTCTTCTTTAATGAATGGGATTGCAATGTGATATCAATGCTATTTTTTCCCCACCCATCTCTACCTAAGTTGATTTTACATCTTCACGGTGCTGCATTACCATGGAGTGTGGATATAGTATCATCAACCACTGTCTTAGCACCCACCTCAGCCACCTTAACTTCCATTTCTACTAACAGCAGAAGGGATGTTCCCTCTCCCCCTCTCCCATCCTTGCTGGGCTTTTTTTGTCTTTAATAATTGTGGCCAGCCTGAGAGAGGAGCTATCTCATTGTGGTTTCAATTTTAATTTCTCTGATGAGTAGATGTAGGGTGTTTGTTTTATAAGTGAGGGACACTAATAATTAGCCACACAGATTGCCCATTTATACAAAAAAAAAAAGATTCTTATTTTTTTGTCAACAGCCCCTAGTCATGATGGAAAATGTGCTCTAATTCTGTACCGACCTCTGCAAAGCTCGTGCCAGAAATAAGGGTGGTGGTGATTGGGTTTGTAAATGGATGGCACATGTGCTATCATTTCCTAGGCTGGTGACTTTGTGTCTTTGCTGTGTTCTGATCATAATCACCAGGGCCTCAAACCCTTGTATTCTGATCCCCATACACGTAGGTCTTCCTGGTCCATGATTCTCCTGTACCACATTCACCATTTATGGTGAGCATGAATTAAGCTGGCGATTTAAAGAAAAGTTTTTCTACACACACCTTCTGAACAGAAGCATGGACGATGATTGCACAGCACTCTAATTTTCGTTTACTAGGTGTGAGAATAGCAAGAAGGCTTTTTACAGTGTGGCACATCCATGACAGTGACAAGTAGGGATGCATAGATAGCCCCAGTTGTATTTTGCTGTCTGCCAGGAAAGACTTGTTGACCTCATCTAGAGACAAAGAGGAAGATACAGGTCCCAAAACCCACAGGAAGTAATTTTTTGATAGACAGTAGTCACCTCAAAACTGAGACAAAGCTGTTTAATAACTGTGCCTTCTTCAGGGACAGTAAGACACAGTTTGAACATGAACACTGCTGGAGGATAGGACTTGTCTTGAGACAAGCATCTGTCAAAGCAAGTGTTTGTCAAGGAAACTCACACAGAATCCCAATAGAAGAGAATGATTCCCTTCCTTTGAACCTGTCTCTCCCCAACAAACGCTCCTGCTTCTCTGTGCTCTTGAATTCCTACCACTAAAGACTCTGTTAATTGTCTGCACCTCCAGTGAGAAATTCCTCAGCTCTCATCAAGAGCCATTCACAGCACATATTTCCTTCAGTGTTACCAGGAAGAGTCTTGAATGTGGGACTAGTGAGCACTTTCCAGATGTTGCCCTAGCCTCCTGAGAGCCTGGGAAGCATCGCCTGGCTTGCTGGACCCAAAGACAGGCTTGCAATGGAATGGTGAGCACTCCGCTTGCTATGGATCAACATCACCACGTGACTGGAGCATCGGGAGCAGGAGCCCTAAAGCAAAAGAGTCAAAAAACTCATTGGAAGGAGGAGCTTGAGCTATATCAGTCACCCACTTGGAGTACCTCATGTAGAGTACTTAATGTGCACTAGGGGTATGTGTGTGTGTGTGTGTGTGCACGCACACGCGTGTGCTTCTTTTAGAGGAAGGATAAATCACGCACTTGTGGATATTTTCTAAGGTTTTTAGTGTTAGTGCTTTACTCAACAAGGATTAGACTCTAGAGCCCTGGGCCCTTGCTCTGTAGCCTATGTGTCCATGTGCCATAATAGCCTAAGACCTGGTGAATGTGCTCACCTTTTCCCTCTATTAACCCCAGATATGTGATATTTATTAACAGATTAGCTATCTACACTTAGTCTCAACTTAGGTTCTTAAATATACAACTATTCAATTAAGCACATTTATGAATGCTAGCCCATTGTGACTAAGGACTCTAGCCCCTCTGGGATTTGCAACTTGTTGGAAAAGATGAAAGATGCTGTGTACAGTTAGAAGACACTACTGTCTTCTGTGCTGAACATTTGAAAAAAAAAATGCACTCAGAGATAAAAGCCCTCATTTCTGAATGTAATATTTTAAGAAATTTCACCACATTTACTGTCAGCAAGTTAATTTGGCAGGTAATAAATTAGCATGATATCACGATTGAGCCTGCATTTAAAAGCTGACTTCCCTGAAATATCCCAAGTATACATAATGATGAAATTCGGTTTCAATTGCTAACAGTCAAAGTAAATGTGCAGAAAACCCAATTACATCTTTACTTCTGACATTGTTTCACACTCCTCAGAAAAATCAGGGCTGACCTACAGCATTTTCTATGTGACTAGCATTTGCTCTTCTCAGGAAGGGGATGGTACAAAAAAAGCAAGGATCTGCTTCAGGCAGTCTCAGAACCCTGAATTCCAGGACTGGCTAGATGTGTATGTGGCCATGTGGTCAGAACAATTTCTGATGAGCTCTAGACCTGCAAAGGGTGGGTTCGTCACAGAGGAGCAGTGATTATCACAATACCCAGTGGGATTTCCCTGGAGCCCTTTGGCTTCTGCACCCATCAGCTTACCTGGAGCTCTTTGGTCTCCCCACCCTCCAGGACTTTCTCCTGAGTACCCTGGAGATAGTGCTGGTGGCCAGCAGTGGGATTGCATATTTGCAATGCTTACATATCTATGCAAGTGGATGCCAGGACAAAGGGCATTATTTACACGAAAACTCCTGGATGCCTGCTATGAAAGATGAGGTCTAAATCATAAGGCAGGAAAGACATTCCTTTAAAAGCAGAAGCAGATTATATAAGATGCTAATTGCTGCATCAGAGAAGCCTTTCTAATTTTTATATTTAACGATTTATAGCACAGATGAGGGAAGTGAAAAGCATGAAGTGTGTGCTACACCCAGGATAAGCCCACAAAAGAAAGGCTTAATCAATGTAGCACCTTCTGTGAAAGTTAAAAAAAAAAAAAAAAGCAACAATAAAACAAAGTACAGTACATTTCCCTCCCCTCCTCTCCCCTCCTCACTGTCTGTTTCCTTCCATTTTGAGGCATCCGCCGCCACTGTTCAGGAGGGCGGTTGCTTTTCAGAGTGTGCCTCACAGGCCTTCCGTGCTGTCCACATGGCCTTCTTCATGAGCGCTGAAATCTCGTTGTATTTTTCCGCTGCGTCTAAATAGAAATCGTTCATTCAAATCTTATTCAACTTCCTAGATATAAAATGTAGAACGTGGCAAGGGCCCAGCACTCTCTGCGGTCCGATGCAAATGTATGCAAATTTCTTCATATTAGAATCATTGTCTTGGTTGCCATCCTCGCACGGGGCACATCAAAGCCATATGACCTGATTTTTGCACCTGCTGTTTAATTAAATTTACAAGGCAGACACACTCTCCACTCCCACTGTTGCACAAATCCGTCTTTACAGCCACAGCTTCTAATTTACACGGTAGTTCACTGTTTTTTCCAGCCATAGCTGCCCAACTGCTCTTTGTTAGACTGAAGATTTAAAAAAAAAAAATGGAAAGAAAAAAAAAAGGCCATCATTTGGGCAGATGGATTAGCAGAAATATTAAAAATTAATTTTCCTTTCCCATCCAAGGCTTGACTTTTAAAGCTTTCTTGGTTCATAATCCATATATAGCAAATTGCATCTGTTTAATGGATTATGTTGAGAGTTTGGCATGGGCACACACCCATGGTATTAGTTGTAAAAATGCAAAGAAGAGCAAGAATCCAGGCTTTAAAGCTGAGCTCTGTTAGTTTCCCCCTTGTACTCGGGAATACACGTGGTTTCTAAGCAGTTTATGCTTCTAATTACTTAGATAGCAAGGGTGGTAACTCACAGGATAGAAAGGAAAGAAGGTCACAGCTCCAAAGGCTGTGGGTGTTTTCAGAGAGAGATGTATTAGTGAAGGTGCTGTCCTGTGAAATTCCCCCTTGGCTTGGGTCCTGGGTATTTTAATCACATCCCAAGTATCTAGACAACAAGGAGGAAGAAAACAGAAATGTTGGGTTTTTCATGGCCTTTCACCCTACATCCACATTGCTCTCCTCTCTCCAAGAGCCCATGGCTAATGACCACATGATCTTCCCAAAAGGTTAATCTGGCAGAGGAGCTCGGGAAGTGTTTTAAGTGGTTAGAAGGGATGAGAACATACATCTGTCTGTTTTTACTAATTTTTCCAGGCTTGGGACCTGGGCAGGAGAATAATACCTCCTTGGCTCCTGGGGAGAAAATGAAAAGACAAGACATTCTATTTATGTTTACCCAGTCTGAAATCTTTTAAGACCCTCAACACCATCATTTGAATGATATGACTTGAAACACGTTTTTCAGATAAAGGAACATGAACTTCCAAAAGCCAGCCCATAGGTGGCACCACATATTCACCAAACTAAGGAAAGCCACAGTGACGTTTGGAAAGGGGGCATAAATTAAAGCCTCGAGCTGCACTAACTGTGGGACATATGGGTTGCGTCCCAGGCCTGCCCAAGAATAACTTTGAAGAAAATTTTGTTTTCTGGCAATACAGATGCTAGCACACCACAGAACCTTTAAAAAGAATAAATATGTAGATGGCTCAGAACTTTCAGAATAATTTAACCTTCCCCCAAAAGTTAAGATAGGAGCATAAAAATAAAATAATATAAGCTTTCGTGCCTTTGAGAGGAATAAAGAGAGTTTGGTGACCATGATGCTCGAGGAACAGTTTGCCAGTTGATACGTGGTTAACGGTGCTTTATTGTGTTAACTAACCTCTATTGTAGAGCAGAAGAATAATGTACCTTAGAATAAACTAATCCTCGGAGAATAAATAATGCGAAAATAAGGTCCTGCATACAGAAAATGCCTGATTTGCTAAACTGTAATTTTTCCACTTCTTTGTTCTATGGGATGAACTGTCTGCTCAAAGCATTACTGGTCCTTGGATCAATCATAACACTTTGGAAGGTGTTGCCTAGAAGGAGCAGTTTCTCACAAAGCATGCTTTACTATCTCATGACTAACTGCAAAGCTCTAAGATATTAGCATCTAATGAAGGAGTATGCCTTTAACTCTTAAATGTCTCAATTGGTCTGTAAAGCCACCAACTGCAAATTAGAACCAATGGGCATGTCTGTTGGAGCCATGATGGCTGGCTCCACTGTTGACAGAGCATCTGCTTGCTTGAGACTTCTGGAGAAATGTAGTAAGGGTACACACAAGAGCAATATGTCCAGAATCAATGCCACTCAGTCCCTTAGACTAAGACATCTCCTTTGTGGTGGAGGCTTCCAGGGAGAAGGAAAGGTTAGGTAATCTCCTTGACATATTTCTTGGTTGCTTTGACAGTTGGCTAATGGCAGGAAGACTGCTTTTTATTTACCCTTAAATGAAAATGTTGCATGGGGTGCCAGAGATGAGGTTTACGGGTCAAGGATTAAAAGCACATGCTGTTCTTGCAGAAGACCCAGGTTCAGGTTCTAACACATATGTTAGCAGCATACAACCACCCGCAGCTCCAGTTCCAGGACACTTGATGCCCTTTTCTTGCCTCTGTGGGCATAAGACATTTATGTGATATGTACCAACTCACATAGTCTCACACATGTACACAAAATAGATGAATCTTTAAAAGAGAAAAAACTAGTGTAGGTGCTGAGGATATGGCTCAACATATAAATGAGGGGACTTGAATTTGAACTCCAGCATCATGTAGAAAGACGGGCTCAGTGGCACCTGCTTGTAACCCTGATGCTGGGGAGAGATAGGCAGATCTCTGAGGGTCACTGATCAGCCAGATTATCATACTTGGTGAACTGAAGGCCAATGAGAAACCCTGCCTCCAAAAGCAAGATGAATGACCCCTAAGAAACCACACCCAAATTTGTCCTGTGGCTCCCCGCATACATGTAACAAATGATCGTGCACAAACATAAATATATGTATACATACACATGCACATATACACAGAGACACAATGATACACAAACCTGAACACAGACAGGTGTACCACACATATGCCTGAACAGCAACGCTTTCTATAATGGTACACTTAGCTATGATGGTTGTCTACCCAAAAGGACAGGCTGGATAAGACCATTTCTAGGATGTGTTAGTGTTTTAGCCTCACACAAACAAATACACTAACTTCAACGAGCAGGAAAATGATTATTGAAGCTTGTTTAGATTTTGTCTTTCATTACCTTCACGTGAAAAATTCAAATGGAATCCAAAACTTAAATATTATTGTATGTAGTACTTCATGTCACATGGTTCTTCATTAAGACTTACATTTTAAAACAAAGGCACATGTGTGTGTGAATATACATGTCACATATATACACATGCATGTGTGTATATGCATACAATTAGATAAAAGTAAAAGTATACTCAAATCTGAGTTTCCAGGCAAGGATTAGGAAATAATTTATGCAGAATGTTACACTTTTTTGTCTCCTGATTGGCACAGAGACTGAAATATATGGAAAGATCATTGGTGGTATCTTTTATTTTTACTTTTTTTTTTTTTTTTTTTTTTTTTTTTTTTTTTTACCACCTTTTCCCTGATGTACATTCCAGATGCAAACCACTAGCTGGTGTTAGGTGAAAACAAGGTCTTGTCTGATGGAGTTCACACATATATTGCAGAGGCAGATGAAGTTAAAGAGGTGGAGATGTGATCCTTACGATGTGAACAAGCCCTTGTGTTGCAATAATTTGTTTCTTCATTTGCAAAGTGAAGAAAAAGCAATTGTTTACCAAGGAGTTGGAAGAATTAAGTAAGGCAAGCATTCAGAGGACTAGAAACTTGATGGGTCTTCATAGGACTCCACTGGATTGGGGTTCACCATGTATACAGACTCCTCACCTCTTCTGTACATTTTCCCCAATTTAGTCACCACAGAAACTCCCAAGTGCCCCAATGTCAACTTCATTTTGCAGGGGGAATGAGAATTCCTTCCTTCTTAGGTGTCTTTTTTCACTTTATGTTTGAGGGTTTTGTTTGCTTGCTTTGGTTTTTGTTTTTTAAACCACGTTTCACTGCCTGCCCATATTCCCATGCTACTTTGCATAGCATACCAGGCTCTACCTTGGCCAGCCCTGTCTCACCAGAACATCTGCACTTGGAAGCTAGCCATAATGGCTGCACTCACTTCTGACAGACTATGGATTCTGCCTGTCAAAGCAAACTCACTGTAAGTGAGACCTCTTAGTGATAGATGTCTCTTTGGTCCACACCCCCCCCCCCTTCTACGACACAGCTAAAGGTCTGTGAAGGCATCAGATATAAACCCAGTCCTGAACATTTTGCTAAGGACATGCCTGAGCATAATCCAAGGAATAGTGTGGTTCCTTGTCATGAAAGGGAAGTGGAAGATGGAAGATACACCCCATTTGCAATTTGATAGCAAGAAAGTAACAATGCACCAAGGTGGTAGTCACCAGCCAAGGAAGGGGTGAGGAATATGCAGGTACAGTCAGACTGGGGCTGACAGGCAATACGATGATGAGACATTTAAGAATCTCAGATGCAATAGAGAGGCAGGCACTGGAAGCCTGGGTTGCATTTATCTGCAGGAGGCTGACTATCTGGTAGGATAGTCCCAAGTATGTCAGTGTTGGAGACATGCTCTTTGACTACCACAATGTGAAAGAAATTGTTGTGATTTTCATGAATTAAGCAATTCCTACCGTAACACTCCAGCATTCTATCACCTTAATGGCAAGTGAAATGACAGTTGTTATGAGCATCCTTGGACCATTAGGAAATTTGGTGAGGCAACACCCATGACTGCAGCAGAGGGAGTGGGCGTGAGGGGCTGTATACATATTTCTCAGCCCTCAGCGCATGTTCACTGAAGGCAGCAAAATGCCCTTGCTGTAATAGCCTTCTAATGATGCTTGCTGAGGATACAGGATAGGAAAGCACGGCACAGAACTGGTAGATCTTGCAAATGGGGATGGGATGAAGACAGTTGAAGAACACTCAAGAGAATAAATGGGACTTTGGGCCAACAGACTCCAACTGGGCTGTGCACAGGCTCAGAATTGTTGTATGATATTTTGTTTCTGCTATAACAGATAAACCTTGCTTGCAAATCAGAGGACAGAGCTAGCTACTAGTTAACCACAGAGGCCAGGAAGTGGTGGCATAAACCTTTAATCCCAGCACTTGGGAAGAAGAAGTGAGAAGATCAGGAGTTCAAGGCCACCCTGGGCTGTACGAGATTTAACCAGTCTAAAATAAAGAAACAGAGCCAGGCGATGGTGGCTCACGACTTTAATCCCAGCATTTTGGATCTCATGCCTTTGATCCCAGTACTTTGGAGACTCACATCTTTAATCCCAGCACTAGGGAGGTGGAGACAGGAGCTGCAATCTATTTGGTCTGAGGATTCATAGAAGTAAGAAGTTTTAATGGCTGACTGTTCTGATTCTCTAATATTTCAGTTTTTTATCCTAATATGTGACTCTGGGTTTTTACTGTTAAAACTAATTAGGACCATGCTTCACAGAGTGGGTGCTCTGATCATAGACACTGGCCAACAGTGACTGTTCCACTGATGAGGGGACACTGAAAAGTGTTACCCTCCACTGTGAGCGGGTAACAGGCAGGTGACTCTGCTGCTTCTCATCCCACATATTTGGTGTCAGTTCAGTACAGAAAGACAGAAGAGCCCTGGGTCCCCTGGTTGGTTCTGCAGGACGGTGAGGTGTGTCTATGTCTCCACTCCCAGCTCTCTCTAATCCTTCTCTCTGAAAGTTCATGTGTCCGTGAGAAGGAAATCCACGCAGCTCCAAGCCTCTGTCCACTCTTTTGTTAGAAACTCACAGTATTTAATTGAACGGACTGAGTCTCGGCACCTTCATCATTAAAGTGTAGATGATGGAGAGGTTTAAACATTCTGTACCTTTGTCCAGTCCATCAGGGTTTGGTCTCTTTCTTACTGACTGGCCAGCTTCCCTGAAGGAAAGGACCTATCTTCAGACATCTTTAGATCCCTGGTCTTAACGTCTACTTGACGAACAATAACTCTTTTCCCTATCGTCATTCGTAATTGCCCGTGAGAAGGTGACTCCAAGTGCTTCTCTACCAGGTAGCTTCTAGATGAAAAGGTTTTAGCAGAACACGTTGAGCTGGGGCTAAAGGCTGCTTCTGTTAGAATGTGGAGGAAGCTCAAGGAGCCTAGCTTTGGGGAGACTCGTTGTGAGATGGAACCTCAGTTTCTGTACTTGCTATTTCTGTGGAAGGAGGAGCCAGTTAGCAGGGGACTGTATCAAGCACATTGCAAAGACTTGGCATATGCACGGCAGGGGGCTGTGCTCTCTGAATATTGGATATTTCTCTCACATTGGTCGATGCAATAGTTAATCCTGTCAATTCAATGGGATTAATGAACAAGAAGGAAAAAGTGAGCTGAGCTTCAGTATGTTCTCTGCTACCTGATAATAGAGGCAATGTGACCAGCTGCTTCATGCTTCTGATGCCACTGTGATGGCCTACACCCTACAACTCTGGGGCAGTACTAATCCTTTCTTTGTCTTAGCATTCAGAACAGTAGGTCTATGGTCAGCATCCTTACCCAGCAGTGTTGCACCAATGGTTGTATTTTTGGGACACCAGGGCACCAACACCCTGGTCTTCATTCACTTCCAGGTTTCCATAGGATCACTTGGGTCTGTAAAGTTAAGGAGACTACTGGATTTGAGTTCTGCTCCCTACTCAATTCAGGTTTCCTCCTAAGAAAAGCATGTAGCTAATGATCTGAAGGGTTTTTAATCCTTTGCAGATAGCCCTGGGCCTCCTGGGAAACCCGGTGTTGATAATGTCACTCAGTGAAACTTCTCATATGGATCTATAGATCTACCATGTGGCAAGCTTTTAGTATCTTAAAGGTTGTATTTTCTGAAAGGTATTGTAAGGAATTTCAAGTGCTTTACTGTCATGATTCTGAGCATACATATTCTTCTCTCTTTCCTTCTTCCAATTTCAATGAATCAGAAAATGAGGACTCTATTGTTTATGCTAGGAAAAAAAAAAAAAGCACCTGGCAATTGGAGCCTGGGTCCAGCATGTACCCTTGGTCCCCATTCTTCCAGGCTGTCTCATCTGCTGACAGCTGAGAAGGCTGGAGGTGGTACATTGCTAGGCCGCCTTCTTTCTCTGCCATATACTGGCTCAAGTTGTCTCCGGTAGAAAGGGGACAGCTGCAGAGGCTCTCGAACACTCAGATGCCCACTGTCCTGCAATTTCCATGCAAACCATCCTGCTGTGGATTATTATTTTAACTGGGCAGAGATGTGTTACATTTGTTTATGCTGAAGAATATTGCCTTTAATTATGTAAAGGTGTGTTACTTTTGTTTATGCTGCACTTGGTTAATTATGAACAGATGTGTCGCATCCCTTTCACCTTGCCTGCCTAAAGCACCTGATTGGTCTAATAAAACATTGAGTGGCCAGTTGCTAGGGGAGAAAAGGATAGGTGGGGCTGACGGGTAGAACAAATAAATAGGAGAAGTGGAGGCTTGAGAGGAAGACCAGACCGAAGAAGAGAAGGAGAGAATGCAGGACATGCCCAGGCAAAAAGCCAGCCAGACACAGAGAAGCAGAGAAAGTGAGATATACAGAAGGAAGGTAATAAACCCCAAGGCAAAGGAAAAGAAACAGGTTAACCGAGCTCATCAGAAAGCCCGGTACACAATCCTGCAGAACTGTCTTCAGAACAGCCTGCTGTGAAAAAGTAGACACACTGTGGCCATCAAAGGCGGCTGAACATCTCCTCACACACACAGCTCTGAAGTTTCTTTGGCTTCAGGCATGGGATATATTACATCTCTGAGCTGCAAGAGATGGGAGCTCTTTTTGTTTCTTATTCAAAATAATATTTCTATTAAATGAGAATTTTCTACATGCATGCACATTTCATATTCAGCCATCCCTCCTCTTCATCATTGCCCTCCCTCCTAATTCTTCTCTCTCTTTTTTTAATCAGCCCATTAGTTCTAATTTATATCCCTCACATACTCATGGAGTTTTGATTATCCCCTAAAGTAAAGTCAGCCTTCCAGGGATTATACCCATAAGGATGCTAACTATCTTCCCCAGCAGCCAACAAATGTCAATCACTCCTGAGCTTTGGGTGGAGGGGTCATGAGCCCCTCCACATTTCACACTGGGATAGTTGGGATGGTGACTGTTTTCTGTGTGTAGTTGCAGCTGCTCTGAGTTGAGTCTACAGAGAATGTATAGCTCAGATGAGAGCTCTGGCCGATGTGTGACTTGGTATCTACCCATCCTGCTGGATTCCAGCACAAGCTGGAGAGAGCAAAGTGTACATAACAGAGCTAAACAATTTCCCAAGAAAACCATTGACCCACCCCCTATAAGTATTCATAACAATATGTTCCGGGGCACTGGGATGGTAGTGACTCACCTACCTCCAACCTCCCTCAGTTTGGCTCCAGAGCCTTACAATGATGAGATTGTATAAGGCTGCTGGATTGTATATGCTTACCCTCATATAAGATTGTATATGCTTACCCTCATGCATAAGGCTGTCAGGAAGGCTGCTGGAAATCATGACTTTGATGGAAATGTCACTTCTCATTAAGAACACAGGCTGTGGGGCCAGAGGACCTCAGTTGATTCAGCTGATTTGAACAGCTGCTGAGCAGGCAACTGTTGACCTTTGTGTGTGATCTCCATGCTGCTATCATGCAGTGTCAGAGCTGTTTGAACTTGACCCATTCAGTGAATCCAGAGTCACTCCTCACAGAGATACATTCCAAAGTGCTAAAGAAAGTTCAAAAATGTGGTTGTAACTACCTTTCTCTCAGGTGATAGGTCCTGCGCTGGGCTAGTCTCAAGCTGGAGGCAGAGCCTGAGTTGGGGGGGGGGGGGTACAGGAATCCTACCCTGTGGCTCAATGGCATGTGACCAGAGTCACTGCATTCCTAAGAGTTCCTGCTGTGAACTCGGGGGCGGGGGGGGGGGGGGGGGGGGGGGAGGGGAGTGGGAGAAGCAGGTTCATTTGACCTCTGATGTAACTTTCTGAAGCAAACAGCTATTTCCATGCCAAATACCTGCTTATCTGCTGTTTTCAAAGCACAATAAATAAGCTTAAGATTGAATAATGTGGTTGAAATGTGTATATTAGGTCATTAAAGCAGTGTGAAGCAGGGAATTTTAATATTAAATACCTGGCTCATACAATTGCTCACAGATGTCAGAGGAGGGCTAGTGCTTTTGATTTTTTTCCCCCTACGGGTAGAGGACTCATAGAGGAGCCTGTGGAGTGATCCTTGGGGACGGGGTCAGGGATTGGCGCAAGGAAGATCAACTTCTGCTGGGCCCATGAACCTTCCTTCCCTCTGCTGTTTTGCATCTCAGTCATGGAGGGAGGCTAACCTTGGACTTCCTCTGCAGTCCTCTTAGAAGTCTCCTTGTTCTGCATTCTAAGTGCAGCGAGATGGAGTTAACGATCCTCTTCCCCTGCTGGTGATGGGATCCCAGGCCTCCTTCCTGGCGTCCAGCCCCAGTTATTTTTTATTTGAAATAAAAAAAAGAGTCTGTCTGACATCAGGTGGGACCCTAGGATGAAGAACATCTTTGTCTCAGGTGACAGATGGGTCCCGTAATACTCCCAGATCTCTGGCTCCAGCAGCACCCTGCATGTGACACCAATAGTTCTGATACCCTGTCATCCATTTCCGTTAATGAATAGGAAGACTCAATCATTCCAGCTGCTCACCTTGTTGAAGCAGCCACAGAAAACTAAGAGAGCACTTACTTGGTCACCACTGTGACTTGGTTTTTTGTCCCCTCCTGGGCAATATTTCAAGCATCTTTTTCCTGTGTAACAATCCTTTGTGTTCATAGTTACCGATGATGTTTGATTGGACCCTGGGATACCATTTATCAAATCCTTGTCTCTTTTGGAATCCTGGCAGGCATACTACATGTTGACTTTAAAGTGTCAGCAAAGCACAATTTTGTTTTTGTTTAATGCTGCTAAATTTGAAGGAGGTGTGCTTGTGGGTGAGTAGAGGCTCTGCAGGCAAATATGTCCTATTTCTGTATAACTCTGTGCATCAGGTTATTCTCCATTCTGTCGTTTATTGGGTTCTTCTGGTCTTTTCTTTTTGCTCTTTTATTGCTGGTTTTATTTTCCTTGCAACCGAGGCTTGTGTCAATTTTAAGGCTCTAGAATTCTGTTTATATCATAAACTTCCAGGAAAGAATCATGAAGCTGTTAGTGAGAGATTCGGTCTCCTGTCTTCTAGTGGTTGGTTACAGAAGTGATAGTATTACATAGTTCCAAGAAGGCTCTTTTTCCCAGTCTGCCTTCTAGACTAGGAGAGGCAAGTTCCTGAGCTCTGGAGAATGAAGTGCAAGTGGGTATAGCCTGTGACTTTGGGGTTACAGTTTCAATGGAGGAGATAAACTCTTCTCTCCACCCTCCACCCTATTCCCACATGAATATACTACTTGGGCTGTGATGATGAGGGTGGTACAGACGCGTTTCAGAAAGTATAGACTAAGCTACTCTGTGGAAGATGAGATTTATCTGTACTTTACAGTTATAGATTGCAGTGGGTACCCAGAGATTAAACTGGAAGCTCATTAAAAATGAGCACTATCCTGGTTCTCATGTGTCCACTATACTCTCTCACATCAGTCACAAGATGAAAGAGTTGGCAGCACTGAGATTTGATTGACCGGAAATCATGACGATTGAAGTTTGGGTCAAGAGACAAAACCATATTTTATGTCAGCAGACAGCAGGTTGCTCAAGAGACAGCACATTTGATGATACTCAGGAGATCAATAGGTTTTAAAAGCCATGAATAGTGGAAAATGTAATATGGATGACTAATTTTGTTTCAGGGATCCATTCACTGTTCCTAAGATTTCAAGGTACTATCTCCTGTAAACAACCCCTTGAAGTTATCGATACCATCATGTACACCTATGTTTAGACATATTGTATCACTGAGAGATTGTATAAGTTATCTGAAGCCACATATGTAGAACAAAACCTGGGACCCTGCCAATGTCTTTCTCTACCTTCAAGCACACAGTGAAGGCCAAATTTACTTTCCCCCCAAAATCAAGAAAGACATATGATTAGAAACTATCATCCAATCAGGACCCTCTGACAGAGAAAGAAGCCCAGTAAACACCTGCCTCCACTATTCTCATTGGCTGGACATCAGAGACCTGCACATATCCACAGAGGAAAACTGCCAGAGACCAGAATGTGCTGAAGTTTTCTTCAGACCGTTCTGCAAAGGGCCTTCCCTTGATGAAGTGTGATGACTGGTCTTCACATGTGTGAACAAAGATGTGAATACTGTGTGAACTTTTAATTTGGGGTAGTAGAAATGTCATAGAACTTGGCGCAATCCCCACTGTAAAGTGAGAAATAAGTGAATGCTAAGCAACCAAGACTACATAGACAATGTATGGTACCCAACACATTGGCTGCTGTCTACATCAACACAATACCAACTTAAATCCATTCTGTAAACAAGAAAACAGCTTTCTAATACACATAGAGTTCCCAATTTAGTCTCATTAGATAAGATAACTTCTCACAGAAGTTAAAGGTACCATTTTCCTTTGCAGATTTAGTACTGGGCTGAAAGGATGGCTCCTGCCACAGGATGTATGGCTTCATAAATAACCTGGCCCACAGAATCCAGCAGGACATACAAATAACACTTATGTTGTCCCCTGAGGAGAATAAACTTGGCATCTCCCTCATTTCTTAAAAACAAAAGACAAACAAACAAAAAAACTTATCTCTTTAAAAAGTCCCAAATCAGGCTGTCCATTTGACTTCAGTATTGGAGTTTATATTTTCACAGGAGAAAGTATCTCTAGCTAGTTTATTTTCACTGCTTAATGCTTAGCTCAATTTCAGTGACCTTGGGAAGTTTGACGTCAGCCTGGCTTTCTTCCTCTCTCCCTTGGGTAGATTTGGACCCATTGTCTTCTCTTCCTGGGCTGTGGTTTCCCCATCCATAAATCAGGGAAACTGGAGATCTGTAACTATGGGGTTTAGCCAGTTTCATTATTACATTCTATAAAGCTGTGGAAGCTGGCCCTGGTCTCTAATCTCACAGCATATTGTAATATCATAGTAACCCAGGTGCATTCCCCATGATTCCATCAGAGAGGACACAAACAAAGCCCAGCCTGCAAAGCTGGGTATCAGCCTAACAGGTGTCTGTTTGTTTCTTATTTTCAAGACTGAGTTTTAGAATCTGCATTTAAAGCTACAGTTCCATTAAAAGGGGGGTGGGCAGCGAAAACCAGTCTCTTCTAGAACAAATCAGAGAGCAAGAATTAAATACCCTGGGATATGAATACGGTGTGCAGTGTTATCATTAGTGCATCTGAAGCTTCGGGGTCAGGAAGTGAAAAGGACTACTTTATTAGAAGATAAGAAAGCCCTATGGGAAGAACCCATTGGCTCTGACTCTCCCTGATTCCCCAGCAGCACCGGTGAAACTCTGATTAAGGGGCTGCTATTTTTTCCAATGCTTTCCTGGAAACACTTCCTTGATTAATGTATAGAGCTTGTCACCGGGAAGTGTGAAAACATACATTATACTTTTCTGATGCTAAATATATGCACCTTTAATCTCTGTGATCCAGCCTATGCCAGAGCCCACCAGAAAAGAAAATCAAATTATACACTGTACACAGAAGCCACCTTTCCCCAAAGTCCTGATTACTGACTAGAGAAAAAATAAGGTGTCACAGGAAAAGGCACACATCTGAACTATGGATCAATTTCTATATAGTGTCTCCCAGGGAAATGAGTCAGTCATATCTATATATTTTAAAGTATGAACTATTTTAATAAATCCTATAAAGTTCTGAGTCAGCACCTATAAGAATCCTTTTCTCTTGTTGAAGCCAATGCAAAGTGATTGATCTGACTGGGAAGTGTAGGATTTGTGGGTCTGTATCAATACACCATTTGGAGACCCTGCTCCACAGTTGTATTTGATAAGGAGAATACTAGAGGGAATTCATAGAAACTAAAATGCTTGTCAACAGATGAGCCACAAATGTACGATCCGAAGCTGTTTCTGGAATGAGCCATTTGGGGAACTGCCACACGGCTTGAGATATTTGAAAGAAAATGTAGGCATCACGTGACAACTTTAAATAAAAGATAAATGCCTTCGCTAACAGGGAGGGTCTTACTCTTGCTGATCTAGTATTTTTCCCAGAAAATTGTATTTTCTTGGAAATAAAGCACAATTATTCTGTGAATACAAATCATGCTTCTAATTAATTACTGATTGGATCAAGCAAAGTACAGCCACATCTTTGTTTTCTGAAATAAAATATAAGAAAGGTATGTGATTTGGAGGCTCACCTTATCAAAAAGAGGCTCCCTCTCAACAGAAGAAAGGAATATTTGTGTGTTTGAAAATTAAAGGTTGGCCAAGTTGGATATTTGAAGGGATCTTGTATATCTGAGGAAATTAATTTTCTTTCCTAACTCAGAAGGATTTGTAATTAGCTGGGAGTGCGCTGTCCCATTGTTGCTATGACTACAGTAAGACCTCATTAGGCTCTCGGCCTGAGAAAGAACAGAGGAGACCAAGGCCTTGGCAGCTTGGTGCTCCTTTGCAGTGTCCCTGCAGCCAACTCCTCACCCAACGCCTAGGCGAAGGGAGCTTGGTGAAGCCAGCTTCTGTTAATGCACAAAGTATCTTAAAGACAAAGCCCGCAATGGTCATCAAATTGTTATTTTTAACCTCCCTCCTTTTTAAAATGCCACGTGCCAATTTTCCAGGTGTTCTAGGTAATTCAGTGTTGCTGTCGGTTCCATGGCTTTTTCTGTTATAATCTTGGTACCAAGGTCAAAGACCCCCACATGTGGACAATGCCACAGGTAGATGAGTTTGTTCGTGCTGGGAGGTTTTCTGGAGAGTATGGTGTCTCCATCTAAAAATACTCCATCTCCATCCCTTCCTTCCCTTTCTCCCTCTCTCCTCCTTCTGTGTGTCTCTGTCTCTTTCTCACCTGAGAATGTTAGAGTCTGAAGCAGCTAACTTTAGGAGTTTCACATTATTAAACATATAACTATTGTCCCAATCTTATTTTGCCTATCACTTTTGTTTGATATAAATGTAGAATTGTTCTGTGGCTTACACTTGGACCTGCAACACACTTGTGTGCTGTTTTAAATATACCGTATTAAGATTATTTCAAAATGATCCCAGCATTCTCCATGTACTGAAGCAGGTACCAGCATAAAGCAAGCAAGCATCAGCCTTCAGGAAGCAAACATGGAAGGGGAAGAGCAGATTGCACAGGAGTAGTGTTTGTATTCAGGGGAGATAATGAAGCAACAGAGGACCCTTGACCAATCCAGAGCAACTCGAGCTGAGCATGTGGGGAGGTGAGGGGCATGGTGATAGTGGGTGGTAAGAATGCCATGGTGTCTTTGTCATTATCAATGATATAAGTTAATCACATGCAGTTAGATACTTCGGTCACATACACTGAAGTAAAAGAAAAGTCCAAATTCAGCCCTGGAAATCTGAGAAGCATGACTGTAGTTCCAGAATGCAGACCTTCAGACTAGAAAACAAGACAGGCTCAGTGTCTTTTTCTTCTGTGTGCAAGTGTGGGTGGGGTTGTGGTGGATGTAGTGGGTGTGGAGTCCAGCAGTCACTGCGGAGGTCCTCTTCATCACTCTTCACCTGCCTCCTTTTCTGGTACAATGTCTCTCACTGAACCGGGAGACTGTATATATAGTCAGACAGGCAAGTGAGCTCTGGTGATCGGTCTCTGTAGCCTGGAGTTGGGGTTACAGGTGTATAGTACCACCCTTGAATGTTTACATGGGTTCTGGGGATATAAACTCAGGATCCCACGATTGTATAGTAGGTGCTTTACTTACTGAACTGTCCTGCCAGTTCTCACTGTCGATATTTGTATGCACACCGTTCTTATCCATATTTTAAAATTTACCTAAGGCAATATTTATGTGATGAGACATCTATACAAAATAATCTATTAAAATATTGTTTATAATAAGGTTGGCAACAATTTGTATTTATATTAATAGATGATAATAAATAATAAATTACATATGCTGGTTCAAGTGAGAAATGTCCCCCATAAGCTAGGGTGTTCAAATACTTGGTCCTAAGTTAGTGATAAGGTTTGAGTGGGCAGTGATGGGAAGGTATAGCAATGCTGAATGAAGTACAACTCTGGGGTGGGCTTTGAGAGTTCACAGCCTCACCCTACTTTCAGCTTGCCTGCCCTGTTTTGTGTTTGTAGTTGAAGAGGTAATACCTTTGGCTGCCTTCTCCTCACCCTAAACCAAAACAAACTCCTCCCATAAGTTGTGATATTTTATTTCAGCCACAGAACAGTAATTAATGGATTAGGGCTATACTGCATCTCAGTGGTAAAACTTGTGCTTAGTATTAGAAGGTCCTGCTCTCAATCTGCAGTATACCCTCCCCACAAAGAAGACTGGTACCCAGCAACACAATAGACATACATCTTTGTATCCATTAAAAATGCTGCATAGTTTTCATATTTCCTACTCAGAATGATTTAATATTATAAAAAATTTTAGCAAGCAAGTTTGTATAATGTCCTATTACTTACCTAAAAAATTAAGTGTGCGCCAGTGAAGTGTCTCTGTAAGCTAAAATGGATGCATGATGGCCTGAGTTGAATCATTGAAACCCACAAGGTAAGAGAAGAGAATCACTTCTCACAAGCCATCCTCTTACGTATGTACTCTTAAACCTTAGCAAGCACAACCACAACCACACACACACACACACAAGAAACACACACAGAAGCACACACAGACAACAGTCACACAAACATGCCTACACGAGACACACAACTCAATTCAATTAATTGAAAACAAATGAACAAGAGTGTGTTTGTTCATGGATTAATGCCTATACACTTGTACATGAGTGCAATGCTTCTGGGAGAGTTCACAAGAAACTAGTAAAATGGATTCCCCACTAAGACATGATGATTGCTCATTCACGCACTGTGAATACTGTGTCACATTTTAAAGTATGAGTCCTACAAACGTGGGTATATCTACTAAGGAAAAGTACCAGCTTACTCACTTGATTTAGAACTCATTTCTCTCTTTCCTGTGACTCCTGGGATATTCTTAGCTGTTCTCCCCTCCCCCTTTGTCCTTCCGTGGCTTTGCCATTGGTAGCCAGGGCCTTAGAAATATCCAGTTTCTTCTGCTTTATTTTCCATAGAATTTCACTGTTTCTTTTGCGATTTCTACAGTTCCGCCCACCAATTTAATAATACTCTCTTCAACCATGTTTTGACAGCTACATTGATTTAGTTTAGTATATGTTTAATTTGTATTTTTTTTAATTTCTCGATTAGAAATTGGATTTTCTAGATTGGAAAATTGTTCTGTTGGATTCTTTTAAATTGGCTGCTTTTACATAGTGTTTTTTTTTTTTTTTTTTAAATAGAGGTTTGTGGAAATCTTATTTTTAAACTATTTGGCTTATGATACCTAGATTCATGTTCCATTATTTCTAGTACATGAGTCTTTGAACGTCATCTTTTGCTGTTTTGTCATAAACACTAGACACCTCTTCTCCCCCCCCCCCCCCCCGTGTATATATGTATATGCATGGTGTGCATCATTCATAGTACATACCTGTGACTGTACAGGTACGTACACACCTGTGTGAGCACACATGAAACTAGAGAAGGTGCTGGGTATCTTCTCTAGATCTCCTCATCCTTCTTGAGACAGCATCTCCCACTGAACTATATGTTTACTGTTCAGGTTAACCCAGATGTTCCATGAACTCCAGGGAGCTCCCTGTAGCCTGCACCCAACACAGGCACTTACACCTGTGCCTGACTTTTTATGTTGTTTCTAGACGTTCAAACACTGATTCTTATCTTACAGAGCAAATGCTCTTGTCCGTTGGTCCATCACCTCCCCCCAGCCCTATGCATCTTATTTTTAAATCTGAGTTAACGCGCCTGTGCCTTAGTTGTACATGTTAACACGGTTTGACGTGGGACATGTACCCAGTATACAGTGATCGATTCCAGCCTCCCTCGCCTAAACGCTTCCCTTCCCTTTTCCAGCCTCTGGTCTTCACTGTTCTATGATCATTTTTTCCCCTAAACATCCATGTGTGAGGATAAGCACTGGAGCTTTTGTCTGCTCATGTCACATTATCGAATGTCCTCCGGGGCCACCCATCTCACTGCAGATGGTAACTTCTCAGTTTTGTGATTTTGCTCATAAACTCAGCTTTCCAACCTCCCAGCTCCCATCCTTTTCTCTCGTGTGGGAATCCACGAGCGAGGGGTAGATGGCTGGTTGTCTGTTTGATTCTGTCAAGGGTATCCCCATAAGGGAGATGGGGTTTTCAGTTCAGACCCTGTGGAGCTATGGTTTGGTATCTGGGCATCAACGCCAAGCAGAACTGTGTTCCTTTGAGAGAAAGAGACAAACTTTGTTTCCTTCAGATGCATTTCTTGTTTTCATTTCTCTCAATTAGAAGCACTTGGGAGCTCAGGATTAATGAGTTCCCATCAATTCCCACTCCAACCTTTTTCTGCCTTGTGACTTTGACTCTTAGGGTTTTTTTTGGGGTGGGGGTGGGAAGGTGGGGGGATGAGGGGGTTGCAGTCATAAAACTTCAGTTGGCAAACATTGGTGGCCTAGCAAGAATTCCAGATTTCAGCCAAAGCTCTGGGCTCTCACCTCATGGCGTTCATTGATTTCCTGATTTCAGGTAAAAGGTTTTTCCTTTCTCTTTAAACATTGACTTTTCATTATGTGAACTGGAGGCTCCTTTAAGACAGATAATCCGTATTTGGGGGAAGGACTGGGGACTGGTATTGGAAGCCATGGAGTGATGTGGCAGAGAGATGGCATGTCCTGAGTCGTGTTCTGCCTTGACTGATCATTCATAGTGTTAGGGAAAATGCAAAGCAGGGAGCATAGGTTGAAATTATTGCAAATAACTCACCCAGTAGAGCGAGACTCAGCATAGTAACAATGGCAGGGAGTCACGCTGTTGCTGGATTCTGTGTGAACTTAGATTAGACTTTCTGACAGTCTGAACACAGACTCTGAAAGAAAAAGAAGAACCAGGGCCTCCAGTCCTTTCTCTAATCTAATCCAAACCCAAATTCCCATTCTTCCTTCCAAACTTGCTGTACCCTGTCACCTCCCATTTTGACTTTTGGTAACTCTATCCTTTTAGTTGTTCAGGCCTGACCTCTAGAAGTTACTTTGACAAGTTTCAGATCCGTGTCTGCTTTTAATCATCTGACTTAGGTTTTGGGGGGCGGGGATCAAGTTCTATCCTGCTCTGAAGTGAGTTTATATTTCCCACAACCATCCCGGCGGAAAAGAATCAGCATGTGTTGTGGGATTATTATTTAAATGTTTATAGTCTGCCATTTTCTTCACACCAAGGCCCCAGCAGTGTAAGTCAGCTAGGCTCACGCAGGTATTGTCTGCTCCATCTGGTCCTTGGCGTTCTGCAGGCAAGCCCTGGATGGTGCAGTAGCTGATCAGACAGGCTCACACAGGTATTGTCTGTTCCATCTGGTCCTCTGCATTCTGCAGGCAAGCCCTGGATGGTGAAGCAGCTAAAAGTCCATATGGTCTCAGGTGTAGCCCCAGGTAGAGCATATTGCAGCATGCCAGTCTGTGGGCCCTCAGGCTGAAATGACTGCTGGGAGGCATGCATCTGAGTGAAGTGGCCACCGCTGTGCCCAAATCAGAGGGCAGAAGGTGTTCTTGGCTCCCACGATGCTCTGCACTTCCAGGACCAGTTGGAAACCAAGAAGCCATCCTGAACTGCAAATGTCATGCCCAGGCAGAATCCAAAGAGAAGGCTGAAAATGTGCGATTCTCCGCCTGCTCTCTGCCCTGCTAAGTCAGGTAAGGGTTCTGAAGCAGTGTAGGTGGAAACTCATGTGCCTGGGGTCTCAGAGTGCCGTCTTTGCTGTTTGGTCTGTTCTCTAACCTTCCTAGTTGTGATTTAGTAGGTTTGTTCTTTCCTTCACTTCTAAATATGGGCGCAGTGATGATCTGCCTTAAATGAATGCACTTGTACTGCTTTGAACCTCTCCAATTGAGCTAAGATACAGTGAGTATCCTCTTCTAGTCCCCAAGGACCTAACAATGTTATCTTAGAGTTTAATATTTGCATTCAGTTATGAAGAATCCAACAAAAGTTAGTGTGTTGGCCCGTTTCTCCTAATACAAGGAAAGACTGTCAAGGGGGTACCTGTAAACCACAGAAGTGCCTCACAGACCTGGATGTTAGATATCCAAGCTCAACGTACCAGCAGATGGACGTCCAGAGAAGTCTTATTTTGATCCACAGCTGCTCACGTCTTGCCCCATCCTTCTGTAGTAGAAAAGTGAGGAGGTTCTCTTGGGAACGTAATCATGAGAACAACCACAATAACAACAGAAGCAGCCTGTGGTCACATCATCCCATCACACCTCCTATGATCACATGGACTTAAGACTTGCGTGTGTGAGGTCATACAGACACACATTTTCACAATGGCGTTGATCTAGCCTGCCTCCTCTGCCCACTGCTCACTAGGGACAAAGATGCAGCTTTACTCCTCTATGCATACGGGTTTTCTCACTTTGCTATTATACATTTCCATGTACATATCTGAATCTATTAATTATTTAACATCATAGGTTAGCTAGCAGAATGGCATAGTGGCTAAAGACTGAGTCCCATTCTGGACCTATACAGCTGAATGAGGGAAGTTGTCCTCTGACACATGCATACTAACTGTGACGTTTGTGCCACTCTCCTCAATAAATAAGCTAATCTAGTAAAAAAATAAACTGTAAATCATAAGGGAGCCTGGGATTAGATTTATAATGAAGTGTTCAGATAATGTGAACTTGGTCACACTTTTGGTATAAAGTTGGTTAGTTCTTTTTAAAATAATTAGAATTTAGCCTCACAAGGCAAATATTTGTGAACAGTAAAAGGGGATCAAATAGTTCATTATTTTCATAGAGTATCAAAGTATGTAAAAGAGTTTTCTTTTCAAATTTCATAAATCCACTTGCTATATATTCATGAAGTATCAAATAGGGTCTGTGTATCCCAGGGTGAACTCACACTTGCTGCATAGCCAAGTGTGACTTTGAACTTCTGATCTCCCTGAGTGTTAGAATTAGTATACATACCACTAAATACAGTTTAACCACTAAATACAGTTTAATGTGGTCCTGAAGACTCAAATCCAGGGCTTGTGCCTGTTAGGGGAGCATTCTACTCATCCGGCCACAGTGCTACTCCTTCCCACAGCCCAGTTTGCTTTATAAAACTCTACCAGTTCAAGCCCAACCATCACCAACATCAAAGCAGGGTTGGGAAAGTAGTTCAGGGGTAGAGTGCTTGCCTGGCATGCACGGGCACATTGGGCACATTGGTACATGCTCTTAATCCCAGCACTAGGGAGGTAGAATGAAGAGATTTGGAGTCTGAAGTCATTCTTGAGTTTATTGTGAGTTTGAGGCCAACATGGGCTACTTGCACTAAACAAATATTAAAAACAATATTTATATCATGGCAAGAAGGGATAGTGTTGAATGTTATTCCTGTGGTTTTACTTAGATGAATTAGGAACTGTGATTTAACAGAAATAAGAGAAATCATGGCTAAGTATAAGAGCACACTTCTATAGCACTGCAAGGAGTTTTATAATGCAGAAGGAACACCAAGGACCCATGAGATAAAGCCTCCCGAAGAGCTAATACCAGTCATTTTGGGAGTCTACTTGCCAGCCTAGAGCTGGGTATGTGCTAAACTGCTCTGTCAGCAGATGACAGTCATAATTAAACTTCCAAGTAACAGTGGAGTCCCCTTTGTGGTCAGACCCCTTGTACCTCTGAGCACATTGAAGTTGACTGGAGTTATCTTTAACTTCTCGGGGTCATTGACCTGTGAGGTCACTATTGATTGAGCACTAGGGTATTCATATAGTCAAGAGACTCCATGGATATCACCATCTTCTCTTGATGTTTTTGTCTATGCATCAGAGAAGAACATTGGGCTTTCAAATTCTTCACCCAATACATATGTGTGAGATTGTGCTGTTGGTTCCTTTGGACAGGGCAGAGTTGTGGAGAATATGTTCTGTGTCTCACCTTCATCATATGTGTAGTTGCTTGTTGGAAGATCTCTTTCATTTGAGTCCCTAGATGTACCTTCTTCTCCCATATCTAGCCTGTGCTCATGTGACCCCCACCCCTACAATGGCATTGTTTACTTCATGGGTCTTTCTTACCTAGAAACAAGCATTGTATTTCTATCAGATGCAGTTCACCCATTGTTATACTGAAGTGTTCTTTACAATCTGCCCCCAAACTGTTTCCAAGAAACTTGTGTTTTTTACACCTCACTTAGAAAATGCATATTTTTGCATACATATTGTCTGATATTTTACCTGTTAGTATTTTGGGCTCACAGTGAGCATTTCCTGATATGCTTTGTCTGAAAGACTAGCCCTCTGGGCCTAGCTTTAGGCTTTTGTAGGAAGCTCTGTGGTGGCTTAATGGGCTTTGACACACTGAAATGGCTAAGATGCCAATTGTTTGCAGAAGGGAATGATGCCATACAGCCTTCTCCTGTAGAGGAAGGATGAGCTGAGCAGCACTGTTATTGCTCGTTTGCCGATGGCCATGAAAAGGGATGCAAGACTGGGAGAAGTCGGGAGAGAAGTTTCTGACTTGTGGGCTGGTGTTTGGGATTTGTTCAGCCCAGGTTCTAACAGTGACAGTGTCTGTACCATATTGCATGTCCTCTGCGAGGTTGCAGAAGGTCACGTCTTCTAGTTCTAAGGACACATTAAGTACCTAATGAGCTCCAGAAGACAATTCTGGACAGAGGCCTAAAGAAAGGGGTGGGGTCAGGGTACAAGTCACAGCTCCATAATAAGCAGGGGACCTGAGTTTAACCTACAGAACTTTTTGAAAAGTAGGACACACTAGGAGTTACCTATAGTCCCAGCACCAGCAAAACAGAGACAGGAGGACCCCAGGATTTTATTGCTAGATAGCTAGTGTAGCTGAATTAATGACTCCACATTCAATAAGAGACTACGCCTTACAAAATACTAACATTATCCCTGCTTGAAGTTTGAGACATGAACTCCTGCTGCCTTGCTCAGTGCTGAATGCCATGTTATTCAGTCTTGACGGTGATGAATCCTTACCCTTCTAAAACTGTAAGCCCCAAACAAAATAGTTCTTCTATAAGTTGTTTGGTTATGGTATTTTATCGCAGGACCAGAAAGGTTTTTCGACACCTTGCTGGAGACATTCTTCTCTTTATCTTGCCATTCTTTCCAGCAAGGACAATATCATACACACAGATTTGTTGCTTAAGCACATCAGCCTTACTGTAGATGCATATCAAGTGCAATGACAGGCAAGCTCTTGAGAAGACCATATCCTCACTTCCCTACATTATGACTGGAATCTTTCCGTCAAGGAGAAGGCAATAGGCAGAGCCTGAAGTTGAAATAGATCCCAACACAGGGAAACAGTGAAATGCAAACAGCTAACAAAAATACTAGTTTTTCAGAAACAAATTCCAAATATCATAACAAAAGCAATTTCATTTCTTCACAACTAGAGGCACAGATGGGACCAAAGTTCTCAGCATATCCATGTGTCAAATATTATCCTCATAGCAAAAGCAACATTAACAAGTTAACATAAAGAATTCAAGGATGGAGTACTAAAAATGAACCTTAAAATAAGACAGACATTTCTTTTTATATTTATAACTATCTCAAGTGATTTCTTAAGATTTTAATGTAGGAGACAAAAATAGAAACTTGAATAATATCTATTACTTAAATTTTTCTCTAGATTGTGACTGCCATAAAGGCAGAAGCTCCCCAGTGACATTGGCCTCACGTGGTACATATAGGCACACACACTCTTGATAGACATAGTGCTTGAAATAGTGTAGACCTTCAATAAACTTTCAAATGGAGTGGCTTGTCCAGTTACTTGATGATTATTAAGATGTTACCGTGAGCACTGAAATGATAGCTCAGTTGGTAAGTCACTTGCTTTGTAAGCATGGTAATCCGAGTTCAATTCCAAGAACCACCACTAACAAAAATCCAGCTAAAGTGTTGTTCACATATAATCTCTGCACTGAAGATAGAGAGAGAAATGGATCACTGGGGTTCCCTGGCCAGGCAGACTGACTAACCTCAGCAGGCTTCAGGCCAATGAGGGACTCTGCCTTACAAAATGGTTGATGGTTTCTGAGAAATTATCCTTGAATTTTTTTCTTTTCTTCTGATCTCCACACACACATACACATATGCTTGCACATCTGCACACATGCAGTCCACACACACACACACACACACACACACACACACACCACCTATACAACAATCAAAAATGTTTCTATGGAATATACAGTGTATTGTTGAGTAGGGGCACCAGAACCCTAGAATGTGTTTCTCCTGTTTGTTTCTGACATATCTTTAATATACAATGAAATCTAAGACTAAAGAAGATGCTCCAGACACTGCCCTGGTCTATATGAGTAAAGGAGAAGGCCTTGCCTTTTAGAGGTTGGTCATGTAGCCAATAAGTATGTTTCCAGTCTTCAGATTCTGGTGAAGTCTGTGATAGGTGGATGATGTGAGGAATAAAAAGAGAGTGAGACAAATCCACTTAGAAAATGGAATGGTACCTCCAGGAGAAACACTTAGAACTTAAACATGTCCTAAGTAGACTGGGAAGAGCTGTGTGGATTAGATACAGAATGTAGTCTATAGCCCACCATGTCATCATGAATGATTGACTTTTAAATTTCTTGATTATCAGGGACTATGTCTGTAGCCCTGCAATCAGCACAAAACCTGGAAGATAGCTGATGCTATGTAAATAGCTGCTGGATTGATATATGGAAGAGATGAGTGACCTCCCAGCGACTAGCAATTGATTTGCATAATTCTTCTTACCTCATTTTAAATACTTGGCACCTGACCCACACTTCCTGTATATGATTTATATACAAGTATGGTAGGGAGATCAGAAAATGACGTTGAAGTTAAATTTTTAAGTGAGTAGATGACACTTATATATAGTTATGGGAGATACTGATAGGAAAGAAGATAATGGTCAGGAAGGTCAATGGCCTGGTCCGTCTGTTTGAAAAAGTCTGGGTGATGTCATAAGAGGTATACCAGATGTCCTGTTCCTATCTCCGTTCTACTTTGGCCTAGTTTCTGTATGCAATCAACCCACATGATGTACTTAAGGAGTCTCTTGCATTCAGTGATATCCACTGCAACTGTAAAGGTAATGTGACAAGCCTATTTTTAAGTGACAGTTGAGTTGAACTTTTATTGAAGGCAAGTAGGAGTTGAGAAAGTGAGAGGTGATGGAGCTTTTAATGGCTGTGCCATGATGTGTCCATTAGAACATTGAGGTCATCTCCCACATAGAAAACTGACTGGTCAGGGCAGTGATCTTCAATCTAGGATATTCAAGACCCAATTTTTCTTGTACTGACATTTGCCTGTAGTCTAAGACTGCTGCATACAATTCTTTGCATTTTGGAAGGGAGACTGCAGAGCTTCCAGGGCTATCCTGGAAGCTAAGAACTAGTTATAAACTATAGATTTTGAGGAATCTTCAGACCTTCATGTCACTTCCTCACCTCTGTATTAATAAATATATCCATATCTTTATTTTTGGTCTATAGTTCTAGAGAGATAGATCTATAATGGTGGGAACAGAGAAGCAGGGAGCTGGTTGATCATATTTTATCCATGCCCCCCCCATGCCTTTTGATGGGGTATTACTGTGTATCCCTGGCTGGTCTGAAACTTTGTAGTCGAGGCTTGGTTGATCACATTTTCATCCACACACAGAAAAGGAGAGAGAGAGAGAGAGAGAGAGAGAGAGAGAGAGAGAGAGAGAGAGAGAGAGAGAGAGAGAGAGAGAGAGAGAGAGAACACATTCATACTTGAGAGCATAGGAAATGAGGCAAGGTCATAAATCCTAACATTCCACCCCCAGTGATCACTGACATATTCCTCCAGCAAGGCTGTGCTTCCTAAATGGTACATCATCTCTCCAAATATTACAGTGAACTGAAGCTCAGGCATTCAAATACATGAGCTATTTTTTTTCCATTCAAATCACCAGAGGCCATGCAAGAATTATCAAGACTTGCTGCCCTTGGTGTTTGAATTTAGAATGAACCCAAGTGCATATGGAAACTATGCCTGCAACTGAGACATCTTGCTGTTGTTATTGATTTTTTTAAGTGTGCTCACTCTCAATTTCTAAAATACGTATTAGTGTCTGAGACTGAGGCCACACACTTCTTTCTTTTTCCACCTGTATCATCTTTAGATGGATGTTGTACACATTTCTAGAAGCAAGAATCTCAGAGCTCTGTCTTGTAGTAGACTGTTGTAGTGGGGAGATGCACACTTTTTTTCTAGACCTTCATTTTTCTCTGAGCAAGAATTCTGTAGAAGTTTTATAACTCATAATGACCATATACCCAAAAACTCTGGCTAACAGAATAACAACTACAGGGAAATTCAATTATTTTTTTGTTTCCTTGGTCAGCCATATCCACCTAACCATTTAAACCTGGATTCTTGGGCTTCCTTTTCGACTCACCTTAGTAACTTCAATTGCTATCAGGTTCTTCTCATTTCAATACTGCAGTACTGCTTGAGTCCATCCTTTCCTCCCTGAGCCCATCACTCCTGTCAGAACTAATTTCTTCAGCTCACCCTTCAATATGCCTTTCATATATCTAACTTTTCATCAGAGAAACAGGTGTGCAGACATTTTTGAGGGGTTCAGAGGAAGAGAGATCATGCAATGCATGTGGACGTTCTGGAAGACAAGGTAGAAAACTGAGCACCTGGAGAGATAAGAGTGTGGGTAACTTCTTCCATCCTGTGTGAGGGAGTTTGGATTTGATCTAATAGGTGACCAGGAACCTCTGGAAGAGCCTTGTGTGGTACTGAGGGACAGGGCCAGAGAAAAGCTTGTGGAGTTTGTTTAAGGATGGGAGCCTAAGACTAGACTAAAGGTTCTAGTTTTAGTTGATAACATTTGATTATCTTAAAAATACCACACTCTCAACTATACCTCCAGACATGTAGCATCCTTCAGTGTCTTAAAAGACCTTTTTCTTTTCAGCATCTAACCAGAGCTTTACCCAGCCTTCCCATAGAAATGGCATTTGGGTATATAGAGGGAGCTGTTGAAATTGAAACATCCTCTAAGTCAATGATGTTGTTCAAAGAGTGTTTATATCTCATAAAATCCACTTGTTAGATGGAGCACACATTCCCAATAGGATGGCATCTGTGGGGAATGTTCAGTTCTTTGTGTCATTTCACTCAGGCAGATTCCTGTTCATAGGTCAATAGAATGATACTTCTGATGATTCTTACTATTTGGGCACATAGAATGAAAGAACAATTACAGCCTATTAATTATATCATAGTTTTCTGTTTCCTAGGAGAGATATATATGCCATGATTATGCTATATTCAGAATGAAATAAAGGCTATATTTAGAATTGGCAAATGAATTTCAGAAGGAAAATAATGGAGAAATTATAATTTTTGGAGTAGCATGGACCCTTAGAAAAAGGAACATATGAGTAGAGCTAATAAGCTGTGTAAAAGGTGTGTGTGTGTGTGTGTGTGTGTGTGTGTGTGTTTTCGTGTGTGCGCATTAACTCACATGTATATGTTCTCTGTGAAAATGCGTGTATGTGTAGGTAATATACACATGTATGCACATTCATGTGAAAATGGGGACAACTTCAAATGTCCCTTAGGCTCTGTCAACCATTTTGTTGTTGTTGTTTTGTTTGTTTTAATGTGGGTTTTGGAGAGGTACCAAACTTGGATTCTTGTGTTTGCAAGGTAATCACTTTACAGGCTAGGCTGTCTCTTTAGCCACCTTCTATTTTTGAGACAGAGGTCTAAGTATATAGCTCATGTTGAGCTCAGTTCTCAACAAGGGTGCTGTGACTGCACATGACGATTGCCACACCTGGCTATCCTTGTGGGATAGCATGAGCTAGACTAGAGACAAGAGTGAGGATTTACTCAGTGGCTGTTGGGATGTAATGCCTTTGAAACAAATATTCAGTGTGACTTGAAATTGAGAAAAATACCACTGGACTCTGTAAATCCAGTGGAAAACAGCAGCGCACAGCTGAACCAATGGTTCAGCGTGAAGCCAGAACACACAGCAGTCTTCCTGCATTAGGCCAGCGTGCTGGAGGTGTTACCTGCTCTCACATACTGGCTTCCTCAGAGTGCCTATTGTGTGTAGGGCCTGGAAACATCTTTATTCAGAAATCAAACAAAATAGGCTTTTGCTTGTTTGTGTGGGCATACTAGGTATTAGGAAGAAGCAACACAATGTAAAGAAATTGCTATTCATTTAGATCTGTTGGTACATTTGTACTCGCCTTCTGTGGAAAGGATGCAAAAGCATCCTATCATTTTTATCAGCAGGGAACACATTACAGGGTCATGGTCACCTCTGTTTACCTGAGTAGCAACCTAAAAAATCTGCATCCTGGGCTTCCGTGTCCAACCCAGCAAGTGTTCAACACAAACTCAGACTGAGTGGCACTATTTAAATTTGCCATGGGGAAACCAGTATTTGGAGAAGCCTGGGATGTCTGTAGTGGTTAAATGGTGCCAACAATCCATGTTTCCTTCAGATAGCAAAGATGGCTGACTTGGCAATAACAGATGCAATTTTTTGTGTGTGCCTGTGTATGAGATATGAAATTATATCTGAATTATTTGAAAGAAGACATTGAACTCCAGAGACTATTCTGTTTCTAGTAGAAATAACAAAAAAATAATCAAAATAATGATTTAATCATTGGGATAATAATCACCTCATTTTCATAACATCCTTTGCCCCACATGCCAATCTTTTTGAAGTCTGTACAAAGGGTCTTTCTATTACAGTTCATTGCTATGATAGACAAAGCATTTTTATTTCTGCCAACCCCAGGCTCTTTGGCAAAGATAAATTATAAATGTATGTGATCTGGAAGGCTGAGGGAATTGGTGAGGACTTCCTGGTCACTGGCTGTGCTTCCACACAGAAAGGCTAGAATAAGGATGCAGAAATGGTGCAATCCTTTCATTTAATGCTTTCACAGGATCTGGAATAAAGAGGAGACCTGAAGAGATCTATCAGATGAAGTCTAGTAGCTGTGAACATCAAAATGTATCCAGAATTTGGCCAGAGAGAATGACAAATGCCTGGGTATAGGCTTGGTAAAAGATTTCTGTGTGAGATGGTGTCCACACTCATTCCCCCATGTTCTTAGCTTACACTACCAGAACCCCTTGCCCTGCCAACGGTTTATGTATTTATATATGTGGTTATAGTTATTGACCACAGTACAATGTGCACTCACTCTTCTACTAAACTCTATCTTCACTCACATATATGTAATAGAGATGAGTCTTATATAAAGTATTGACACAGGTCTTGATGAATTGTTCAGACCAGCTTTGAACTCTGTAGCTTTTCAGGCTGTCCTTGAATTTATGACTTTTGCCATTAGCTGTAACCTCTTACATTATTGGCATTATATTGTATCCCACCAGGCCTCAAAGCACTTTTTAAAGAGTAAAGAAGTTGATAAATGACTAACAATGAATGAAATTATTTTTAGTTTATACATTACAAAATTATCTTTTGCTGTTATAGTGAATAGGGACTTTTATGGCTCAGCCAGTAGCCTGCTGCACAATTACTTAAAAATTATAGCAATCAGTCAATAAATAAACAGTGTTGTTTCTGTTGATCTGAGACAGTCACACTACATAGCCCTGGCTGGCCTTGAACTTACTATATAGACCAGGCTGGTCTCAAACTCACTGTGATCTACCTGCCTCTGCCTCCTGAAAGCTGGGATTAAAGGCATACACCACCATGCCCTGCGTAAAAATGGTATTTTAAATACTTTTTAGTTATTTAAAATACAATTTGTTTAGTTTTATGTGCCAAGTGAGCTATTAGAATAGATAATTTGGGAATTATTTTCATATCCCAAATATGAAATTTCTTGCTTTAAGAATAAACACATAGTTGAGTCAGCATAAACAAAACAAAGTTAAATTGTGTTTTAATAATAATACGGTCAGAGTAAATAAGCTAAGTGAAAATTCATGTCTATAAAGAAAATAGGTTTCCAAGGCGCTGAGTTCATTTTTCTACAAATCAAATTTCATATTTGCTTATAGAAAGCCCTATTCATTGACTGTTGGCACCAAGACAGGTTCCTTGACGTCCCCAATAAAGAAAAATAGTCTCTATTATTTGAAATTATCTTCCAGGGAGATATCATTGCTAGATAATTCTATCAAGATCTTTGCAATCTCGAGGAGAACGATGCCACATGTAACAAATAATATTACAGTTCTGACAGGCCAGTAGAAGGCACAGCCTAAGAAGCTTCCTGTGATGTGTCTCTAGAAAGTCTCCACTTCACTGGTTCTCAAGCATTTGGGTTTGGGGATCTCTGTTCTCACGTGCCTTTTCCTGAATCATATAGGCTGGCTGGTGACCATATTTCCCTCAATTCTCCTCACATGCAACCCATGGGAATTTCCCACCAGAACTATACCAGGAAGTACAATGATAGATCATTCTGTACACAGAAGCATTGTCATTACTTAAAAATTGTTGGTTGTGACACTTGACAACTTATTTCAATGATCTGTATGCTGTGTACCTGCCCGAGCACTCAATAAGCTCGGCACCATCTCCTGTCTTTATTTCTTGTGTAAATTAGTCCACATGTCAGGAATCTGGTAGGGCATTGTGACTGCTCATGATCTCGGGAAGATGTGCCTGAGGGTCTTCTACTTGTGAGCACCATGTTAGGTCCTAAACAGAGAAAATGATCGCCATTATCCTTATTGCAATATTGGTAAACTGAGGCTTAGAAAAATGTAATGTCTTCAAATGCATCTCACCAGGATAGAGGTAGTATTTCTCTCTTGTCTTTCTGCTTAATACCAGCTGATTTAAAGTTAACAATGGCTGTCAATATTAAAATGTTCTTAGCCTTACCCTGTTCTTGAGCCTCTGCCCTTAGTTCATCCATGGCAGCACCATTTTGCTACTGTATGTAGTAGAATCTTTGGTGCAGTATTGCCTTCCTGGGGAGCATTTAAGCAATGCAGAACATTGCTCTTTATCTAATATAATTAGAGTAGTTGTAGAATATTTCATCACAGCATGAGAAAAGTATTGACCTTATTCATCCTAAACCTATCCAAACATCACCAAACAAGGACCAAATTTCAAACATCTGAGCCTAGGTGGGAGGGGGCATATTCATTTAACCACCACATCTATGTACATCCAAATAGACACCACAACTCTTGCTGTATATATGGAAACAGCGGAATGGGAAATTCCCAGCCAGTATCATGAGACGCTCTATAGCTCAGCAAGGGGGATTTTAATGGGTAGTGGCCTTGAGAAATAGGAGTCTCACTTGGAAGAGAGACTGGGAGGCTTCATGGGAATGGAGGCAGCTAAGCCCTTCATGTCCCTTACCAGGAGATTACTGCTATGGATGATGGGGAGGACATTGAGGTGGCACCTGGAAGAGGGTGGAGCTACTTGTTCTGTTGCAAATGATAATGTTGGTATTATAAGTTACACAGTGGCATGGGACAGACCCTCTGCTATCTGGCCTAGAATATAACTTCTGCCCTCCAGTACAGGGTGGTGCTATGTGCAAACTCATTCCTACCTGGGACCCAGAGCTCTTCAATTGGATCGGCACCTCTCATTCCTGTTCTCTCTGCATCTTTGTATGGGACATAGTGTGTTATTTTGTTTTGATTAGGAATTTGATTAGAATAAGAATCAACTGGGTCATTAGTGTAGCACATCTTTGGATGTATTTAAGGAGAGAAGCACCATCCGAGATGTAGATAATCTCATTTCATGGGCCAGAGTCACAGACTCCATTAAAAAGAGAAAAAGGAGGAAGCTAATAGAGCATTGGTATTCCCCTTTCTCTGCCTTTTCTGGTTGATGTCTTGGGCCACGGATGAGGATGTTCATGGGGCTATGCCTTCTGCACTCTGATGGGCTGTATTCATCTGAATTGTGGGTCCAGCGAATTTCTCCTTCTGTGGTCACTTCTGATCAGGTGTCGGTCACAGCAATAAGAGACATAACTAATATGTCTTGCTTCTGAGGCAATACTGCTGAAAGGCACCCTTCAGCTTTGACCTGCATTTCCTCAATCTGGGTGGCTCCTGCCTTCTCTTTTTTCTTCATTTTTATCATCCTGTTTTCTGAATATTATCACCAGACTTTGCACATTAGATGCTCTTGGATGAACTCAGCCCCCATTTAAATGCTCTATGGTCATCCTGTGCCCAGGACATCCTGGGAAAGAGGTGGTGATCCATTTCATACAATTACAAAGAACCAGCCACACATTTATAACTATTAATAATTAATTCAATTTTCTTCTGGTCAAGTCCTTATCATGGTTTAAATGTATTGGCTTGTAATAATTGTTGTGGGTGGATATGGCAGGTTTCATAGCACAGAGTATTGTTAAAGTATAGACAATAGAATCCAGGGCTTCATGTGTGTTGCACAAGTGGCTCATCACTGACCATGATTCCCAGCCAGTAGCTTTTAAGTTATGAAACCCCAAACCCCATGGTTAGAACATTAGAAAGCACACAGGACAGTGACCCAGAGTCTCAGGTTCTAATACCCAGGCCGTGTCTTATTCTCCGTCTCCTCCTCTGTGGCTGAGCTCATCTACCTAGAAGACACTAAGCAAAGGACATAGTCTCATATTCAGGGCTTTTCCTCAGGTCACTTATGGCAGTGCTGCAACACTCATTTATTTTTTTCAAGGAAGATCCAGCCTCCTTGTGTTGCCCTCCATATGTGTGTTGAGAGAGTGAGGATTTATTCTGAGGGAAAGAGAATGATGCAGAGGGTGCTTTTGACATTTTAGAATATGTGCTGGGAAGGCTTTGACATCTGTGACCTCAATAATGGAAGGTTTCACCATGCTGTGAGGGGTAGAGGCCAGCAGGCAGCTCCTGTCAGCAAGTCAGGATTGATAAATTCGTTATCTGGTGCTCTGTCAAAATGCTCATGTTAGCTGGGCGTGATCTTTCTCACACATGGAACACGGTTATGCCATCTGTTCACTTTGGAAGCGTGTATGCTTGAGCCCATCTCCTGTGCCCAACTCAGGGCTGTGACTCACCCTAACATAAGGTGATTCGTGGGTGCAGAGGTGCCAGGATGTAGCCCTCAGGAGCACAGAGTTGCTGGTGTCCAGCTGCGGTGCTGAGTTCTGACAAATCACTTTTGCTGTGCCCGCCATCCACCCGGGGACTGCCGGAGCCCTGGTTGAGTGCTAATGCTTTTATAATGTGCCTTCTTTGCACAGACTGGGATCAGAAAGCAGGCTGCTAAGTGCTCTTTGTTTCTTTTCAAACAAGGGTCTTTGAAAAACTATCACTTTCATCAGAACAGGATTGGTGGCTATGCTTGGCAGAGCCCAAGGACCCGAGGTGTGGGTGTTCTATCAAGCCACTCAGGCCGGCTGTCAGCCATAGGGCTCATATTCTCTACTCGGGAGGGGGAGGAGCTGTGAGGCTCTTGATTAATGTGAAAGTCCTTCAAGTGCTCTGTCTTTATGTCTAAGAAGCACCGGGGCATTTCAGGGGATGATGGGGTGTATTCCAGGCTTTAATTAGCAGAGACAGCTCTGGCCAGTGCCATAGGCTAGCAGGCACCTGGAGGGACCAAGGGCTTTAGAAATCACAGACATGGCTCCCTACACCCTCTCTGCTTTTCCCTTCTGGGTGATGTAGATTACCGAATCTTTGATCCTCAACATTTCCCTCAGTTTTGTATGTGTTTTATATGCCGGTTGATGGAAAGCAAGCATTATGACATTGCCTTTCTTGAAGCTTGGCTCCTAACTCCCAAATGTCAGTTTCTTCTAAGTTCAGACATCTTAAGAGCAGAATGCTTATGGCACGAAAGAAAATATGTATCAAGTTAAGAGGGTGATATTCTCTACTAGGTGATATGATTTTATTTCATATGTATAATTTCTGAAGTGACCCTTTATTCTAAGTTTCAGATCTTAAACCCCCATCAGTCCTACTGGAGACAATGGCAAATGTGCTGCAGAAAAGCCTGGCTCAGTGGCTAGGGAGACAACTCTGTTGATGAAGTTCTTGCTATACACATCTGAAGACCTGAGTCTATGCCCAGAACCCTCATAAAAAGCCTGGCAACCTCTGTACTTGTAATCCCAGTTCTGGGGAGGCAGAGACAGACAGATCCACAGGGCTAACTGGCCAGCCATGTGAGCCTACTTGTGAGCTGCAATCTAATGGGTTATCCTGTCTCAAAAAGCAAGATGGTTGGATTCTAAGGAATAACAGCAGAGGTAGACCTTGTACACCCCCCCCCACACACACACACAGAGAAAGAGAGACAGACAGACAGACAGACAGACAGACAGAAAGACAGAGCCAGAGCCAGAGAGACAGAGAGTTCTGTAGCCCTTTGGAGCTTCTAAATCTTGGCTTTAGTGTTCCTGACTTAGTTAGGGCTGCCCAGACACGCTCTCTGCACCAGGCAGATCCTGTATTAAATTATTGCACCTGGAATCACAGCACAGGACACCTCAAGTCACTGATTCAGGCCTGGATGGGCCAAAGACTTTGGCTGGCATTCTCTGCCAAGAGCTGAGGTCAGTATTTTCCACTTCACTGGACACCCCAGTGCTGTCCCTAGCCCCTGTTTTCACAGTGTGGTGGCAGGTACCTGCTGGTGGCCTGTAAGCCAATGGTTGTGGCTCTGTGGCAGTGAAAGTTTTCATGCTGGGTCATGGGCCGGATAAGATGGTACTGCACTGCTGCTCCCTGCTGGACTGTGTGGTGTCTGTACACAGGCCCGAAGTCTGGTTTTTCTCGTGGTCATTTTGGGTATAAGAAAACTCAAGGCTCTCACTTCTTCTTGATATAGCAGAGTTTCTCAGTTCTGAGACTGCTCTCCAGCTCTGTGAGGCCAGAGTGTTTTTTGTTTGAGGAGACAATATTCTGGCATCTTATAAGCCTAGGTTTATTATTACCAAACACAAAAGTTTACTTAGAATATTTCAAAGGACTTACTGTCTGTGGCTTAGGGACAAGAAAGTCTATGTCCATATGTCTGTGAGAGGAGGGAACAGAACAGAATAGGCTTTTAAATTTTTTTCTTTCCAAGACTGTGGGGGAAATATTTATGTTTTCATGGCATTGTGAGCAATGTAAAACATGCTGAAGGTTGGTGTAACTAAAGCCATTTCTTCCCCGTGTTGGAAGATGGAGGGGGTCTGGATTTCTTGGCATGAGATGGGGAAGGGTCTGGTTCTATTCAGTTGCCTTGTGCATTTGCCCCTGACGTCAAATCGCGCCTTCATTACCCCAGGTAAACTCAAGTGTTCATCATGGAGAGGAGGGAACAGACAGCAGTTAGGGTAAGGGTCCGTGATCATGAGGACGGCTTGGCCCTCCTGAGGTTCTCTGGTTTCCCTCTCTGCCTTCGGTTGATACAAATGAAGATGTCAGAGCTGTGTCCCCTGCTGACTGAGTGAGCCTGATACCTGTCACCAGGCACCACTCTATGATTCATCTGTGCCCTGTTGTACCCCCACATGGTCCCCAACCATTTGAGGTTGAGTTCACCACTGCCCAGTTTTGGATGGCCAGCCCTCAGAAGCAGCTGAGAAATGAACTTTCTTTTCCCAGTACTGGCTTCCACGAAGAGTTCCAAGATGCTCTGTGGAAAGTAGGGTTTTGTTTCTCACAGACACAGACTCTTCCTCCTTCAGATGGCCTGGCTTGTCTGCAGCTTTGTTTATGAACTGCCCTTGTCAGCTGTCTCCAGGATCCCTGGCCAGTCATGTTATTTTCAATAATCTCTGCAGATAAAAGTTGCAGCTTTGCTTACAAAGTCTCTCTTTCCTGATTCATTCTCTCTCTCTCTGTCTCTCTCTCTGTCTCTCTCTCTCTCTCTCTCTCTGTGTGTGTGTGTGTGTACACCCTTTCTCAGGGGCTGTCTTGCTGGCTTTGACACACTTACAAAGAAAGCAAATGATGTAGACAGAAATGGATGGGCGGCTGCATCCCAGACCCTGATTTGATCCATTGTTTTGTTTTTGATTCCCACGGGCCCATGTGTTTGAATTCTTGGACCATAATGAACTGTTTCCTTGGAAGCAGTGTCCAGAATAATCTCTCCCTCCCTTTGGTAGCTCCTGCTGGATCTTCTGTCATAGTGACAGGAAGACAAACCCAGTTAGCACATGTTAGGGCAGTTTTCTGCATGCCCTGAGTTCAGTTGACACCAGCATCCAATGAGGTACACTTCACCTTTCCATATCGCCATCTTCTGGGACCACTCAGTTGTAAACGTCCTTCCTAACCCTAGGAGAACTGAGTGAATGTAGAGATGGTCTCATCAATGACAAGTACTGCTTAGCCAACACCAGCATGGAGTGTGAGTTAATAATAAATAAATCCAGTAAATCCAGGGTCTAGTAATCAGCTGAGGACACTGGAGTGTGAAGTGTAGTGCTAGGAGGCCCCCATGCATCAGCTGTGACATCCATAGCATAACATATGGTTCCCTGAGAAGACAACTAGTTTTTGAAGTCATGTGGTCACTTCATCTGCTTAGCCGTGAGCAGTCCTTGAACAATGCCATGAACATTTTCCTCAAGTCTGAGTGACAAGTGTATTGGTATGACTTTCTGTGCCATTGTGTTGTGTCAGATGGTGTGGACAAAGTCATACAGAAAGGAATGTCTTGTAGATGGACTTTGAGATATGTTTTTGAGTTCATTGGATAATATTGGCCTTTCCAAGAAGTAAGAAAGCATGGGGTAGACATAGGACCCTACTAGCCAAGTGGAGAGATGGGAGGAACCAGGGCCTGCCAGGGCTGCTCAGGCCGGGACTGTGGGAGCTCTGACATCAGGTTAAAGTTGTCTACTTGGTCCTCCCATGATTCAGAAATCCACCTTTCTGCTGGTTAGATATGACAGTTTAAGAACAGTTTGTGAAGATTTGTATATTATGTGCATATTTTAACTCCTCCCCTTCCCTCTCCCAGCCTCCTGCCCAGGAGAATGTTGTCAAGGGGGCAGAAATGAACTGTGTGCATTTTCTGGCTTTCACACATCCTCAGCACTTTGTGGGGAAAATGGCTTGTAGGAAATTAGTAACTGGGGATGAACCCAGTGCTGGCCAGAAAAGAGGGGAGGGGGGGCTGAGTGGAAATGAAGGTCATGGAATGGAAGAAACCTCAAGGGTAGTGTGTGTGTGTGTGTGTCTGTGTGTGTGTGTCTGTGTATATGTGTGTCTCTGTGTGTGGTGTGTGTGTATCTCTGTGTGTGGGTGTGTATGTTTGTGTGTATGTGTCTCTGTGTGGCAGGTTGCATGATTATTAGGTGTGTGTAGAGACATGTTTGTGTGTGAGTGTAGTGAATGAGGAGTTGTGTATGTATGAGGGAATGTGTAGGAAGTATTTACATATGTGGATGTACTTTGTGTCCCAGTGTGTATGGGTGTGAATGGGGAAGAGATGGAAGCCCGTCCTAGGCTTTCCAGCTTAGAGTGACCCCACACGAGCAGACTGTTGTTGCTGATCCGTCTTGCCTGGCCCAGACACTGAGCCCATGCTGGTAGCTGACAGTCTGTAGTTTTTCTACAGTATCTCCGTTGGCCCTGTCTTTTCCTAGGGCTTCTCTTCTGCCTCTTGGAGGAGAGATCCTGTTAGCATCGATGAGATCTCTGAAGTGGTGCTGGGAAGTGACTCCTTCAGTGTATAAAGTGGTGAAGGTCATAAGCACATGCAATCTTTCCCCCTATTCACACGGCTAGGGGTAAGCACAGGGCAACTAATCAGTAACATGCAGGTGCTGACTTGGGGAGCTGCCAGGTCAGAAGGGTGCCATGGGCTGCCACAGAGCCTTTGTTAGCTAGAGAAAGTCCCTGCAGAAACACCTACACAAAAGCCTGTTTGCCAGTTCACAATAAAACCTTAAAAGGTGGGTGAAAAATTACCACAATTCTCAAATGAAGTAATCCAAATGATTGGATGTCTGAAGGAACAGCAGCAGAGGCTTCTTGTCAGGCTCAAAGCCTCTGGGAGTCACCATGTTCTACCAGGATCTTTGCTTCCTGGAGTCCATTTCTCCTAGCATGTTGGTTGTTTATTAAGAGTGGTGAGGGGCATGGAACAGATTGGAACATGGGAAAGAATTCTGGAAACACATTTGCTGATCACCTTCATTGGTTAGAATCTCCCAGCACCTGAGCCTCGGATGTAGGGATTGCTATCATCTCATTTGATGGATAAGGAAACAGAAGGTCAGAGAAGTCCAGAAAGTAGTCTATGGTCGTATTGATTGGTAAGTTTAGGACAGGAATCATTGGCACCAAGTTTTATGTGTTTTTGTTCCATTCACAATCCTGTCCCATTAAAATTGTCTACATAATATTCAGAAGAAACAATATTTTTGTGAAATTAGGAATTTACACACTCAGTGGCTACCCAAATACATACCCTTCTGTGGAGACAATCTGAACAGTGGGAGATGACCTCACTCAGTCTTTGGGATGGTGAGCTGTGTGTGTGTGGGGGGGGGAGGGCTGGTGTGTGTGTGTATGTGTATGCATGTGTGTGTGCATATGCGTATGTGGTGTGTGTATGTGTGTGGTATGTGTATACGTATGTGCATGTATGTGTATGTGTGTATATATATGTGTGGTGTGTTTGTGTATGTGTGTGTATTTGCAAAAAAGCCAGAAGTTGATATTAAACATTTATTTACACCACTTTTCATCTCATGTTTTGAAACAGGGCCTCTTACTAAACCTGGTGGTCACCAATTTGCTATATTAGCTGGCCATTGAAAACTGGTGACCTTCCTGAGTTCTGCATCTGCAAGTTAGAATTACGGAAGTGTTGAGGCACATCTAGGTACTTACATGGGTGCCGGGGCTCTCTCTGATCTCAAGTCATAACACTTGCGTAGGAGACCCTCTCCTGAAGAGGCCACCACCTGAATGCTCACTGTGACTCTCGTCTGGGATTTCTGTCTTGATCCATGATTTCGACCTTCTTCAAATGTTGTCATTTTACTTTTACTAGATACTTAAGAGAAGGAAAAAGAGGAAGCAGCTGACTCCAGTTCCTTTCCATTGCTACTCCCACCCTCCATCATGTCCCCGTTTCTGTCTGGTTCCTCATCCTTGATGGACAGACATCTACCGTTGCTGATAGTGTACTCCCTCAGTCCTGCTCTGCGGGAAGGGTTCACTGCTGTCGGAATCCTGGGATTTATTCCTATCCGTTTACCTCCACTTCATCTTCTTCTGAAAGTGTATTGGTTACTTCTCTGTAGCTCTGATAAAATAGCCCAACTAAAAGCAAGATATGAGTCTCTTTTGGCTTCCAGGTAGAGGAAGGACATAGTCTATCGTGGCAGTAAAGGTATGGAATTCAGGGAGCAGTGCAAACACATTATCTGCACACAGGAAGCTCATAAGAACAGGAAGTGGGGTGAGGCTATTCCCTCAAAGCCTGTCTCCCAGTGGTGTACTTACTTCACCTCCTAAAGGTTTCATAATTCTCCCCAACAGCACCAACTAGGAAGGAAGAAGTCGAATGCTTGAGCCCATGGAGGGCATGGCTCATTTAATCTACTACACACATGTTCCAAAGAGAATTTACTGTGATTCCATTTCTCGGTATGGGCCTGATATTTCTTTTTCCACCTTCCTAAATGTCATCTGTTGGCATTTGGCTTTCTGATTTTTTTTTAACTAGATATCCCCAGTTATGGTTTGTATGCGTGTGCTGATAACCATTTAATAATGGTTTTAAATCCATGGGCCGGTGTCCATCATTCCTGTTGGAAAATTCTTCAACGATCTCTTTTCTCTCTGTTGCCCCTGAAATTTTGACCACACCTGCATTACCCCATATGATATGTCTCTGGAAATCCAGTCCGTGTAAAAGTTGTTTAACTTGCTTTTTGATATATCAATTTCTCTTAATCTGTTTGTTACACAGATTCCTTTCTTGGCTCTGCTAGAGTACTTATGAGTTTGTTCAAAGAGCTCTGTAGAGATGCTGTGACAAGACACTTCAAAGACGAGTGTTTTACAGTGTTTGTGGGTTAATTTCCTATGTGAGTGTGCCATCATACCTCTGTGGAGGTCAGAGGGCTACTTGAGGCAGTTGGTTCTCTGTTTCTTTCTGTCACAAGTCATAAGAAGTGTCCTTATCTTTCCACTGAGCCATCTCATTAGCCACAAAATGAGTTATTCAAAACATTAGAAATCAATTTCTTACAATTTCAGAACTTTGACATCTGAAATCAAAGTTTCAGAATGTCTCTGGTCCCTCTGAAGGTTTAGTGAAGTAACTTCTTTATTTATTCTCATGCCATTGCCCAAGTCACAGTCACAAGTCAAGATTTATGGCAATGTATATTCCAGTCTTTGCCTATATTTTCACATATACTGCTCCCCCCCCCCCAGTATATGTGTGTGTGTATACATATGACCAATTTTCCATGTCCTGTAAAGGACACCATATGGAAGTTTAGTGCAAGCCCAATCCAGCACGGCTTCGTTTCAACCAATCTTATCTGCAAAAACCTCATGTATAAATAAGATCACGTCCTGGGGTTCCAGGCAGAAATAATGCAGGGCAACACTCTGCAAACCAGTAGTGGACAAATGCAGACTGTGCCTCATCTCTGTTTCTATATTTTTCAAGGTCAACATTTCCATTGTGTATGGCTGTAGGGGTTTCATCATTCCACTGAAGTTACCAAAAATGGTCTTGAATTTTGTGCTTGTGTTTATTAGAATCTGTAGCACGTCAGTGACAGCTGTTTTAATTTTCTCGAGTGACAGCCCCCATTTCCGCGTTCTAAGTCTGATGCCGTTGATGGCTTTGACTGTTGGCTACGCTATACGTTCTTGCTGAATTGAGTCCTCCGTTTTAGTTATAACCAGACATCTTACATGAAACCTTAGAGACTGACGTGTACAAATCCACAGCGCAAAACAAACCTATTTCACTTCTAATTCTTGAGTGTGAGAAATTGAAGACAGAATTTTGACTGAGTATTTGTTAGTATTAGAAGATGATCAGATAAATTACAGAGTGGTACTTATTACATTTTGTTTGTTTATTTTTTCTGTGAGCAGCGGGAGGGACACACGGGTGCTGTGATGCCTGAGTGGAGGTCAGAAGACAAAGTGTGACAACTGGTTTTCACCTTTCACTCTCCGCGTTGTTTTAGGGATCAAACTTGGGCCCTTGAACTTGGCAACAAGCACCTTTACCCTATGATCCATCTATCCGACCCCTGGAGTGATACTTTATTTCTGAGTGAGCTGATTAATTGACTAGACTAAGGAAAGCCTCGTTTCCCTATGGAACATCATTTTGGCATGTGTCTGGGACAGAACTTAGATCATCCACAGATATGGTCTTAGGGACTAATGAAAAACACTGATTCTCCCAGCACAGTGGATGGTATTGAGTGCTACTAACTGTCCCTGGTATGTGTTTAAATCTCCATTTTCCATAGACAATGCACTGCTTATAGACTAAAAAATAATAGTTCCCAAGTCTTTCTTGGTGAACCAGTGAGTTTAATTGGGGTGACTTTTATTGACATGTGTAAAAAGTTACTTATAGGAACATAAGAACATCAATTTATGGACAGCTACCAAATTAAAGAAGAGCTCCCTCTAAATCATCAGACTTATTATCTATATCTATCTGTGTGTGTGTGTGTGTGTGTGTGTGTGTGTGTGTGTGTGTGTGTGTGTGTGTGTAAAACAAGGAGGGGTTGGGCTCTCAATGCTATCCAATGTTCACCTCCTAAGGCCATCTTAGTTTGTCTCATGAGCTACTCCTGCACTTCCTCAGAGTCCTTCATGAGCCAACTTGAATCACTTTGTGTGGAGTTCCCTTCTACAAGGGGATGCCAGGAGTCAATCTTGTGAGGTTCTCATAATCTTAGCTGTCCTAATTTCAAAATGACACCAATCAGGTTGTGCCCAGAGGACAGCATCTCTCTATAATGAAGCTGTGGAGCTCCTATCTGGAATCTGGAGAGCTGGGACATCTACCCTTGCCTGGCTTTGGATTGCTATGTTCTTGGCTTTAGCCTTGGACTGGGCAACACCACTGGTATTCACAGTTCTGTGGCTTGCAGATGGCAGTTTGTGGACTTTCTCCATAATCTTGTGAGCCAGTTTTCACCTTTTTCAAAACCACTGTATCCTGTCTATCTACCCACCATCAATCATTTATCCTGTTAACTTTGTTTCTCTGCAGAGCTCCAGTTAGAAAACCCCAATCAATACAGGAGAAAGAAACTGTTGAAACTCAAAGTAGGTCGGAAATGGTGGAATGTTGGAAAAGAAAACTGATTTTAGTCTAACATGGTCTGTCTGTTTAATAAGTATGTTAGAGAATAAATATCCCAGTGATCTGGAGTTTATATGGTGGCCAACAGAGACATGCCTTTATCAAATTGCTTTCTACTTAAAGAAATGGCACTTGTTTCCTACTGAACCCCATTTTGGGAGAAGAGAATGTGACTGGGGGTCTTCAGTCTGCTCTTCAGAGACTTACCAAGTTACTAGGAAATGCTTCCTGCTCTAATGTGAGGATGAGTGAGGGAAAGAAGCCTTTTGAGAATCGGAGCTGGGTACAGAGCACCAGACTCTGCCTTGTCTAGGGAGGGCTTCCCAATTCTCTTGTCCAGGAAGCCTTACATCTTTCTACTACCCTTCAGGCACCTTCATAAATGTGTGTGTACTTCAACGCTTATATTATAAAACTACCTCCTGCAGTCCAGTGCCCAGGCATGAAGTGGGATGGTTTACCTGCTTCTTTAGAGCTCCACTTTGGCTAGAGGAGAGGAGACAGACACATCAGTCAGGAAATCTGGCATGTTATGAGTTGCAGAAAGGACGAAGACACATTTCTTTAGTGCCTCTCATGTTCCAAGTGACATGGCTGTTATTTTTCCCTCCATGTTAATGTTGTAAGAATTATTGTCCACCACATCCACTGACAATGAAGCCAAGGTAATGACAGATATAATTGCCATGTGACTGGAAAGATCAGGGTCATCATGTCAGCCTCTTTCTTTCTTTAAAAACCTAGGTTTTTATCCTACATGTTGCAAATTATAAGCTAATGCAGGCTCTTCAAAGCAAGTCTAGCGGATGATGGGCACTTGATAGTACCCAAGTGATGGGATCAATCACGGAAGTGATGCTGTTGTGAGCTGACACATATTCTGCAATGCACTATCAGGATGAAGTGGCTACACCACGACACATTGTTTTGCCTTTTTATTTATATATTGCCAGTGTCAACTAAGAAGACAATGTAAACCAGATAGAAGCATTTCTGTTGCAGGGGAAAGCCAAGAAGCTAATGATAAAGCAGGGCAGGACGTGTTCTAAAAGCAAGTTATTTCAATATTTTCTCTGCTGATTCTTGCCCACGTGTTAGGTAATTAACGGCCTTAGAGCAGCCACCCAGGTGGCCCCATAAGCACACTATTTGTGGGGCCCTCACAGAGAATTCCTTTGAAGAAGGAAGGGAAAAAAAATCCCCCGGCTTCCCTCTTGTTTTCTTGTTTTTGTTTTTATTTTTCTATCCCCCCCCCCTTTTTTAATTCAACATGCTTTTTCTATCTCCAAAGACAACGATGCTTTAGGCACAGGATAAGAAGGAAAGTCAAGGTCTCTACTTGCACCCACCCCAGAAGCTTCCACAGATGGAGCAAGAAAAGCAGAAATACATATCATATATATAATATATATTGCATCTTGGCATTTTATGGGCAGAGTAGGGACTGTTCTGCCATGGTGTTGGCGACACTTTCCCTTCTGGCTCACACAGCCTTTGATTTTGGCTCCTGAGCAATGCCTCTCTGTGTGTGTGTGTGTGTGGTGTGTGTGTGTGTGTGTGTGTGTGTGTGTGTGTGTGTGTGGTTTGCGCGCATGCTTTAAAGTGCGGTGAACTGCACACTGAAGTTCTTTTTCTCTGCAGGTTTTGTAGGTGTGACATCTCAGCCCACACAGCCCACCTGCTCCAGTCTCTCTTTCTTTAACAACTGGTGTTTAGAACAGCGGTGCTGACTCTGGAGGAGTTAGCAAAGAGTGAGGCAGCCAAAGAAGCCTGGGGGTACCCAGTCTGTGGAGATCAATTTGGAGCCAGCTGGCCATGCCATGATAGCAAGATCACCTGACCATCAGAAAGCAGGTCATGGATCCGGGCATGGCCACTGCTGGGGCCTCATTCTTGATAAACACACAGAATTCTGGAAGCGTGGGTGTGTTTAACAGCAATGTAAAGAAGTGAAAGCCTAGCCAGGATGCAGGTGTGTGTTTAACACTGCTGCTTTGTTTTTAAAAGCTTTCAGGGGAAATTTGGCTAGTTTTTTCTTCTTTTTTTCTCCATGTGTGAATATGTATGTGTGATATGCATGCATGTATCTGCATGTTCATGTGTGTGTACATTCATGTATGTGTGGAAATATGCATATCTATGTGGAAGCCGAAGGTTGATATTTAAAATATTCCCTGAGGGGTCTTCTATCTTATCCTTTTGAGTCAGGGTCTCTGGTAAACTTTGACCTTTCTGATACAGCTGGTTTTGCTAGCCAGCTTATTCCAAGGCTATCTTGCCTCTACCTTCTAAGGCTGGACTTACAAATGGGTCAGCATACCTAGCCAGGACCTCTGTATATACCGGACCTATAAACTTAGGTCCTCGTGTTTCCAGCAGGTGCTTTAACCGCTGATCCAGAATTCCAGCCACCTGCTTTCTAAAGAGAGGTGTCATGTTCCCTGGCATCTACATAGCCAATCTGAAGGACACTCGGCTTAGCTCTGGGACTCTAGTTATGATCTCTTGTGCCTGGTAGGTGTCTTAGCATTACTATGGTGTGATGAGACACCATGATCATGGCAAGTCTTATAAAGAAAAACATTTAATTGGGGTGCCTTATATTTTCAGAGGTGTAGTCCATTATCCTCATGGTGTGGAATGGTGATGTATAGGCAGACAGTGCTGGAGAAGAAGCTTAACCAAGAGTACTACGTTTTTGGTTCACAGGCAACAGGAAATGAATTGAGACACTGGGTGGTATCTTGAGCATAGGATACCTCAAAGCCCACTTCTACAATGACACACTTCCTCCAATAAGGCCACACATTGTTCAACAGGTCACAACTCCTAATGTGCTACTCCCTTTGGAGACGATTTTTTTTTTCAAGTCACCACAGTAGGTGTGAACAAGGGTAGATAGTGTAGGATCTGGGGTAGATCAGTAGGATGGAAATGCGCAAGAATTGTCCTCTCTACTGGTCATGCTCTAGTGTTCCGAAGCCGTTGACAGTGTCTCCCTGTCATGCCTACTGTTCTCTCTGGGAGTGAGGCTCAGCTCACTTTCTTACTCTTGTACAGAATCATCCATTATTCAGAGTGGGTCTTCTCACTTTCGTTAAGAATCATCACAACCCCCCCCCCCCTTGGACATGCCAGTGAGCCAAGGTGACCTAGTAATTCCTCACTGAGCCTCTTCCCAGGTGACTCTAGGTTGTGTTAACAGTTAAAACTTAATCAGTATTTCCTGGAAGTGCGGGGGCAGCCGGGGGGGGGGGGGAGGAAAGAAGACAGGGAGGGGGCTAGGGAAAGACACTTCTCAGTGATGCCTCTTGGTGGTCTACTTCCATCAGCTAGGTTCCATCTGCAGTTTCTGGAACCTTCGCAAACAGTACTCTCAGACAGATGAAGTGTGCACTACGTAAGCCCATGGGTGATGTTGTCTGTTGAGACTGTGGTGTTTTGTCTGGTCTGAAGATCTGGTGGAGATGTCCCAGTGATCAGACACTGCCTGGGCTCCTTTGTCTGAACCCTCTGGAGGCTCATGAGCACAGACTCTTTATGCTGGGGGTGGAGATCGTTTTCACTAAATACTCCAGGCTCTGCTCCTCAGACACAGAGTCACATTGAGCTGGAAGAGATGGAACCCATAAAGAGTTCAATTTTTTTTTTTTCAACCAGAGAAGCCTGATTGAGAATACAGGAAGTGGCTTTCAGGACAGGAAGTTGATGCTGGTTTCAAACTTGAATACACATTGTATTTACTTAAAGAACATTTAAATATTTTACAAGGAATCCTAAGACTGTATGTCTAGATCTCCTTGGGTTGGGATGCTGCGTGCACACCTAGGGGCTTAAAATCTCTCCCAGTTGAGTCTCACATGTAGACAGAGCTGAGAACCACTGAGCCAGCTAGTGTTTAGCCAAGAATCATACACAGGTGTTCTGCCCCAAGGCTTGTCGTGAGTAATTACTTCTGTTGTTTTCTCATTTTTTTATTGCTTGACAACTTGATACATTTATATAACAAATTTTGATTATTTCAAGCCCCTTCTCTTCCATCCTCTTCCCCCACCCCTGAAACCTTCACCTCAACACATCCCCTCTTAATTCCATGTCCTGTTTCTGTGTGTAGCCCATTGAGTTTATTAAAAATTACTTGTCTGAGCTCAGATGGAAGGTTATTTAGTACTCATAGGGATTATGGGGGATTGTGCTAATATTATTCTACTAAATAGTCATGTCATCAATTTTCTAAATATGAATATTAGTGCTTATGGATTAATTGAATAGTTAGATTATCTTCTAAATATGTATATTAATAATAATGTTTATGAAGTAGTGCCAGGCTCTGCCTTTATCTGAGTAGCTTCTTATTGCAATGGGCAGTGGATGATGCAGGAAACCATAACTAGCCAAAGAACTGGTGAAATTCTCAGTCTTAAAAGGACACCTACACCAGCTCCTCCTGGCTCAGGAAACTGTGGAAGAGGGGACAGAAAGAATGCCAGTGGTGATGTTGGAGAGATGTAATTACTTTCTGGGGAGGAGGGGCCTGGATTTACATACAACAATGTCAGTAAAGAAAAGGTGAGATCATGTGCCTATACCTCAGTGACTCTCAATTTTTCCCAGCATTTCCTATTTCAAGACCAAACAGAAAAATTTGCAGGTGTTTCAGGTCTTTGTGTAACATTTTGACTTCCACATGCCATACCTTGTCCTTAGTGTGTTGATACCACAAACATCATGTAGTGTGACTATTACCAGTCACCCACAGGCACACATCTCTCTGTCCCCTACAAGCCTCTGGGCATCATTAACACTAGACAAGAATAAGCCTTGAAAATGCCATGGCCTTTATAACTTTAGCTGCTGCTGAACTTTCCTCGTTGAAACTAGGTATGTTAGACAACAGGATGGGGAGAGCCGATAAGAGTCGTTACTGGTGATCAAGACTGGTGAAGGGCGGCAGACAGACTCCATCCTTCAGGTGCATCCACAGCACTGATTGCTACAGACTCTGAGGCTCTTCCTGGGATTTGGGGGAAAGCATCATGGGAGTTTGGCTTCCTTCCAAGGATTTTCTGCTGTCTCTCCACTTTCATTCCCCATTAAAAACACTTGTCGGCTGGGCTACATGCTAAGGTGTTTCTGAGTCATCAAGGAGTAGGAATTACTTATTTTCCTTTGAAAGGAGTAAGTAAATCTTTCTGCATGAAATTTGACGTTGAACGTATGTATTTAATTATGTTACAGTTGTGTTTGAATTCCTGCTGTGACCTAATAATGCATTGACTGTAGTAATAATAAATTTGTATAGTTAAAAAATGATTCCCTCACCAAATTATTGTCTTTCTGGCATATATCCCATCATTTTTAAGCACTTTGGCTAATGTCATCCATTTCTCTTCTGGTAGCTCTTCCTACTCACCCCAATTTCAGCGTTCACCATCTTTTATTAATTAGTGGCATTTTGCTGGCCCACCCATGTGCGATTTTCTTGAAGGTACACCGTCTTACAACACAGTGTACATTTCTGAGAGAATGACAACCAGAAAAGGTTCATGGAATTGAAGTGGGTCACTGAATACAGTCTAGAATGCTCCTGAAACACAAATTGATGAGTTACTGCTGTGCAGCATTGCCAATATTGTCTGTTATCAGGCATATTTGTGTTCTTTACTGCCATCTTATATGGCAGGGATTTATTATCTTTGAGTTTTGATGGCCAGAAGTATAAAGTCATATTAACAAGGTTGGTACCCATCGGTTTAGAGTAAAACCCATCTGCTGGCCTCTTCCTTATCTCATGGAAGATATGGTTACTTCATGTTCCACTGAAATCCTTGTATACATCAGCCTTATCTCCTCTTTTTAAAATAAGGATGCAAATGCCTTGGATTAGGATTACCCCATGGCCCTCATCTCACCTTCATTACCTGTGATGAACGTTTGTGCAGAGAAAGGGCACTTTTTATTCTGATCTTTGACACTTTGGCATCAGTGTTGGAGCACAGAACTAACATTATCACTCACAACTTTTAGCCTCTTGTTGAAATCATTCCTTGTTGGCACCAGGGATCTGTGTACTCTTCTGACATTTTTCCATGTCCCATCTCATGTTGTCTGGATGTACAGCTTCCTTTCTTCAAGACCCCCAGTCTCCATCTCCTTGTGAATAATGTCTTTGAACCCTCTTTCTTCATGGCAGACAAAGACCTTCTTTGTAGCCACTATCTACTGAGTGAAGGAGAATATTAACGTCTCTTGGTAATTTGTGAGTTTCTGACTTCAGAGAACGTCAGTTAGCAGCACTCCTCCCCGGTTTCTGCTTCCAGATCCTGTCTTGAGTTCTTGCCCTGGCCACCTCTGATGACGAACTGTTAGTAATGAGAGGAAATAATCCCTTTCCTCCCCAAGTTGATTTTGGTCATGGTGTTTATTACAGCAACAGAAAGCAAACAATGACTTGTTTGATGGATGTATCAAACAGGAACGTCTCCAACTGGATTGTACATTTTTTAAAGACATATTATCTCTCCCCCTCCATCCTAGCACAATGTACTGCCGTGAGATAATCTGTACCAGATAAAAGCAGGAGTAAATGAAACTAGCCTTTCCAGATACTGCACACTGTTAGAACAACAAAGAAGAGCTTCTTCAAAAGTACTTCTTGGCTCTTTGGTCTATGTGTCAAGGAAAGCCAGTTGAATGAGATTCCAACAGCAGTAACCTGCATCCTTGATACCCCTCTTGTTGGTAGGGGTGACTCTGACCTTGACCCTGACCCTGCCTGGTTGACAGGTCCATTTTCTATCTGCCTCCACATTGCTGTCTTATATTAATCGATAGAAAGGTAAACATAGCCACTGAGTGTTCAGGCAGTGCTCCAAGGGTTCCGTGAGTCCTGAGGTAATGCATGTTCAGGGAAAACAGATGATTGTAAGCAATCTATGTCTTTAAAGAAATAAGAGATATAAACTCATTGTATACAGTTTGAAAGTAGAACAAAGTGTCCACATGTAGTGGGATTCAGGTGTCAGCTGATAGGGTCCGAAAATTCTTGTCCAGGGTCCCAAGCTCCTGGAGGGGGTGGCCCCATTGATAAGAGGCTGATGGAACATGGGGAGGTCTCTTCCTGGTTCCTGGCTCCTAGAGAGACATCAGAATCCATCGTCCATCCATCGCTCGTCCATCGCTCAGATACTCCAGTCCCTGTTCAGATGCCACTATAAGCTATTACTTGTATCGTGAGTGCTGATTTATATTCTAATAAATATTAATTTTAGACTGGTTCCTTGTAAGTAAAACTCTGCCTACATCTGGTGCCCAATGTGGGGCCATCCTCTCCAGGAGCTCGGGACCCTGGACAAGTGTCTTCGGACTCTATCAGCTGACACCTGAATCCCACTACATCCACACCTAATCAGTGTTCATCTTTATGTTCTGCAATTTCTATAAACTTGGAGGTTTGCCTAGTGTGTTTACTGTCATGTCTGTACTTCCAGTTCTCTATTAAAGCTACTTCTCTATTTTTTTCTTAATATTCTAGCATAAATATATTTTTTTATTTAAAAATATACTATAAGTAAAAATTTAGTAGTGAGGCATTTGGCTTATGGATTGGGTGACCCAGAAGGGTTCTGATGGCCAGCATTTGAGCAAACTAGGGTTGACCTCAAGGCCACCTATGGAATTCCAAGCTGGTGGACGCAGCCAAGAAAGATTGTGGAAGGCTAAGAAATAGGTCAACAGAATTTACTGATATGAAAGGAGAAAGAAAAAAAATGGAGGAGGAAGAGAACTTCCAAGATTTCAGAGGAATACTGAAGAATATAAAAATTATAATGTCAAAATTGGAATCGGAGAACATTTGGCCTTCCAAGAATTAAGGAAAAGCACCAAAGAAGCACCCAGAAGACCAGCCAGAATAAATATTGTTTATGACTAAATGCCTGTCATAAACAATGTAATGTCAGAAGGGTTTATTCTGGCTTGGAGTTTGGGGGTACATTGTGTCATGGCAGGATATTGTGGAGACTGAGGAGGCGTCTCATCAATCCATTCATCCTTAGGAGACAGATACCTTCCTGTCTCCATTTTATTCATCCCAACACCCAGTATCCATAAAGTAGTGCCACCCACATTTAAGAAGGATCTTCCTGCCTTAGTGAATTTAATCTAGTTAACTCCAGAGGCTAACTAAGCCAAGATAATGCCTTACAGATACACCAGGCTCTTCTAGGAAGATCTTGTCAAGTTGACAGTCAATATTAACACCACAAATACAAATTAAATGGAGCCACATGAACTTGCATGTATATAGATATTCACATGCACACACATGACACTGATCATATTCACACTGATGTGTCTTCTCTAGCTTTAGGCTTCTACTCATATATTATACTTTGTAAAGTACATATATATATATATGTACACACACACAAACATATATACTTTAATGTATTATATTTATTTTACCCAGTGTGTGTGTGTGTGTGTGTGTGTGTGTGTGTGTGTGTGTGTGTATGTGTGTTTGTGTGTGTGTGTTTCAATGGCATGGTAGTCAGAGGACAACTTTCCAATACCTGTTCTCTCCTTCCAACATATGGGCCTGGGAATCCACTCATGTTGACGGGTTGTGGAACAAGTGATTTTATCCACTGAGCCATTTCATCAACAATATAAAATAATTTTTTTAAGATTCATAAAAGTATTAAGCACTTGTTACTTATAAGCTTTATTAATAGTTCTATAAATATAATCTCTCCTATGTCACCTTTATTTTCTGTATAAATAAGTATTACATATGGATCTCTCAACACACTAACTTCTCATGAGTACTTAGGGTAGAATAACATATTCTGAAATATGTCTTTAAGCAAGTCTTGACCCTTGGAGTGAGTCTTGGTGTCTGTTATTTCAGAAGAGCACCAACCAGTGATCGAGCCTTCTATATGGAATAAGTTATAAACAGTTTACTAAGAGAAAGACAAAATTGTCTCAATCAGAAAATGTAAATAACAGCTGCAAACGTAAATAAAGGTAGCCTGAATGCCAATTTTGTCTTTGAAGGAATAGAGACAAGAACGTGTCAGCTTGAGGCGATTTTTCTGAGGGCCGAGTTAATATTGTAAAAGCCATAAAACAGTGTATAATGCATGTATGAAAGGTTATGCACACAGGTTTTGCCTAGTCCAGTTGTCCCTTTTGGCTGGGAGAGGTCAGAGGCTCCTGTCCCAACTGTGGTCCCCATGCTGCTTCCTGTGTCATGTCCTCCTCTTTAGATGGTGCTTGAAGAAGCCTCCCAACATTGACAGTGTGGTCAGTGTATTCACACTGACTCACATCGATAGTCTTTAAAGACAGACCTATTCTGTTTCACACCAGAGCTCTGAATTTTGTCTTCTTGCCTTTGGTTAATTCTATTGTTTCTGTGAAAAAGCCATGGCATAAAAGATATGAGGTAAAGGAAGCTGTATTTATGGATGCTTTCTGGAAAGGTCTTCCCTTGCTGGAACTCTCCTTGGAAAGGGTCTTTATGGACTTCACTTTGTTTATATGTAGCTGTGAGTATCTCAGGGGCAACTTAACATGTCACCCAGGAAGGTTCCTTCTGTCATGTTCTAGCCTTTCACCCCAACCTTTCAAGAACATCTGACAAGACCTGGGTACTGACTAGAAAAGCTACAGGAAGCTTTTCTAGCTCCACATAGATGTTGCTGTGATGGTCAGAGGGCCACATGTGGTAAGGACCTGGAGAGTAAAGGAAACAGGCTCAGCTTTAGGAGTCTGAAAGGACTTCTGTGAGGAAGTGACCCTGAAGCTGAATTCTAGGTGGATACCACCCCCTGTACCCCACAAAGAAACCAACTAGCTAAAAACTATTGGTGATTATCATTACTTCCTTCTTTCTGCCAAAGAACTTCAAAGCATTTTCTAAGCTTTCTTGCTTAGTCCTGATCTTGGACACTGAGTGGGAGAAGATGTCAAGAGAGTCTTCATTATGATTATGCCACCATACAATAATCTGCTCTTGGAAATAATAAATTCCATTTTTTTTCTGGGACAATGTGAGTGGTGGCTAAGTAAACTTAGAGCATGGGTGGAGGCATTCAACTGGACATGGACTGTGCTCTATCAGCTACTCCTCAGGGGTCTTCTCACTCTGAATTGTTCTGACACTGGGAATGCGTCTTGGAAGATTTATATAGCATTGTTTTTGTTATGATAGTGTGCTTGGATGCTGACTAATATTTTTACAATGAGCTAAGATCTGATGAACATGAGTAATAATAGCATATTTTGGCAACAAAACAAGAATGCAGAATTTCTAAGAATTTTTTTCTATCATCAAGAAATGTCTATTTCCAGGGGACAGAGAACTATAATGATTTTGACCTACGAAGCCCAAATGGCTATAATGAGTTTGAATTCATTATGTATATATTCAGAAAAATATGTTTATTGATTGATAGGACAATTGTTTGGATTTTAATAGTCACTGTAATGACAGCAACAGTGTCTCCTATTCATAGAACTGCCAGTTGTACCAATAGATTAATCTTCTTGTGTCCCTCTTTGTTATCATATATTATCTGAAAATTAAAGTGAATTCAAATCTAAATTCTACATATTAGAGAGCCAAGAAATTAGCATGTAAAATGGTTAAGGAGTTTACATTTGTCTACTTATTGTACAAAATTTAAATATAGGCACTGAACTGTAGGCTCATTTTCAAAACAACAAGGGACATAGTTGGGCTGTTCCAAGAAATATTATTTCTTGCTGTTAGAAGAGACGGGGGCCGTGACTGAGTCTTCTGATGGAGTTCTGGCTCTGTCTGTGAAGCATCCACACTCGTAGACATCTCCCAGTTTCATTATTACATTATTCTTAAAAAAACAAATAGAAGGGTAAGTATTTGGCTCAGTCATACAGAGAATTATACATTCTGTTATTTGTAAAACAAGAAATAAAATCACCTGGTCTAATATGCTTTTAATAACAGAAATTATAAGAATAAATGTCTGAAAATGAACTAATAGTTGGGCATACATGTCATATACATTAGATAGTTAGAAACATCCTAGAAATTTTATTTTTACCTTCATGGTACATAAAGAAAGGAAAGCTAATTGCCAACATTTTGAGGCATCTGATAAAACACATTGTTCACAAGAATTGCATGGAGTTGAAACCTAACAAATAGTTCTTTGATGAGTTGTTTTAATCTAACATAATTCCCCACTTAGGCAACCCTGTCACTATAAATACTATAGGCTTACATTTTAGCTATTTTGCTGTTCTGTTTGTGGGAGAAGTCCACCATGACCAAAGCATCTTTTAAAAGAAAGCACTTAGATTGGAGGGTGCTTACACTTTCAAAGTGTTAGGCTGTACCATCACAGTGGTAAGTGTGTAAATACGCAATCAGGCATGGGCATTGGCACAGTAGCTAAGATTTCACACATGATAGTCTAGATGAAGGGGGGAGGGTAAGAGAGAAGAGAGGAGTGGGGAGAGAGGAGAGGAGGAGGAGGGTGGGAGAGAGACTGGGAGACTGGGCCTGGTGTGGGCTCTTGAGACCTCAAAGCCCACCCATTGTGACTCACCTCCTAATCCTTCTTAGACAGTCAATAGTTAGGAATCTGGGAACCAGACATTCAAATATATGGCCCTGTGTGGGCTGTCTTCATCCTACACCCCCATGGTTTATTAAGGGATTTTTTCCCCCAAATTCTCTCCTGCTAGTGTTGATGTTAAATCTTCTCAAGTAAGTGTCCTATGCTTAAGAGCATCACGAACAAAAGCGCTCTCTAAGAAACCAAAGTGACTTCATTTTATTTGACAATACAGAAGTGGAAATTTTAGAGAAGCAGTTGAACAGCATATACTTCAGCAATTATTATGGTGGATTTTACTTCTCGAAAGTAGACATAATCTGATTTGTGGCAGAGGTGGAACTTGGGTTCTCAGCCAGAACTTCAAAGAGTTTGTAATCAGGACATATATAGGCTTTGACAGTCAACATGAGGAGGAACAGAATTGGTGTGGGGAATGTAGGGATTTGTGTAGAGCAGGTGACTAAGCAAAACTTTTGTGAGGCTTCATTAATATTCAGAGAATTAGGCAATCAGGTCTTAGAAGTTCTATACCATAGCATATGACAGAAATGATGTTCATCTGAAAATACTCAAAGGTTTTCTTTTCTTGATAAAACATTCATTAGAAGTCAGATGCCTCAATCACATTATCTTTTAAGAAATAAAAATAAACTTTTAAATACACTGCTTCTCAACCTACTTAATGCTGTGACCCTTTAATACAGTTCCTTATGCTGTAGTGACCCCCAGTCATAACATTATTTTTATTGATACTTCACAGCTCTAATTTTGCTACTGTTTGAATTGTAATGTAAATACCTGTGCTTTCTGATTATCTTAGGAAATTGCTGTGAAAGGGTTCCTTGACTCCCCAAAATGGTTGTGTCCCACAGGTTGAGAAATATTGCTTTGAAGACTCATGTTAATATATGTCTATTTTTGTTATGACCCATAACCCAAAATGCCAAACAACTTGAGTTAGTATACCAATCACTGGTCATGGGTCTTCAGGTTGGTTTTTTATTCCTACTTAACTCAACCTTGAGTTTGGGAACAGGGAGGTTCTATTGAGGGATTGTCTTGATCAGGTTGGTCTGTGGGGGACATTGTCTTGACTGTTAATTGATGGCAAATTGATGGCAAAGGACCCAGCCTAGTGTTAACAATGTCATCCTGGGCAGATGTTCTTGGGGTGTATAAGAAAGTAGGATGAGCAGTCCATGGGGATAAGCCAGTGAGCAGCACTCCTCCACGGTTTCTGCTTCCAGATCCTGTCTTGAGTTCTTGCCCTGGCCGCCTCTGATGACGAACTGTTAGTAATGAGAGGAAATAATCTCTTTTCTCTCCAAGTTGATTTTGGTCATGGTGTTTATTACAGCAACAGAAAGCAAACAATGACATGTTTGATGGATGTATCAAACAGGAACGTCTCCAACTGGATTGTACACCTTTTAAAGACACATATTATATATATGTATTTATATATATATGTATATATATAATGTTTTTAAATCACTAGACTTAATTTCTGATAGTAATTTTAGACATACCCCAAAATTTAACAGAATATTCAAGGACTTCTGGGAACACCGTCCTGCCCTTTAATAACTGGCTTCTCTGTTATTAATGAATTGTAGTAATGTGGCATGTTTGTTAAATGATAAACTTACATCAATAGACTTTTTTAATGAATATCACATTTTGTGCTTCAGTTCACTTTGACGGAGTATATCATTTAAGGTTTGACAAATTCACAGTGATATCCATATTGCATCATTGCTCACAGTGTACTAGATGTGAAGGGTGACTAAAGTGGATGTATGGCAGTGACAAGGATGATTCTATAAACTCTGTGGCCACTGAGCACAAACAAGTTTTTTACTGAAACATGTATCATTTGTGTGCCTCATAAATGTGGCTAAGCAGAAGAAATTGTTATTATATTCTATAAGGCCAGTTGTGGCTGGAGCAGGAACATGATGTATATTCCCTATACTGATAAATCAAATTTGAATAGTTCCTGTAGTCGGTATACAGGATGACACAATGACCTACTTAGGACTTAAGTGGTGACACTCACCCTTCAAAGGTTTGTGAATTCCTGCAGTGTGCAACACAGTCTAGGACCACATACTCAGTAAGCTCGCACGATATGAGCTAGATTTGTGGCTCTATTTGCATCCATAAGGCGTTTCAGGTAAAACTAAGTATTTTCTGTTTGGAGTGATTAAAGAGCCTCTTGGGTAATGACATCTCAAAGAGCTAAGATTTCAGAAAAGCAAGACTCTTCAAGGGCAAGTAGGGGCTCCATGGCCATTTTCTCCTTGGCACATGTGCCAAATCTCTTCATAAGATTTCAGGCTGAGCATCTTAGATTTGCCCAGACAGAGGATTGATGCTGTGGGACAGAAAAAGTGGGAGAGAGTTTGGCAAGCTTGAAGAGCTGTAAATAAAACCAGAGACTCGCATGCCAGAACTGTTTTACCTAATAAGGAAGAAGCACAGGGCAGGAAGTCTCTGGAAAGGGGAATGGGGCTCTTCTCTACTTTGTCTTCACAGATGTCTACTTTGTCACAGAAATAAGAGCTTGTATCTCATGTGGGTCCTCTGATGAACACTGGAAGCTGTGAGCTTAAATCCTGCAAAGTGTTATGCTAAGCCTGGCACACACTTTAGGTAAACTGAGTTTTACATAGCTTCTGCCCAAGTCTGATGCATGTTACATACGAATTTGATGAAACTGGTCACCCTCCACCTCACCAGGCAGGAAGGTGATGTGCTATCCAAATCACCTAATAGACAGCAGTTTATGATTCAAGTGAGAACTCAGGGCTAGGTAGGAACATGATAAGAAAATGTAGACAAGAGGAAAAGAGCTACAAATTATTCTGAGGTTAGAAGTAGCAGATAGGCACTTAAATAAACTATGATTGATACCATAGAGAAAGGGGAAACAGGCAAATTTGACAACTGAATCCCTGAGCAGGTGAAGAAAAAAGGGAACTGTCAGTGTCATGGGGAAAGCAGTAAAGAAAAAGGAACTGGAACTGGTAGCAAAGGAGGGAGCCGGGATAAAGAGGTGGTGAATCCTCAAGGGAGACCAACTCAGGGACAGCCCTGCCTTGTGTATCGATCTAATGCTGCCTATCACAGTTGCTCAAGCTTTACTCAAAACCCCGGTCCCATCACTCCGGTCCCATCACTACCTCCTTCTGTTATTCCTTCTATGCTTAGCTCAGATTTTTAGACTTATCTCTAGAGATTTTTCTGTTTCTAGGACCTACATTGGGCTCTGTATCCTGAGTCAGATTCCTGGAAAAACAGCATCCCTTTCAAGCCACAGGTATTCCCTTTTCCTTTGTCATGGAAAAAAGTCAGCTTCAGCTGTGTGGCAACTGCTCAGATTCCAGCACAAATCTCACAGTCCTGTAAGTCTCCACTCTGATGTCCACTTTGTGGTGCTATGTTGTGTCTCTAATAAAGTTTGCCTGAGGGTCAGAGGACAGAGTCAGTCACAGATTTAGCCATGAATGTCAGGGAGGGGTGGCACAGGTCTTCAATCCGGCACTTGGGATCTCATCCCTCTGCTCCCAGTACTTGGGAAACAAACAAGCCTTCAATCTCAGCACTATGAATGTGGAAGCGGGAAGTGAAATGGCAGAGGGAGAGAAATGTAAGGCGGGAGGAGCCAGGAGTTCAGCCTTTCCCCTGTGGCGTCTTCCATTTTGGCTGAGGACATTTGGCGGAGGCATCAGTCCGAGGATTCCTGAGGAGCGGCTGTGTCTTGTTCGTCTCTCTGATCATTCAGCTTTTCCCCGATATCTGACTCTTGATTTTTATTATAAGACCAGGTTGAAAGTACAATACTATTCTCTTTTGCTTATTGACCTATAGATCAATCCTGAGTTCACATGGAGCCTCCCCTCTGTCCCCTCTTCCCTCTGTGCACCCTCTCTGGCACTGAGCCTCTTTACCTGGCTCTTCACTCTCTGCCGTCATCCATCCTTCTTCACCTGAGTCTCCAGCCCGCCACTATCCACCCCTGTGTTCCTTGGTCAGTAGCCTATCTTCTCCAACCCCCCCCCTCCATTCATCCTCAACTTTATATGTTTCTTTCCATAAACTCCTGCTGTGCATTGCCCTCAATCTATCTTTGTCTCTTCACAAAACCTTTACGTTGTAACCATTTAAAGACCTGGTCCCTTAGTGTCTATATCACTGTATCTCTCTCTTGTACGGGATTCTTTTCTAACATGTTCATAGTTTCCTACTCGGTACTCAAAGAAAAAAAATATTGCTAGCCTGAGACCTTGCTTTCCTTGGTGGTCTGAAATGGTGTGGTGGGTATGTGGAACCATGCCACTATGTCTTTGTTTCATATAGTATGGTGTTGTCAAAGGTATGCAGCCCTAAACTGTGCTGGTCCCTGTCAGCTAGGTACAAGAAGTCAGTACTTTATTGTTTGCACATTATATTCTGGTCGAAGGCCCTGGAAGTTGGAGGATCATCCACAGATACACTGTACCAATCCATAAATGGTTCTCAGGCAAGCTCCTGATTTTTAGAGAATTTCCAAGGCTTTGGTTTTACCCGGAAACCTACTTGGACAAGTACAGGATGTGAGATAGTGAGACACCACTCTGGAGTCAGAATTCTCTGGCTCCCTCTCTGCTAGAGAGAGAAAGCCACAAAACTCTGAGGTATACTTTGGAAAACCGTCTTACTTTGCCCGAGTGAATGTCAGATCTACAGCATTCGTGGCAACATGATTCTTTTCTTGGCAAGGGAAATTTTCATGGATGCCCTCCTTCTCCCTTGCCTACAATGCACCATCCGAAGAACTTAGAAATAGTACAGCTGTAAGGATATGAGTCAGAATTAGCATATCTGTGGTTTTCCTGTCTGATTCTCCAGGTAGCTTAATGAAGTCTAAAATGTTTTTCTACATCTCCACATAATCCATGTAACGTTTCACCAGCTAACTTTGAAGGAGAACTTTCAAGGGTCCAGTTGATCTCTTACTGGCAGGAACCCTGCATGTGAGCCGGTGGGACAAACAGAATGGATTATTATTCCCTTTTCATGTTAATAGCTGAGCTGACAGTACCACTAAACTATTAAAATAAGCATTTCACAGGGGAAATGTGAGGTGAGTTTGCATAATGAAAACATATAAATTTTAGTAGAGAAGACTTTGTATATGTATCTATACACATATATTTATTGCTCATATATATACACACACATATATAGTCACATAGGAAATATGTAGTACAGATTCTAATTGGTCTTAATAATAAAAACTCAGAGCCAAAATGCTAAAAGATCATCAGAGAGACAAAGGAACAATCCATAGCCACTTCTTATCTAGCCAACTCACCAGTTGAAAAAGTGGGCTGAGCTCCTGTGTTCCTCTGCCTTACATTCCTCTTTCTGTCCAGCCATGTCTCTCCCTGTTTCCCCCTCCGAAGTGCTGGGGTTAAAGGTTTGTGCCTCCACTTCCAGGCCTCTATGGTTAAGTAGTTTCTAGCTCTGCCCTCTGATCTTCAGGCAAGCTTTATTTGTTAGCGCATAAACAACATATCACCACAGAAACATATATTCGAATATGTATATTTTAATAGACATATAAAATGCATATGATAATACAGCATAACATGTCACATTAATACTGCCTTCCTTGTTAGTATTGTCATGATGGAATGTATGCCATGCACATGGCAGTTATTTGTAAGGAGACATTAGAGTTCCATAAAAAGGAGATGAGATTATAAGTTTTTGTTTAGTGATAAATCTTATTTGTTGGTTATGTTTTTCAAATGAATCCAGGACTTTAGGAACTGATGTTAATATGGATGTCCCTGTCTCCAAAGTCATCTCTCTATTATTGTTTAGAAGATATTTTTGCATGGTTTCATTTTGCTTTTACAGCATGTTTCCACATTCTTTTCACACGCTACCAGCCTTGTCACCCTCCTCAGCACCGGTCTTCGGTATTTCTTCCTGTCCGGGTAGAAGACTCATTCTTCCAGCTGCGGAATCTTCCTGAGTATCCCCTTCATTTTCTCTGGCTTCCTTCCCTTTGTAATACTGGTTTTATATCTTGTGTATCTGTGCCTCTGTGCTGTGGCCCCAGTAGCACGCAAGCCTTTGGTGGACAAGATCTTAACCATCTTCTGGGCAATATTATAAGAGTTTATTAAGGCTAGCTGCTTTTTCCCATTTGGATTTACATAATTAGCCCAAAATATTTACCCCTTTCTCATCTGATTGGATTTTACCTCTTATTCAAACTTTGCTTCTTAGATTGGTTTTCTTCCAGGACTGTTCTTTAAAACATAAGCAAGTCAAAACTGGCCACGGTAGAGAGTTCCCTTGATCTGATAAGAGACAATTACCCAACCAAACCAAACAGACATGACCTGGGAAACAAAGCATTCCTAAGGGGACAGACTTTTGTATGCTTAAGTTCAGGGATGACACAGCTAGGTTCTTGAAAAGTCCCTTCAGGCTCGCCCTATTGTCATTGATAACCCAATCAGTGTGGACATTTCCCTGTCTCCACACAGTGAGGCTTTATAAGCCAAGAGTGCAATCAGCATGGCCTTCAAGATGGCTTGACAGTACTCTTTGTTCAAGGGTTGGAAAGACTCAGGCTCACATAACTCAGAGTCACCTGCTACCCCTGCCCTCTACATTATGGGGTCATACCTCTTCCTGGAGAACATCTCTTCACTTTAACACAGTATAGTCCCCCTCTACAAAAGGAAGAGGGGCTACATATGCTAGCCGTCCTATATAAACCTGGGCTTCCTTGACTTGGGGTATGCTCTGCTGTGGTGTAGACACAGCTTTAGACACAGGCAAATCTGGCTCTGCTTCCCAATGCCACAGGGATGTTTTATGTCTGAAGACTTCTGAAATTCCAAAAAAATTGTCTCTCCTCTGCTCCAGGGACATCTTGTTTTATGTCAGAACATCTGTACATACATAAAAATGAACATCTACCCAGCTCAAAAAGAGAAAAAAGTGCAATGAGACAGATCATAAAGCAGAGACTGACGTCTCCTTTTCGGGCGGCATGATCATTAAAGGATGCTCTAAGTTGCCAGAGCTGGTGTTCAGAAAAGGATGTGGGACAGGCTAGTGGGGCCCACGGTGCATCACGGTGGGTAAGCCGGGGGCCCAAGCGTTTGAAGTGAGAAGAGCAAAGGGCCTGACATTAAGTCAGACAGAAAAGAGGCACAGAACAAGTGGCCCATGTCTGCGAGCCAGGAGTGAGCCCAGGGCTCTACAGCCATGTCTTAGGAAGCCTCACATCAGTCCTAATCACAGTTCATGCAAGTCATGGTGATGCGCCAATAACAAGTCCGTAAGAAAGAATCCAAGTCGAGTAACAAAGAACTATCTAAACACTGGGAGTCGACTCAAAATGTGTGGGCAGATTGTATGAGGCACTGGCTGAATTCAAGTGAAGAAAAATGTCTAAGGCAGAGCCATTTGGCTGTCTAGGGAAGGCCCAGAGGGTTGCCCTCAAGGGCCTCATTAGATTTTTCATGGTTTCGGGGGGACAGCCCGTGGGTCTTTATCAGAAGTAATGAGCAAGAAGCAAGCTCAGCTTCAGTGATTGTCAAGATCTCTATAAATCTGTTCCACCTTCTTAACCTCCGTGGCCCAGGGAACTGAGCTGATGACACACTTTACTCTGCTCTCAGGAGAGTCATGATAAGATAATGATATGCGTGTCAACTGGAGTGTGTGAAACTGGCAATCAGGATTAAGCTGGGGAGTGTCTTTGGGAAATTCTCAAAATACAACCATGGGTTATGTGAACTCTGCCCATTCTATATCCTAAATGATTTCCTTCCATCTGTCCTTCTTTGCCAAGCCTGTTGCCAGCATCCTATATAAGTCTGCAGTCTGGCTTTGGTGGTTGATGGAGACTCATTACTAAACTTGCTGTTCATTTAGCTCCCTCTCATTCACAGTTATTTGTTCAAAATCAGGACACTGGTAGAATAGGCATTGTGTGTATGAGGGTCAGGCAGATGGAAACCATATTGAAAAATGGCACTACAATCTAACAGCTGGGTTTTTCCTTCCTATAGACACCAGGAAGCCACTGTGGATACCAGCAAGGGCAGGAACAGATTGAGTATTGTATCTGTGTGGTTGTTCTTTGCATTATTGCAAACCCTTCAACTTTATGGAACTTAAGGTGAAACAAACACTTTCTAATTTCCTAGAAATTCTGATCATTGGCCAGCCTGGGACTGTCTGTGAGGACACAGGTGTGTTGTAGGATAATCTTTTTGTACATTGTAAATATGTGTCTCTGCCTAATGTGCCTTCTGACTGGTTTGATAAAAAGCTGAACAGCCAATAGCTAGGCAGAAGAGGATGGGCGGGACTTCCGGGCAGAGATGGGAACTGGAAGGAGGGATCTAGGCATGGGAATTTCTCCAGTAGACTTGGAGCAAGTTGGACAAGCTGTATTGAAGAAAGGTAAAGAATCATATGTCAAAAGTTAGATTAAAAATTAAGGGTTAACTAAGTTATAAAAGCCAGTTGTGAACAAGCCTAAACTAAATGTCAAGCTTTCACACTTAATTAGTCTCCATGCCATTATGTGGGAGTTGGTGGCACAAATGAAGACTCATTACACAGGTATGAAATATTTATGCATGTTCCAGTGTTTCCGTGTGCTCACCCTCACTGTGGCACCTTTTCATTGCATTATGTTTTCAAGTTTTGTTACTGCAGTGTCTAAATATCTGATAAAATTTATAAAATGAACTTTTCATAGAGGTTCCAATGTATGTATTCTCTTGAGACTACCTGATTCAAATGTTTACATAGAATCACGTGGGTCACTACAGGCATTCAAATATTTAAGTTGAAACATATACCTGAAGTGATGGAATATATATTTTAATAAAGATATAAAGAAGTGCATAAACATAGTAGGTATGAGACATCTTGGTTGCATAATGATGCATTACACAGTATCCAGTGGGTTAAATGAGTGAAAAAATGGATAAGAAGAACTATAATTATCTTTGCATGTGATTATGAGATCTCCAGCCTGCATTGGAGTGACATCTGTATCCCACAGTCCCACACTTTGTGTCTTTCACATTATTGTTCTTCTGATAGTTTTTGAGTATTTGCTGAGAGCAGACTATGTTTTATATTTAAGCATCTGTGATATTAATTTTTGTTGTTACCTTGATGAGGTGAAGACTGTCTAATAGCTGTATAGAATCCCTTTGGGTAGATCTGTGAAGTTGTTTCCTGAAGGGACAAATATTTGAATTTGTAGGCCAAGTGCAGAAGGTCTGTGCTCTCCAATGTGGGTGATGTCACCAAATCTCCTGAGGTCCTATAGAGGGCAGGGGAAAGGAGAGTTCTTGCTGTCTGCTGATGCAGGTACACCCTTGTCTCTTGTTGCCTTAGTTAATTTTATTGTTGCTGTGATAAAAATAAGCTGAACAAAATCCATCAAGGAAAAAAAGGTTCATTCTGTCCGGGTGAGGGTATAGTCCATCATGGCAAGGATGTTACAGCAAGCAGAGCTTGAGGCAGCTGGCATGGCTTCCACAGCCAGCAAGCAGAGCATGATGGATGGTTTTGCTCACCTGGTACCCCTTACTCTTTTATGCCATCCCGGATTTAAGCCCAAGGAATGACATCATCCTCCTCCAAGGTCAGTCTTTGCTCTGCAATGAACCTGATGGAGATAATTTCTTCTGGACATGTGCAGAGGATAATATAATCTAATAATATCTCACAGGTGTGTTTGAATACTTGCCTCCTAGGTGATTCTATTACAAATCTTGTCAATTTAGCAATTATCAAATTTATCACATACATATATCATCAACACATCATATTCTTGGGGCTTTGATTTTGAATTTATAACAGGTTCTCTTGCATTATTCTTGGACTCAGAAGTTCACTATCTACATTTCTGGGTTTTTAGATTTGAAATTACATTCCATAAGACTCTTTAGACTCCAGTATTCTGAGAAACAATTTAACTAATGTCTGTCTATTATCTGTCTGTCTGTCTACCTATCATCTATCTATATATCTATCATCTATATATCCTGCTTTTTCAGGAGAACCCTAATACATGATCTTTTTTTCATGTCAAGAACTACAACATTAGGAACAGAAGATTCATCCAGACAGTAACTAATTGAACTGAACTTTTCTAGGTTGTATATGTGGGGCACAAGGGGTTCATGTAGCTGTCCCTGTAATTTGTATGAGCACCTTCAGTGCCTCACTATGAGTTTTCTGATGCTCTGTGATCCTGAGTAACTCAGCTCATCCAATTATCCTTCCCGGGTTTGTGGATCTACTGATGTGTTAAAACTGGGGAGAGTATGTTTGTTCCAGAAGAAGTAGGGACAGCCCTGAAGCACACAGTATCCCCATGTGGTAAGCTCTTGGGCTCAGACAAAAAGAACATAACTGGAAGATAACTGAGCACATCTGGACTAAGGTCTTTGGTTATGTATATATTTTCTTCTCCTGCCATTTTGTAGACTTCTCCAGTAAGCTTTGATACTTCAAACCGAGGGCCCAACATCCCAATTCTTCAGTAGAAAGATGCTCTCAGAATGTGGGATGATTATTGTACAAATCCTGGGCCTTTAATTATGCCCCAAATCATTTTCTAAAATGTCAGTTTTTTCCTTTCCACTTCCTCTCTCCAGAACAATACAGAAAACTTAACAAAATGGCTTTGGCCAAAAGCAAACTTTAAATTTTATTACATTTTAAAATGAAGATTTTATAAAGGATGTCACTCCACATGATTCGTGTCCTGGTAGACAGTCACTCTGTGCCTGGTTTCTTAGAAAATGCATCTTGCTTCTTTAAAAGCCTTCTGTCTAAAAACTGATAGGAACTGCTGAATATACCAGGATGCACAGCTTGAAAGACTAATGCATGTGCCTTTAATTAGCATATATTAATTATGCAAAATAATATGTTTCATTATGACATTTTTATATATGTATAATGCATGTATTATGGCCCATGATTTTCTCTAAATAAAAGGAGCCTGCTACTGGTTCTTTGCATCCACCCACCCTCCACAGATATGTACTGATTCTCCACCAACATCACTGAAAAGACTTTGAAGAGCATTTAAGTTTTAAAAGTTGATTTTCATTAAAGGAGTGTGAATACATTAACAATCTCTGCAGATGTCTGTGCAGGAGATTCTCACCATGATCCTTCAGCTCCCCGTGACTTTGCTTATTTCTAAGCTGAGGTGAGAGAGAAAACACTACTTAAGGACACCTCAAACGTCATGGAGAGCTGAGCTGAGCTGTCACTCATCCCCATGTCAAGGAAACGTAATTAGGAGGATGTCAGAAGATCTAGAGAAACACTCCCGGGAGTTCTGAAGCAGGGCCAGTGTTCCTGTCTGCCTCTTCTGAGTTCTGTTTCTGGGTCTGGACCTTCAGGAACTCTTCTGGAACCCTCTCCCATGTCTCTAATCATTGTTTTCACCCGTAATGCTTCCCTCAGCATTTTATACCAGAGTTCTTAGGTGCAAATAGTCATCACCCCCAAAAACTATACGAAGTAGCAACAGACTTTTTATGGAGAAAATGAATTTATTCAAGGATCCAAGTTAATGCAAGTGATAGACAGGATGGGAAACTAATAGAATGTGACAGAGTTAAGAGAGTGGGCAGCAGACAGATGAGTGTTGGAGTCCAAAGATGCTAATAACTCAGAAAATACAATAATGCTACTGGCTCTAAAAGTCTTCATTGGGCAGAAAAGCCTAGGTCGATATTCAACTCAAGGCTAGCAGCTAATGGGGATACCAGGGACAGGGTTAAATGTCTTTTTAACCTACAAAATGTGTGAATTCCATTCTTTCAAGTTTTGGAAGAATAAATAGAACAGGTCTGGTTCAGCTTGCTGTGTCTTAAAGGTAGTTAGTTACCAGACCTCATCACCTCTATTCAAAGCTTTCTCATGACAGAAGGACCATAGCAGAGTGTCATGTTAGGCTGCCCAGAATCTGAAGGACAACCCACTTCTCTGTACTGCAATCTCGGTAGACTGCGAAGAAAACAAACGTGGGAAGGATCCAAGTCCACAGGCCCACCATGGGCAGTATGCCTTTCTTAGAAAGTCAAGGATCCTGGAAGCAACCATAGCAGAACAAGGAACCATATATGAATGATGATGAGAATAAGGGTTACTTCTTCAGTCAAGGGGTACTTCTCTCAGCCACCCTTCCTAGTTACAGGAAGCACATTATGGCTCCTGTAGAGACTGCTGGGCCAAGTATTTCTAGCTACAAAATCTGGAGATAGTGTGGTGTGTCAAGCTCAAATCCATGAGATTTATAAAAACCTCGTCTTGGCCAATTGTTATGAGTAGAAGAATGTGGCCGCTTTTGGGCTTTGAATGGACTTTTTCTTTCTTCTTGTCCCCCCTTTGTTTCCTTCCTATTTTCTCCCCATTTTGAAACACGTGTCTTATCAGCCTGGTTGTTGATTATTAGCTACCAAACATGCCATTGTGCTTGATTAAGCCTGGCCTTTTTGTATAGACATTTTCAAAAATAAATCCCTACAAACGTAACAATGAGGAAGAAAATAAACCCGGCCCTGAGCATGATGTTCACCAATTATGCTTCTGATTTTCCCCTCTTTGTGCTCATTCCAGAGCCAGAGCAATTTTCATCTCCTTCTGAGTGCTCCCTATTGAAACTGAGTGCTCCCCATTGAAAAGCTAAGTGTTTCAGATCGGATGGGCAAGACTCAGTGCTTTGCATCCACACAAGCTAAGGACACACCATCTGACCATTAGCACCCCACTGGGCCTCACAAGGATCATTTTGTTTCGGCTGAATGTCATTTCAGCCAGTAACAATTATTTACTTCTGGAGGAAAAATTTGCTAAGGGACGGGAACCAACTGGTGCTTTTTGATTTCAAGGCCTGCTCGCTTATTCCTAAATTTCAGCTTGGGAAAGAAATTTGCAATTACCCCCTGAGAACATGCCATTCTGCAGGCATCCTGATGGCTGATGGCTGTGAGCCTGATAAGGGAGAATGCTTTGTTACAAGAGGAGCTACCAGGCTCCTCATTAAGCAGGGTCTGAGACTCCATTTACCTCTGATGCTGGAAAAATTCCCCAACCCTCCTACTCTGCCATTTCATCGAGCAGAAATGCTGCTGAATTTGTTAGTTTTCTCATCTACAAGTAGGGAATTTAAAAAGAAAATACGAATTTCTGTTGCTCTACAATGTTGAAAATTCTTCATGGGAAAGAAAAAAGATTCTTTCTCTGAAGCCTAAAAACTCAGTTGCAATAATTATCTTGTCTGTGCCACATAGTACCGTTGATTTCAGTCAGTTTGTCTGGATCTTGTCCACTGTAATAAGGGACACAGTGGTAGTTCAGTATATCATTTACATTTGCTATTGGGGAAGGTCTCCAGTGAAGGCCTAACAGCCTCCCGATGCCTCAGCACAACTGCCACCTTCCAGAGAAGCCCCTACTTGCCCAGTCTGAGAGCAATATGCAACACTTCGCTGCTGTGGGGAAAATATTTGTAACTCATTCATAGTATTTTTAAGAAAAAATATCAAATATGAATGAAAAGGACCCCAAAAAGCTCACATAAAACCATATAACACTGGTTATCTGACATTGGGGTCAGCCTGGTACCCAGCTGTAAATTTTCACTTAATCATTTTATTAAACCAAGCTCCAATAGTTGAACTCATGTCAACATTACCTCACAGCAAAGCTCATGGCCTCTACTCAAGCTGAAGCTATGTGTGGTGGTTGAGTGCAGTCTTTCTCTCTCTCACCCAGTCAGCTCCCAAATCACAACATAATTAATTTCTTATTAATTACGAGAGCTCAACCAGTTGTTTATGCTTGTTTCTAGCTAGTTCTTATAACTTGAATTAACTTATATCTTTTAAGCTACATTTTTTTTTTTAAAACATGGCTCGGTTACCTTTACTTTATAAAGCCCATACTGCTTGCTCTGTGTCCCTGGCATCTCCTCACTACTTCTTACCAGTGTCCTCTCTGAAATCCTGTCTAGCTATTGGCCATTCAGTTTCTTACTAAACCAATCTAAATGACACACCTTCACAGCATATTAAAAATTATTCCACAATAGTAAAGATTTATGTATTTGGATTTTTATATCCAGAAACCAAGAAGTTATAAACTCAAGACACCACTGTTATTCCCACTGTGGATATCACTATTTTGACAAGTTCCTGTTTAATGCTTTGTCAGGGTCTTCCAACTAATATCCTTCCAGTTTCCCATTATTAAAATGAGGGTATTTCAAATCGTGTGAGGCTGACATAGAAATCGGATTACATGGTCCAAATAAAAGTGCACATTAGAATGCTTGAAAGCGTTGGCCATAGTTTGGGATTTACCAAACACTGGTTTTCATTTTTGGAAATGCTCTTGTAGATGTGCTCTCATGAGTGAAGATGCCAGAGTAGAACAGATTCTGTGTCTTTCCCTGCAGCCTTACACATCACTTTTTTCTTTTCCACTTCAAGCTTTCTACGTTTTGGAGAGAAGTTACTTGCAGCTTATTTTTCTTTCAGAGTCAGGTTGTTCAGGTACATTTGCTTTTACTCCCGTATGTGGTGAACCGTGTTTGGTTTCATGTTGGCTAATGAAGGAAGGAAAAGAAAGACAGTCCTTATTACTGCAAAATTGGGCTGATTTTGGCAGCTAGTGATTATAAATCTTACTAACAATATAGAACAAGTGAACACATTTGTCCAGCATGGCAGGGAGTCTGAGGTAGGTAGTAGCATAGGACTCTAGAATGTTCCAAATTTCTTCTGCTCTTACTCTATTGACTTCTGCTTATAAATTTGTCTAGTAACAGGTCCAGAAATGTGTCATGCTCACATAAACATGCCATAGAGCCTGGCAGAAGTTTAATCACCTTTGTAACGTGTTCATGAGTGAAGAAATACTTACTCAAAAGAGAGAACCTTAAATGCCTTTGAATCGGCTTGAATAATATATACTGGGTCATTCCAGGGGAGGCTCAAAAGGGGGCAGAATGGCATTACTTGGAATTGGTCCTGTGTAGGAAATAGCTTTGTTGACTAGTCAGAGGGGAGGTAGAATTGGTGGTTGGTTGGGTCATTGATTCCAACAAAATCATTAGTAAGTATGTATGTCTGCATGTATGTAGGTATGTGTATATACATGCATGTATCTACCCACCTACCACTTAACTCTCCCCCTCCTTCCCTCCTTCCCTCCTTCCCCCTCTCCCTCCCAAACTGCACCTTTAGTCCATATTATTCCTTCTCTCCCTGAAATTCATCAGAATCCTTGTCTCCTATTCTGTTATTTAAGTATTTTAGAGCATTTGTGGAGAATAGAAGGTGATCTCATTTTAATAACATTTTCTTTGAAACAAAAACTGACACCCTAAATAAAATTTATTTTAATGACTGTACAAAAATGGTTATTATGAGTATACTACCAATGGTTTTCCTTATCAAGAAAAAGAGAACTAACTCATACAGTATGTGGTGGATTGAATTTCATACTCAGGTCATATGGACTAATCTGAGATTGTTCAGACTCTCACCCTCATGTGGAGGCTATTTGTTTAGACAAGGCTGGGCCCATTCAGTGTGACTTGACAGTAGATTATCTTAGAAAAAATCTTGGAAAGCTTTTAGAATGCTATCGGTTCGTCTAGTCATCTACCTTTTCACCTATAAGTAGGTCTCATCTCCTGACTGAATAATCTAACTGAACCTTGTAATTAATATGTTGCCTCTAATCCTAGTAAACGTCATGTATAAGATGCTAATGATATCCTCAAAGAACAGAAAGTTTACTGGAAGGTCTTATGATTTAGATTTATTAATGGATGGTAAAAATGGGTGCCCATTATGACCCTCTTGGAAGAATACTTGTCCAAGGGAAAGACCTTTCTCCAATATGTGGAGACACCAATATCTACCCAGACAAGGAAGGCACACAAATAGTCATACTGACTTTGGTCATATTAGAAAACACAAATCAAACTATATGTTGTATATGATAACACTTAGATTATTAGTCTACAAATACAGCAGATGAAATTAGAATGCAAGGTGTTGTGGTGGGCTTCAGGTGTCAGCTGATGTTGGAAGGCACTTATCCAGGGTCCTGGGCTCCTGAAGGGGATGTGACCAGCCCTATTCAAGAGGGGCTGCTGGCATCTTGAGCGCCCCGTTTGTTCCTGCCTTATTGAGAGACTGGATCAATGTCCATCACTTGGACCATTTGATCGCTCAAGTGTATTCCTAAGCTGTAGCCTGTTATTGTGAGTGTTACTTTGTTTTCCAATAAATATTAATCTTGTATTGGCATATTTTAAGTGATTTACTGCCATATCTGGCACCCCACTTTGGGCACCATCTGTTACAATATGGTTTCTTGGCCCCGGTCGGTCAGGGGTCCAGACCCACAGACTTGCAGTTCCAGACTGCTTTCCGCCTCACCACTGCTTAGCCCCCCCCCCCCAAATGCCTCAGACACTTATGTTAAGTTTGTGGTGTTTGGCCTATAGCTCAGGCACATTGCTAGCTTGCTCTTCATCTTAATTCAACCTGTTCTCATTAATCTGTCTGCCATGTGGCCCATGGCTCACCTGTGTTTCTTACATGTTTCTTTTTTAGGTATCTGGCTGGATCTGTCTCCGACTCTGCCCTTCTCCTACCTATGCTCTGATTTCCCCTCCTACTTTTTCTATGGTGCCTGTCATGGGCCAAAACAGCTCCCTTATTTAAAGACTGATATTCACAGCATACAGAAAGACATTCCCACATCAAGGACAAAGGGCAGTGAATGGCTTCAGAGATGTTCACAGACAAGTTCAGTCTTCACCTTCTACCATCCAATGCCAAGATGCAAACACAACCTGTAATGTCTCAGGGTAAAATGACATATAAGCACATGCTGCCTTCTACTTATACTGTTATTTCTAATCATAAACTTGAGACATTTCATTAAAATTCTATGGCACAGCTGCCATCATACAATGGTATTTTCCCACTAAGTATTGACACAGATTTTACCACAGTCTAATCTAGCTTGATACTTATGTAGCCCAGGCAGGTCTTTAGCACACATCAGTCTTCATATCTCAGCCTCCCACTGCTAAAGTATCAATGCAAACCACTAAACCTAGCTCAAAATATAAGAGGAGTTTTGAGAATGAACAAATATTATTGTTTGGGTTTATTTTTCAGTTTTAGGGCTGAACGTGGAGCCTCATGCCTGTTAGGCAAACAGTCTACCACTCTCATGCTTGTGAGGCAGACAGTCTTCCACTGACCTGTATTTCCAGTCCTCAATGGGGCTGCTTTTAATAGTGTTTCCAAGTGTTCACTGCATCTAAAAACTAAGTCAGGGAACCAGAAAGAGAAACCTATGAGTCATCAGAAAAGGCAAAGAAGGCCCTTGCCCAGAGGAGTGACTCTACAAGTCTGTGTATATAAGATCTTGGGAAATCAGGCTCAGAAAGGGAAACTGGAAACTTCTGAGCCACATCTAATCAAAAGGCTATTTATAGTATTAATTAATATAGTGCCTACTTGAAGTAAATTAGTTTGTATAAATAAAACACAATATAAGTGAATGTCTTAGTTTGCGTTCCTATTGCTGTGACCATGAGAATTTTTATGAAGGAAAACATTTACCTGGGGTGGTTTACAGTTTTAGAGGTTTAGTCCATTATCATCATGATGAAAAATATGGCAGCATGCAGGCAGACACAGTACTGGAAAAGGAATTGAGAGTTCTCTATCTTGAGGTGTAGGCAACAGGAAGCTGGGTATAGCTTGAGAGTATGAGACCTCAAAGCCTACCTCTACAGTGACACACTCCCTCCTGTGAGGCCACACCTACTCCAACAAGGTCATACTGACGAATAGTGTCTCTCGCTATGGGCCAAGCATTTAAACACATGAGTCGTGGGGATGTGCTTATTCAAACACAATGAGTTCACATAATGAGAAGATTTTCAGCCATGATTATAAATTGAGATGTGGGGACTACTCTAATTTCCCATCTATAAGACAACACTTGGATAAAGAGCCCCTGCTTGGTGGACCAATAGTTCTATACACCTAGTGAATGATGCTCTGTATCCCCTCTCTGGACCTAGCCAGGTATTCAGCTGCACATACCTATGCAGGCAGATCTTCATGCTGGCCAACTTCCTCCAGAGAAAAGTGTGAATACCTGTGCTTCTGGTGACCCTGTTGCTGTCACTTCTGCAGGCTCAGCTTGCAAAAAGTCTTCATGACACCGAGTTAATGACACCCCTGTGTTTGTTTTGTTGTGTATCGCCATCCACATAGGTAGCTTTGTTCTTTGCCATGCTGTTGAGATAACAGCAGATAGAAGAAGTCCTGACTGTGTTGAATACAGCATTCCTTCAGTGTGGGGCTCCAAACACACAGGAGAAAAAACAAGCCATCCTCATCAGTGACAGTGGCCCAGTGAAGGCTTTGGTGTATCTGTAAGAAGGGGGCATGAGTCTATTGGCTCCACTTTGGAGATGCTTCTAAAATTTTCTCCCAAGGCTAAGGATGAAATCTGTAGGTGTTTTGAGAAGTCTTTAACATGTTTACAATCTCCCATCAATTCTTTGAAAATCACTTTGATATTTAATAGATAGATGGTAATTGAATAGATAACCATGATCAGGTCTTACAATTCATTTATTGTTAACTCAGATCCTGAGTTAGTGGAGATATTACAATTTAAGAATGGTGATTAAAAAAAAAAACAGCAAAATCATATCTAAGCACTTTGTATTGACTCAACCTAGTTAATTCTGTACACTAAGTTTTTATGTTCTACCAAACCAACCATTGTCTAGTTTTCTCTAATGAATAAAATACATTGTGTCAAAATTGTCTATATTCTTTTGCACAGATTTCTGCCTACTTCCATATCAGTTTCAAATAATCTTCAGATCAGATGATTCAAAAACTGTGAATATGTAATGAGTGTGTGGAACAGAGCTCAGCTGTCTTCACTGAGGATTTTGTTCAGTGCTGTGTAAGATCTATTGTGGTTATATAGAGGACAGAGTCAAGACCAATCCAAAATCCCATCAAACCTTTCAGCCCATGTGCTTATTTTTTTTTAAGATAGAAGCCCAAGAAATGAGATGAAAGACATTTGTGAGTGTTTTGAATTCAGTGTTTGCAGTTAAGCATTTGTGATTCATGTTTCGAGTGTGCTTTTGTCTTTCACATCCATCCGTCCTTTTATGTTTTCACCAGCCTCCTGGAAAGCTGTTACCTTTTTATCTGTGGCTTCTTCCTTTGGCCTTTGATCTGCTAGGACTTTTACCCATTTTTCTGGGGAGGTGTCTTGGGTCCAAGAACCTTCCATCCCATCTATCCACATACTGAAGATGCACACAGAACACAGATAGACCTTCCCTTCACCTACAATATGCACAGGGTTTATTTACGGTTTGAAAATGAAGCAACCATTCACAACTGTCTTGGTGCTCTTTGCTATCCTAATGGCTCCTGGTTTTATTTTGTTTTATGTAAATTGGGTCACAGATGTTTTATTGCTGTGGAATGCTTTGAAATTATCTCATATGTTCAGAGGGAAAAGAATCCTCTCAAAATTCATGCTGAAATAATTAAGCTTTTTAATTTCACTGTCAGGTTATCAGAACAAGTGATGAATCTCTCTTTATATTGATGCCTGCCTCTGCACACATGACTTTTTCCTCTCTGTGCTACTGAAAGTGCCTTTGCCATGTTATTCAGCATACAACCTGGAGGCATTTGGTTTAGCAAAGTCTCAGACAGGATTACCCTGAATGTCAGTCCTGTCCCTCAGAGCTATCACTGGATGTTCTGCAGGCCCCTGGCATGGAGACCAAAGGATCCACAAACCCAACTCTCTCCCTTATTTCCTTTCAGGCTCAGAAGTACTAGAAGGATCAGTCTGCCCGTGAGACAGATTTGCTATGTGGAGGTGACTGATTTCAAAAGTTTCATCTTTTCTACAGTGAGGCAGATATACAAAGGGAGGCATGTGCTGGACCTGGTCAGCCTCTGATTCCGTGAGGTTTAGGTCACTCCCATGTATTTAAGAATCTCCTCCTATGTCAAGAACAAATGACTTCTGAGCATGGTCACACCTGTAATCCCAGCACTTGGCAGATAGAGGCAGGAGGATTGCTTCAAGTTAGTGGTCAATCTAGAGTACACGGTGAGTTCTGGGTTAGCCTGTGCTACAGGGTGAGACTCAAGCAAATGCAAACAAACAAAAATCCCAACTACAACAAAAACTAAGCAAAATGGAATGATGGTGCTTCTGAGAACTCTCTGGAAGGTAATCAGACAGTGTGCCTGAGAGTATAATGAGGCTGAGTGTTTTATAAGTGACCTAAGGACTCCTTAATTATCCACAGTCCTGACAAGAAGATTTGGAGTCTGTTGTCTCAGAACCAGTTAAGGTTGTAATATTCAAGCAGGTCCAGAGTTGCTTCTGCTTCTCTCTCTTCTTCTCAGTTGATGTGATGTCTGTGGTGCTAGCATCCTGGAGTATCAGCAGAAGAGGCTGATCTCAGATGTTAACAAGTACTTACAGTATCTTAGGACAGGCTGGATGCCCTCTTGGCATGGGTGCACTGTTACATCAGAAAAGCAAGGAAGTGGTTGCCTGAGCAACCTCCTCCTGGTCCTCCTCCCTTCTCATGGGTCCTTCTGTGTGGTAAAGCAGGAGCTGGTGAACATTGGCTGCCAGGATCAGAGTAAGTGTGAAAGATTCTGTGGGCAGATGTTTTCTGTGGACACCTCTCCTGCACCATTGTCCCATAGCAGAGACAGGCACAGGACCGCAGAGCCTGGTTGTGTTTCAGTGGAAGGGAAGAGGAAGCTCTCAGCAGGCTGCAACTTGGCAGTTAACAGAGACATTTGTGATTGTCAGGAAACCGAGAAGAAAAACTTTAGGCACATTGGGATTTGCATTTTGTTCAATTTCATGTGGAGGAAATGTCAATCTTCTTTCAATGTTTTCAGTCATTTAAAATAAAAAAAAAATACCACCCTTACCTTGAAGGATATACTAAATCGCCAAGTGTAGACCACAGTGTGACCACCTTGTAGAAAAACTCAGAACTTTAGGAACTGGACAATGTTATCTCATACATTTCCTTAGGTAAATTAAAGCTTATGTCTCTGAGACAAGATGCCTGGCAGAAGCAGGGTAAGGAAGGAAGGGTTTACTTGGGACATGGTTTCAGGTGGCATAGTCTACCATGGTGGGGAGTTATAGTAGCTGCAGCCGTTGATAGGTGACAGCAACAGCTTGGATAATAGCTTGTTCACATCTTGGTGTATCATGGAACAGATTGCTAGAGCAAAAGCAGGGCCAGGCTTTAGCCACTCCCCTCCCTGCCAGGAGCAACCTCATAAGGATTCTACAACCACCTAAAACAGCACCCATAGCTGAGGGACCAGTATGCAGACTCATGAGCTATGCAGAATTACCCACATTGAAACCACAATACCATGAAATTCCCCAGAAAAAAAAAATAGAGATCATTTTCTAGGCAAAACTATGCCCTACCAAGTATGTGACCTTGACTGGCAGGATCTTCCTCCTGTACATGCTGTCCTTTTTATTCATATAGCTTTGCACAGTGTTTCTCCTGCTTCCTTGGTTCTCTCCTGGTAGCATCCATCCAGGTATTATTTGTCTGCCGATATTCACAGCTGGCTCACCTGAATTAGCCTGAATTCTGATGTCGGTATTCGGGACATGGAAGTAGCCTTTCCTGGGAGATGAGTAGCAGGTGTCTGGAGAATGTATAAGGATTTGCTAATCTTACCTGAGATGCTGAGCCCAGTACTGACATGTAATCTCAGAACAGAAACTGAAAGGACTGTCTTCCAAGTGATGTAAAATTCAAGGGACAGTGGAGACTGAAGATAAGCATTTTGCAAAAGCCATAACTTCTCTGACTCACCCTGAGAAGTCCTAACATTTTCAAGGTATTTTTATGCTGACTGGAACAAATATATTCTGTTCCTTGAAAGGGTTGTGGGACACCATATGCATGATGATCTAGATTTGCACCTGGAGCTTTTCAATGGCTCCATAGTTAGTGTACAAAGTGGGGGAGAATGTGCATAACTCGGATTGGGATGGCTACCTGGTTAGAGCCGTGTTCTGGCCGAATACTTCCTTCTACGATGCTCCCGCTCTCTTCCATGCAATTCTTAGGAGACGCTGTCTTCTCCGTGTCTACTCTCTTTCCAATGACCCATCAATGTGTTGTTACTGTCCTCAGTTCTTGTCCTAAGATATGAGAACCTGGAAATCCTAACAGATGCTCACCGACCTGGTACTCACAGATTGACACCATTCAGAACTGTGTAATCACCGGACACCAAAGTTGTGTGAGGGAGTAACTGGCCAGTCTTCTCATCACTGGTATTAGAGGGAGGATGATTCCTAGATGTGCATGAGAGACTGGCACAGTAAGGCGAGGAGATCCTACCTCTGGTCCTGGCTGCATATCATAGCTACACCTGAAGTTTATTAAAACAGCTCCTTATTTCCCTACCTTACCCTGGAGTCAAATTGCATTAATATCTTAGAGGGCAGAAAAAAAACAAAGGTATTTTACAGAAAATCCCTAATTGACTTTTACTCAGTCATCTGATTTTAGACCAGTGTCTATTGCATTTGACCCTGGGATATTCAGAACAAGACCATGTCTGCATTGTACCCACATTGGCCCGCCATCTAGGCACCTTGCATTGTTCCTGAAAGCAAAGTATCTTGCAATTCATGAAGATTCCTTTTGTTTATGTTGTTAATAACAGATGTGGGAAAGCAACATGACACATGCTTGCTTAATGTGATCAAGGCAATTATTCATTTATTCATCTCAGCTCAGTGCACTGATGCAAACTGGCTCTATAGATTTTGCAGGCATGGCCTTTATGAGTGTGTAAACAGAAACCTGTGTCGCATGTAATAAATCATCTCCAGGCTCTCATCCCTGTGCCTCCTGATGCAGTGAGCACTGAAGGGGAAACAGAGTATGAGAACTGATTTCATGCTATGAAGACCTCAGAGTAAATCATCCAAGAATACCAGAGCAGAGGGTTGCCCTTTATCAATAGTTATCCAGCAGGGACCAAAGAACAGGAGCTGCAAAGGTGAATGGAAGCCTCTTCTGTTGGGATTTTTGCCATTTAACCAAACTAAAACATGAAGAGGCATTGTTTATGAGGGGTTGGTATCTGGTCTGCATGCCGGACTGATGCAGATTCTTGTCTCATTCAAAAAATTTAAATTTAAGCACAGATTGCAATGTAGAAAGGAAACTTTATTCAAAGCAAAAATGATATTGTAGGTCAGATACGCTGCCAAGAGAGACGGAGTGCCACATGCGTTAGAGAATGTCTCAGGTCCCTGGTCATTGTCTGGGCCTTTCCCTTATGGTTCTGAAAAGAAGAGCTGGTTGCTAGTGGATGTAGCAAATATGGTTTTCTTGTTTGACTGACAGGCTTGTGTTATCTAGCCTTTTCTCTACTGTGCCTTCACTTCCCATGATGCATCTAACTTTAATTATATGAATGCCTAATAATGCATAGACAGAAAATTATAATTAGGGACTTTCCCCCTGAAAGTTCTCTCAGAGGACACTGAGCATGAACTCAAAACCTGTCTAAACTGGTTGGTTACCCCTCACTAAAATGCCCAGATATATCTGAGAATATATGGTATTTTTATTAAAAAGTGATTTCATGTGTGAGAACAATATTTACATCACGGTCACTCCTATCTACCGGCTCAACTCCTCCTGTATTTTTCTCTCCCTCTCAAATTTATGACCTCTTCTCTTAAATTATCATTATATATAAAAATAACCTTCTGAGTCCATTTAGTATTCTTACTATTACATGTGTATATGTCCATGTGAATGTGTATATAACCATTTGGGATTGGGCAATCCTTCAGTGGGCTTCTTCCTAGAGAAGACTGGTTTATCCTCTCTCTGCAGCCATTGGCTCCCTGTAACTTTTCATCTAGGGGTACAGCCCTCTGAGATCTCCCCATCCACGACAGTATGTCTGCTGGTGGCGCTATGTGAGTCTTATTTTGGAGACCATGTTGTTTGGATGTCATGTTTGCACCTCTCTGTCATGAATAGAAGCTGATTTTTTTTCTTAAAGGAGGAAATGCTTGTGTGTATTAAAAGTCAAGAGTCACAGGAAAGAATGACGCTGTTTCCGTCTGTGTTGAGTTGGCCTATCTACATGCTATGTTGCCTGATTGGTCTCATGTGGCGATATATATTTAATTAAATTAGCCTGGAATATCAGAAGACAGAGCCATCTCTCCAGCCCTTTTTGTTTGTTTGTTTGTTTTTCCAGACAGGATTAAATGTGGAACAATCCTGGCTGTCCTGGAACTTGCTTTGTAGACCACGCTAGCCTCAAAGTCACAGAGATCCTCCTGCGTCTGCTTCCTAAGTGTTTGGACTAATGGTGTGCACCACCACTACCTGGCTTTCATGGCTTAGCTCCACGGTTGACTCTCTGATATTTTCAATTTAAGAGTTCAAGTCATTCTCCTGGTTCAGCTTAAGTTAGCAGGGATTAATGTCCCCAGCTGAAGAAGCAGGATGAAGAGAAAAGGAAACTCATAACGGTGTAAACATCATGTCGGAACCAGCTCCAGTGATGGGCAAGACCAGCACATCTAACGAAGCAACGCGCATTTGCTCACACTGGAGGGACGAGGCACTCCACACACCACACTTGGCTTTGTTGTTTTCTGTCAAGCAGGGAACCAGCTTGTTGTAGAAAGATGAACAGTGGGGATTAATTGTCATGGACCGTAGAAGACCGACAGAAGGCAAGGGTTTCGTGTGGTACTGCTGATGTGTTGGACCAGTACTCGCGACATGGCATCTTCTTGTCATAGCAAACTGGGATTTAGGAGATAAGAAGACAGACACGTAGTAAAACTGAAAATAAACCAAATAGACTGAGAAGTCATGTCTGGGCTTTGGAATCAGGAATTTAGGCTCCAGTGGGATGGGGAGTGGGAAGATCTGGTGGTTCCCTCATGACCTTAACATGGAAAAAGTTTGCTCACACAGCAGATATTTGCACAGCTCTGTGTTTTGTGGTAAGAGGTTTCTGCCCTGGACTTTTAGGCCTAGCCTCAAGGTTTAGACCTACAGACACACAGAGACACACATACACTTACAGTAATTTTAGGCTGGTCAACCTAAGGCCCAGGCATATAACTTGCTAACTCTTTACCCTTAAACTAAACCATGACTCTCATCCTATTCAGCCATGTGGCTGAACCTTTCTCAGAGCAGCATAGTTGTCCTCTGCATCTTCTGGCTTGTCTCTGGCATTCTGCTCTGTTCTGCCTGTTCCCAGAGTTTTCTTAGTCTGGTAGCCCCACTCATACTTCCTGTCTGCCTTTGGCCAATCAGTGCTTTTTATTAAACTCATAGGTGGGACAATTATTTACAATGTAACATCATAAATCCACTACAGTGTTTGGCTGGTTCATTGTTCTTGTTTCTATGATACTTTAGAGACCAGGTTAACCATAAGCTCCTCTATCATAAGAATCAGGATTTTAAACTTCTTTTGAAACCACTTAAGAATATGTATATTCATTACACACACACATATATGGATCTAGCAATACATGTAGCTGGATAGATTTGGAAATTCTATTTACATATGTGTAAATATGTCTAGATATATAATACAAAAATGTACACTATGTTACGTTTATAAAAATGTATCTTAATTTTATCACTACTAAAATTACATATATATATGTATATAGACAAGATAAATGTCAATTTCTCCTGATTATTGTATTTTTGCATTAGAAACCCATTTTCATTTTTGAGTGAGTGCGCATGTGTTTGATGTGCGTATGTGTGTAAATCAGCTCACACATGTTATGGTGTATGTTGTAGGCAGGTCAGAGAACAGCCTCCAGCGTGGGTCTTCTTCCGGCTTGTTTGAGAGAGTGTCTTGTTTGCTCTCCTTCTGGATCACTCACCATTGTGTCTGCTGTCACTCCTTGAACCTGGAGCTTGCTGATGTAGGTAGTCTAGGTAGTGAATTAGCCTTGACTCCTCTTCCTCTGCCTTCTGAGCACTCAGATTATAGGCAGACTGCCACAGCCACTCGGCTGGTTAGGTTTTCTTCATCCTGACACAAGGTAAAGTCTTATGGGAAGAGGAATCCTAGTTAAGGGATTGGCTGCCCAAAGGCAAGTCTGTGGAGGCATTTTGTTGGTTGATGATGGATGCAGGGATTCCATGCTACTGTGAACAGCGACACCTTTGAGCAGATGCTTTTGGGTTGAGTAAGAAAGCATGCTGAGAAAACCCTGGAAGCAAGCCAGTAAGCAGAGTTCCTCTGTGATCTCCAGTTCCTGCTTTGAGGTTCTCACTTTGAGTTCCTGCCCTGATTTCCCTTCCTGACGAACTGTTACTAGGACAATTAGGCCAAATAAACCCTTTTCTCCTTATGTTGGTTTTGGTCCTGACATTTCATGACAGTGCTCAAAGCCAACAAAGATACTAGGCAAATATTCTATCAACTGAGCAGCCAACCAAATCCCTATTACCTGATTTTTATCTGAAAAGCTTCCGACTTCACTAATGTGACTGGAGATGAATGTAGTCAAAAGTTTCTCTATCCTCTCCATGGCCAGTCCCATAGCCATTTAGTCCCAAATAATCACACAAAGGTTTATATTGATTACAAGCTGTTTGGTCTTTGGCTCAGGCTTATTACTTGCTAACCCTTACTATTAAATTAGCCCATCTTTCTTATCTTGTGGCTTGGTACCTTTTCTCAGAGCAGCATTTTTGTCTACTTTCCTCTGTGTCTGCTGACATCTCTTTCTCCTCTTCCCCTTCCCAGAGTTTTCTTAGTCTGTTAGCCCAACCCATATTTCCTGTTTGCCTTCTGGCCAGTCAGTGTTTTGTTAAACCAATAAGAGGGATAAATATTTACAAGGTTCAAGAGCATAACCTCACAGCAAGATGAGGGTCCTTCTAGGAGGGAATTCATGTGTGTATTAAGGTTCTGAGTGTAGCTGTGGAAAAAAGATCAGACCCAGGAGGATTAGTTGTGATGGGGTGAAGACAAGACGTTATGTTGTCTGAACTACCTCCAGCCTAAGCACATGGGTAGATATGGTAATTTAATGATGGATGGAAGAGTTCACTGTCAAAGGGAAACCAGGAGGAATGAACTTAATAGAGCTATGGTACCATTTCCATCATCCCTTCTGGTTGTGAAGCAACCATAATTTCTGCAGCTGTCCTAGGAGCTAGGATGATACAGCCCTATCACATGTGAAGTTGCCTGTTGATAACTAGTCAGTGTGGGGCTGTGATACAAACATGATAAGACCACTTTTGAGTATGCCAACTCTGTCCCTGGGGTCTCTGTCTAATCTTGGTGGCCTGTGAGATATTACATGGTGAGTCCACTGGGCCATGGCCTCAGCATCCTAGACAAACCCCCTCCATGCTGCTGTGTGCTTTGATGACATCCCCAACATGAATTGATATAAGCAGCGGGTGTCCCCCACCCTCTCACTTAAAGATGATGATAGCATCAAACAAGGGAAAATATCCATGACCTCTTAACCTTCCTGAAACACAGTCCATACTCCTTGGATGTCCCCAGGGACATTGGGTAACAGCACATTAGGAAAAACATGAGACAGCATTTCCTAGAGAGTCTTAATTTGACTCTTGCATTTTTTAAAGCCAATCGCACCTAGTGAGCGATACAAAGGAAGATCCAGGAGCTAAATTAGGATGAAGCCAAAGCATGTTTTGTTCTCACTCTTTCCTGCCTTTTTTTCTAGAAAAGTTAATGTGATGCAATTTATGTTTCTATTCAAGGAAAGGCGTTCAGCCCAACTTGTTGGCTGAGAGTCATATAGAAGCCTCCAGCACACATTCCATGTAAATGTGACCCTAGAAAAGTGGCTGGCTTGCCTACTGGGCAAGAGTCTGGCTGCTGGAATGAGGCATCAGCTCTGAGCTTCAGAGAGAATGGAGGCAATGGCTCTCACCTCTGTACCTACCAGCCCTGTTCCGTTGATGGATGTCTTTCCTCATTGAGTCAGCTTCTGTGCACATTCTACTTCTGCCTCATGTGCTGGCCATGGAGGTCAAATGAAATGAGACTGTGACTGAACTCTACAGGTACAAAGAGTCCAGAGGTCGAAAGAGGCCATTAGCATTGCTTGCATCCGTTGTCTTACCAGCGACTGAGCCATGTGTGATGGTGACTTCACAATTGTATTCTATTCTGACTGAGCCTTTCTGGGAAGAGACGGCCATCTGCATTTTAGAGATGTAGATTTGAATTCTGAGTATCACCTGGATTTTTGTACGTAGGCCAGCTGGTGGACTTCAGATTCAGGGTGTTAGTGTCCATCTTGCCTGTCCAAGCAGTGTGATTATAGCAAGTCACTTGGGTTTGGGCTCTTCTTTTGCTAGCCCTCTATGCATCACCAGATAAACCGGGATGCTTCCGTTGATCTTTGCTTTCTCGGGTTTTACCCAGAATTTGGACTGACCAAATGGACTGGCTATCTGGTATTGGTAGACTTACTGTCCCTTGGGGGCTGGAGCCTTGTATGCCCATTGGTTAAACTTTACACTTCCTTGATAGCATACTCACCGGCAGGACTTAGCATCAGACTTTCTTAAAAAAAAAAAAAAAAAGAAAAAAAACTCCCCCAGGTTTGGCAACTTTCTCCTCTACCCATTGGAATATGTGCTTTCTAGAGCTGTGAACTGGGCTGACTGTAGCATGAATGATTTATCTGTGCAGGCCCAAGCTACCAGCTGAGGCTCAGCATGGCTCTTGGAGTTCACCTCCCTTACCTGCCTCTCTGCCTTGCAGGCCAGGGTGTCACTTCATATTCATGATCCTGTAGTGTGACTTTGGAGGTCACATCTAGACCTTGTTTCCAGGACCCCTTTTCTCCGTAGCATTGCCTTAGGCTTGGAGAATTCAATCATTCATTGTAGGGAAGAGGATGACATTTGTGCCTTGGAACCATTAGTCATTCCTTTCTATCCAGACCACAGTGTCCTTCAGAATGAAGGTAAAATGTGAATCAGAAGCCACTTTGCAGAGTGCCTCTGTTCCATGGCTTCCTCTCAGCATCTACTGGTGTACTTTCTGATGTCATTTCTGCCTCTCCACAATATACCGACTCTACACTTTATTGTGTGTGGTCACGTGGCCTTTGTTTGAAGAACTGCTGAGGTAGGTTGATCTGACAATGGAACCACTGAGCCACAGCAGAGTCATTTAGCAGAATGCTGCTGGGGATGGGGGAGATGTTACTGAATGTAGTGGTTTGTTGGCACAGCTGTGTGTGATGTGCCTATACTATGTGATGTTTCAGAGATGTCCTGGGATTTTATGGAAGAGTATAGGACTACATCTTATAGCTTTCAAAAATGCTTTTTAAATATTTTTGAGAATTTTATTTATGAGTACTTTATATAATTTCTATCCTTTCTTTTACCCCCTAACTTCTCCAGTGACCCTTCTTAACCTTAAGCTTTTCCCCTTCAATTATTATTTTCATATACATATATAGACATATATTAATATGCATACATATGTATGTTTATACCAACCTACTGAGTCCATTTGATCTTGCATGTATATGGATTTAAGGCCCACAACATGGAATAAGATAATCTAATACGCAGTTCATCCCTGAGGAATTCTAATTCATCTATTAGTTGTCATTAATTGTTGTAGCCCTTCATCCAGGGGTGGGGCCTTATGAGTCCCCCTTAGAAACTGAAATGTAATTGATGTGATCATCATCATGCAGATTCTATTTAGACTTATTGTGAGATTTTTACATCTGCAGCAAAGACACCTCACAGCAGGGTGTCCTGGCTTTTACAATCTTCTTGCCACCTCTTCTGAAATGTTCCCTGAGCTTTGGATGCAAGAGTTATGTTATAGATGTCCTAGTTGGTGCTGGGGACCGCATAGTCATCTATTCTCTGCATTTTGAGAAGTTATGAATCTCTGTGCTAACTTCCACTTAGTGTGTTGAACTCCCTGTGGCCTTAGTGTAAAGAATAAACACAACCCAAAGGCATCTGTTGGTATACCATGCATGTAGACCTTGTACAATAACACAGAAGGGATGGTTCGTACACTAAATGAGAACTTATGGTCAATGGAAACCAACAGCACAAATACTTGTACTGGCCTCCATCAAGGGACCTATGTCATCTCTTCTTTCAGACAGCAGCTTTGTGTGACATGCTGGCTCTACAGCTTTTAGGGCTACACAGAAGCATGATACTAGGTGTGTGGACTCATTACCTTTTCTGAGATAAACTGCCTTTTGGCTGCATTCTGCAGAGGTGTTTAGGAAATTGGGAGGCAGAGCTACATACAATTTATCCTGAAAACAATCCATGTTAACTGGATCTAAAGATTGTCTGAACTGGATCTAGCAGGAACCGAGATAGTTTCATTTAAACTTATTGACCCATTCATTCTATCTAGACCTGTGAGGTTTAATTTTTATATTTTTGCAATGTGGGCATTAGTTATTAACGTAAACATGTTGTGGGATTATGCTTCTGTATACTGTAAATATTTGTCATTGTAAATATTGATTTAAGAAAATGCTGATTGGTCAAGTAGCTAGACAGGAAGTAGAGGTAGGACAACCATATTAGGAGAATTCTGAGAAGTGAAGAACAGGGAGATGCAGAGGAAGCTGGATGAGAATGCCACATTGAACAAACAGGTGCCAAGACACATGGCTAAACATCAATAAGCAATATAGGTTAACTTCAAGTGTAAGAGTTAACAAGTCATAAGCCTGAGTCACAGACCAAACAGCTGGTAATTAATATAAGCCTCGGTGAGTTTATTTGGGACTAAGTTGCTAATGGACTGTAGGTCTGGATCTTGGCGTTAAGATCAAAATATGCAACTGGCCAAAAATATGCAACTACATAAACATTCATAGTAAAGAATATGCATATATGTATTGTGTGCGTACATATGAAATCTCACAAAAGGGAGTAACTTATAGGAGGTGCTTATTACGTGAACATATGTACATATATGTATGAATATATATATGTGTGTGTGTCCAGATTTCTCATCTGTGCCAGTCTTCCCACACCTCATACATTAGAGGTCATGTTTGCTTTTTTTGGGAAATAATCATATACCATGAAGTCCCCTTCATAAAGTCTACAGTTGTCCAAGTTGTCCACCCATCACTGATACCTAACTCCAGAATATTCTTGTTCTCAAAAGAAGCTACATGTCCCCCAGGGGTCACGCTATTCTCCCTCCCCCCCCCCCAATCCCAGCTTCATTCTATCATGACACCGTTGCCCTGTCCAGATGTCTCATGCATGTGGGTGACACAACCTACTGAGTCTTTTTTCACGTATGCTTTCCAGGATTGCTTTGTTTTAGTTCCTGCAAACATGTCATTCCTCATGGGGCTGGACCATAATGCTCTGCTTTACGGAGCTTGGGTTTCCACATTTGACCATTTTGAATCACACTGCTAGGAACATTTGTTTGCATATGTTTTTAATTCTTCTAGGAGCTGACAGACTAGGTCCTGTGGTGATTTAAGGCTTAACTTTTCAGAAAGTGAAAGCGATTGTCACAAGGTGACTTTACCAGCAGTGTGTGAAGACTTGGCTCTTCTGATTCTAATTAACACTGGTTTATTATTTGCATTTGAGCTGATAGTCAACACACTGAGAGGTACTGATGCCACTCTGTGATTTTTTTCACTTAAGAAGGTTTAAAAATAGTTTTTATTACAAGAAAAAATGTGTTTAATTATGACCTTCGTGTATCTCTAGACATGGGAATGTCCTTTGATCTAAGCACCCTCACTCTGCTTCCTCCCTTCTCTAATGGTCCCTACTCTACATTTCTGTTTTTCATTTCAACAGGGGTATAGAATGCATGAGTTTAATTGGGGATACTCTTATGAACAAGGGTGAGGGGTTATAGGAGCATAGGCACCTCCCAGCGGCTACACCACTGAGGAAATGTCTCTCCCTCTCCCAGCAATAATTAACTGCCTATAGATCCTCCGGGAAGAGATGGAGCCATGGGTCCCTCCACCTTCTCGAAAGGATATTGATGGAACCAATCTTACGTATGCCCGATACTATAGCTGCTGAGGACTTGAGTGCCTTGTAGTTCACATTTTCCTAATGAACATGACTTGTAAATAGGTTCTGTCTTTCTCCTGGTTCTTTAAGCAATGTCCTTGACGTCTAAACACTCATCATTAAGGTGAAGCTCTTTCTGTTTTGGTTTTTGGTTTGACAATTAATACCCTACCTGTGGAACTATTGTACAACCCAACAGTACGTGTGCCTATATTTTCTTCTAAAGTTTTATGATTTAGTTCATTGTGCATTTCATCCTTTAATTTTTTCCTGTAACTTTTCTTTCTTCTTTCTCTTCATACCTTCCTCTCTTTTCTTTTTTCTCTACTTCTTTTTTATCCTTGTAACCACTGTGGTGAGCAAAGTTTCACTCAGTAACCCAGATTAGCTGCGAAGTTACAACAGTCTTCCCATACTAATCTCCATTGTTATTCTACTCTATCATCTAAGTACTGGGTTTGCTGTGCTAAGCTTTCTTCATGAATTCCGAATTGGTTTTATATGGTCTCAGGTAGAGATCTAACTTCTCTCTGAATGTGAGAGTCCAGTTGTTAGTATCTCTTGAGAAAACCACATTTTCTCACATGAGTTGTGTGTGGGATTATGAAATTCTTCCCAGAATATCATCATCTTTCACTTTTAATGTTAGAGAAGTATTTGCCTAGTACACGTGGTATCAAGCTTGACTTGCTCAGGTTGACATTCTGTGCCTGGGTACTTCTAGGAAGCTGAGGGTCTTCCCAACACCTCCAACTGATATGCCACTTTGCCTGAGTCACTGCTTATCCTGAGTCCCTACGTTTTCTCTTCTGCTCTGTCTTTCTTAGTGCAGCAAAGATTTTCCCACTTTTTCCTAAATTCCTACACAATGTCATTAAGGGAGAGTCATGCTATAGGATTATGCCTTTGTGCACTGCAAATATTTGTTACTATAAAAATTGTTTTAATAAAAGGCTGATTGGCCAGAAGCTAGACAGGAAATAGAGGTGGAATAACCAGACTAGGAGAACTATTGGAAGCAGAAGAGTAGAGAGGAGTGGTCCACCAGATACAGAGGAAGCAAATAGAGAATGCTGTGCTAAGCAAAGGTACCAAGTCATATGGCTAAACATAAATTAGAAATATGGGTTATCTTAAAGTATAAGAGTTAGATAATGATATGCTGGAGTCATAGACCAAATAGTTTATAGTTAATATAAGCCTTTGTATGGTTATTTGGGACTAAATAGCTGTGGAGCTTGGTGGGTAGAGCAGAGAAACTTCTGGCTACAGAGTCACCTTTCACTGAAGACTTAAGACAATGAGATGAGTTCCTGGAAGGGCCATAAATGACTTACCTCGGAATCCAGAGAATGACTTACATGGTAACACTGTGGAATATTGTACTCATTGGTTTTCCACTTGACCTTGTCATATTAAAGGTTGCTTCTGGCCCTGGACTCAGTGAGGCGCCACACCTCTGGCCCACAGATAGCTCTTGACATTATGTCCATCTACAGAGGTATCTGCCAATGACTCATCGCTGGAAACTGAAAGACATTGCTTAGTAGGTGCCATTGCCATCAAGTGCTGAGAGAAGTCTCCCCACTGTTACCCACATTGATCTGGAAAATCTACTGTGCTCAACATGAACTGCTGTGCCATGCTTCCTATCCTATTTCCTCTATAATTAGGGTTTAGTTTCTGGCGTTTTCTGGCTTGGAAAATGTCCAATGGATAAATGAGTGACCAGAGACTCTCAGAAGTGTTCCATAGCATATGCTGACACCACGGCTTCCATGACAATGTCTAAGTGAATTTTATGAGAACATGTTAGAAACCTGTGTTAAGGTAAAGTCAACCCAAGCATGAGGCCAGGCCCAGTGTATGACTGAAACAGCTGTCTGCATCTTTGGCTGCCAACACTGATGACTAGTTCTGTTCTCTCCATCATGGCTCTGGGATGTTTTTGTTACTTCCAGGCCTTCTGTCAAAGGGAGAGAATTCAATACTCCCTGCAGTGTTTTCAATAAATAAAATAACTCAGATTAAAATATGTTTTGATTTTCGAAAGGAGCCACATAGGTCAGCCACAAGTATAATTTTAATTTTTTTGTAGTCACTGCAGAAAAGCAAAACATAAAATTATCAATGTATTTTATTTAACAAAATATAGCTAAAATTTTACTATGCAATCAATATACCATTTATGATCTTTCTCCTTTGTATACACAGCCTTCAAAATTCAAATTTACCATGCTTATGATATAACTTAGTTGGTGGAGTGTCTGCCTAGTATGTGTGAGGCCCTGGCTTTTATCCCTAGCACAATAATAACGGAATGTGGTGGTGCACACCTAGGACCCAAGCACTCTGGATGTTGAAGCATGAGAATCAGAAGTTTTTAGTCATCTAGGACTGATTGTGTAGTTCAAGGTCAGCATGAGCTTCTCTCCCTCTCCCTCTCTCCCTCCCTTCTTCCCCCCCCCCCTCTCTTTCATATACACACACACTCTCTCTCCAGCACTGCCTTCCCCCAGCAAATCCAGCAGCTACATACAGGTTCAATATTCCATTTTCCTTATGGCTTTTTGTTTTTGTCTGAGTAACAGGAACTTGGGCTTCTATTACAGGGAATTGAGGTGGAACATTATTTTACACTTAGGGCAACTGTGCTGTTGCCATGGCACACAGAAGTTTGGGGCAAGGAAAGAATACATTTGCTTCATTGCATGTGGCTGTGTTCTCTGAAAGCTGGTCTTGAGTGGCCCCTCCATTTGGTCTCAAGAAGTACTTTGGGCAGGGCCATGGCCTATTGGTTTTGTAAACTTGACACAAACCTAGTCAAGTACGCAACACACCCTTTATTTCACAGGAGCTCACAGTTAGGAGACTGACTTTGGCATTTTAGAGAGGAATTGAACCTTCAAAGGGACTTTGGCTTTTAAAAGCTGTGATCTTTAAAGATGGTGGAACTTAAAAAGTGTTAGCGTGTTTCATCTTGTTATATTAATATTAACATGACATTATTGGGACAAGAAAAGAAAGCTTATAGTTTAGTAGGGATGTGTTTGTATGTAAAGTTGACAAGAGGTTGTGTGTGTTGCTGAGATGTATGTCAATTTGACACAAACCTTTGTCTTTCAGGAAGAGGGGCTCTTAGAAATAAAATGCCTCTATAAAACTGGTTGTACCCAACTCTGTTGAGCATATTCTTGAGTAAAAATTATTATGGGAGGGACCAGTCCACTGTACATGGTGTTACCCTGGGCTGGTAATCCTGGTTTGTATAAGAGATCAGGCTCAATACATCATGGGGAACAAGCCAGAAAGTAGCACCCCTCTACAGTGTCTGTGTTAGTTCCTGTCTCCAGGTTCCTGGCTTGAGTTTCTGCCCTGACTTCACTCAATGATGGAGGGTGACCACAGATAAACTTTTTCCTCCCTAAATTGCTTCTGTGCATTGGTCATAGCCACAGATACCTTAACGAATACTGGCTGTAACTCAATATGCCTTCATGTTAAAGAAAATTTGAGGAACTGGTCCCAAGGTGCAGCGTACTGCTGAAAAACCAGGTCCTTCCATACTTGTAGGTTTTCAGAGAACTCTTCTGTTTTCTTATGAAGAGAATTTTTTTTGAGATTCTGGCAGTTTTTAATTTTTTTCCTTCCAGCTCTTGTTGAGATTTTTTTATAGACCCTCAGTTGTTCATAATAAGCCACCCACTTTCAAATAGGTTTTCTCTGGTGCATCTGTTCCTAGCTGGTAGCAGTGAGCAAATTCGAGTTTAGAAACACTGTGGGAAATGTTAAACACTAGCATTTGGTGGAAGCAGGTGCCACGGGACCGACGTGAATGTCAGGCGCTGCAATTGATAGGGGATTCTGGGGAAACAGTCACTTGCCCCTGTTTAAAATTCTGGGAAGGGTGGCATAATATCCAAGTGATTTTCCTTCAAGTTTCAGCTTAGGAAATCTGTCCCCAAAGCTGTGTGGATCTCTGATGAAGGCCAAGTCCATATTGGCTCTTTTTACTTTCTGATTTTTTTCCCCAAGTCTTTTCTCTCTTTGCTCCATGCTTTACAGAACTTAGGATTCCATTGTGCAAAAATCCTGCTTGGTTCTTGAGATTTTCATTTCTTCTGGGTCTCTTGTGCTGACCACAGGATGGAGAACACAGGGAGGGAGGGAGGGAGGGGGGGGAGACAGCCAGGCCTCAGCCAATGCTGCAAGCTACAGAGGGATAACTGGGGCCCTGACTCTGTTAGCAACTTAGTTATTCCTGTTTTCTAGCAGGAAGTTCTGCTTATCAGCCCAGCAGAAAACAGAACACCCAGCTAAATTCTAGTGTCCTAAAAGATAAAGTAATATAAGCCATGGTTGCTGCTAGAGGCCAATGTACTAATAAAGGGAGTCCGATGCATACATAAACAAAGGGGATGGCATTTCACACGAGCCACAAATTGTTTGCAAAGGCTATGATGAGTGGCCACTTCCATAGGAACTATGTGGAAGGACTCCACGAAGAAGTGACTATGGAGTGAAGTCAAAATGGAAGAGGGAGGCTCTGTGTTAGAGAACAGATGGGGAGGAAGCACTGATATCACCAGGAGAAGTGTCCCAAGGGACACCAAGGTATCTGCAAGTCTTTCAACAAAGCTTAGGATAGGGCGTCCAAGTGTGATGCCTCGAAGATACATATGAGAATGGACCCAACATGAAATACAGGACTGAGAGCCCAAGAAGCCAGGCTAAGTTAGAATGCAGAGTTTCTGATTTTTCTGGCTCTTTTTCTCTTTCATTAAGATACATTCCTTATTCATGTCCTGTAAGTAACCCCCCCCCCCACAAACTGGTGCCTCAGATCATTCCTTCTATAGAAAAGCACTCTTGCCTATCCACCCAATTTGTCCTAGACAGCATCTACAGGAGGAGGCTATTTTCATCCTGTCTTACCAGAGTCAGCAGGAGGCCCAGCAAATGGCAGGCACTTATGGGATAAAGAAATCTGAACAGCAAATCTCAAAGGAATAAAGCCAGTCTGTCTCTCTGGGATTCCAGGACCTCGTCAAACAGACATGTATCAACCGTGGCAGGGAGCTAGGGCATCTGTCTGTTAGGCTCTGAAAACAAAACACCCCAGGATAGGAGCTTAAACAACAGAGATGTACTCTCTACTTGTTCTGGATAGCAGATACCCAAGGTCAGAGCACTGTTTTGATTTTGGTTGAAGCCTTCTCCTTTGGCTTGTATGTGACCAGATTGCTGGGCTCCCCTGGCATTTCCTCTGTGGGTGTGCTATCTATTCCTCTCATGGAGATGACATCCTATTAGAACCCCGTGACTAGAACTCAGTTACTTCCCTAAAGGCCTCTCTCTAAATATAGTCACATCTTAAAATTCTGAGATAGGACTTCAGTGTATAGATTTTTGATGTGGGTAGGACAGTTGAATCCAGAATAGATAATGTAAAGAAAACAAAAGATTCTAAATAAGATAACCCGTGCCTCGACTTGTTCAGATCTACTTTGGTGATAAATCTGCGACTTGTTTATTCATTCGATGTGTGTCTGGAATAGTGGGAATATTTGTGGAGTATTCAGTAATTCCAGTGCACTCTCTTTCCTCATTCATGAAATGGATCAGAACATCTGGTCTACATGATTTATGGAAAAATGAAATGAGGATAAACTGCAAGACACGGGCACAGAATATGATCATGAGACATAAGTTGGTGGGGTTTTTTTTTTGTGACTACTTTCTGTTATTTTCTTACAGGTTTCCTTAGCAGAAGAATTTGGGCTGTAGCTGGTCTGCTGTCCGTCGGCTGTCTCCAGGAAAGGTCTAGCGTTAGGGAGCATAGGGAGGACAATCCTCTCTTCTGGTGCCTCTGTGTCAATCCTGATGCCTTTAGTGAAAAGGATTCAGGAGAGAAATTTGGTGAATAAATTGTAAGGACACGCGGCCCCTCTTCTCTCTCCTCTCACAGGATACGTCGTGAAGGAGAAGGAAGAAAGGGCTTAGAAAGGGAGGGGATGGTGTCTTCGGGTGATGCTAGCTCTGATTTGGACTCCCTGGATGAAGATGCAAGCCTAGGCTTGTGACATATGCTGCACAGGGTTCTCCAGGATGCTAGAGAGATCCAGGCAGACTAGGAAAACCCTATAGATGCCGGGCTCCAGCCAGGACAATAGGGCAGGAAGCAGGGACCGTATTTACTTCTAGCAGGAATGTGGGAGAGAGGCCCTAAGACTCTCCTGTTCATGCTGCTGCATCAGCTTCCTTGGGCAGCTGGTCTCCCATTTTCCTGAAGCCAGGGAGCAGAACTTGTGCTTGAGGGCAAAGCTCAGGGTCTCCGCTAGTTTCCTAGGTGATTCTGATGTGCCACCTCATTCCACCAAAGCATCCTCCTTGCTTGTAAGTCAGAGTGTTGATGGAAGACCACTCCACATGTATGACCTCACAGTGAAGCAGCAGCCTTGTGGACACTGGTGCATGTGGGGTCTTACTCATTTGGGACCCCTGTCCTTCCAGATTCACCAGAACACATTGAGACTGATTTTAAGGACATGGCAAAGCAGACTGGCCTTCACTGTTTTTTCAACACCCTCCATCAAGCCTCTTACTCCTGTTGTGTGATTCCACACTGGGGGCCACAGCTTTTATGTGGCACAATGTCCTATCTGTTGTCCAGAAAGAACCTAGAACAAAACCAGTCATGACAAATGCTTGTTGGCTGAATGTATACAAAAGCCTCGCACTTGCCCATCCCAGGCCATGGGCACAGGAGGCTTCTAGTGGGTTGAAGCTTTCTACCCAGACAAGAGTTCAGTTTAGATAAACAAGGACATGTTTGTCATGCTTCCAGAAGGCCATGTTATATGGAATTTCCACGATTGATATTTAGCTCTCAGCTGGGGGGAGAATGCGACTCCCTCCCCATTTCGTAGACTTCACCCATTCCATGTTTAGTTCCAGCTCAACAGCAGGAAAATTAAATTTAGTTCAATCTGTTAAACTCAACTGCTCAGCCCAACAACTCGCCAATGCTTCTCTCTTGAGGTAGAGTCTGTGTTTCTGCTTTAAGAAAGGAAGCCAGCCATGCTATTTTGCTCATATCTTCTTATCCAGGTGCCAGGCAAAGAGTCGGAGCCTGAGACCGAAGAAAAGGTACTGACATTGAGCCTTAACTTTTGTTTTTTCTGGTCGCATTAACTCTCATCATTGTAAGTAACTGGAGTACTTGTAAACACTGTGCCGGAAGAAGATAAGGCATGTGGTCAGTCAATCTGCATCCCACATAGCATGTGTGATATGTGATAAGTAATCAATAAATGCTTGCCCAGTTATAGAATTAAGCAAGAAAACAAAGGACAGCACAGGGCATACTTCTTGCCTATTTGCATACTCCCCTTAGACACCGTGCCCCGTCCCCACCCAGGACATCTTCAGTGTCGGTGCACAAGACCTTGAGATACGTGCAGAGATCACCACAAGTTTTGCATGCTGAGACTTCTTAGCAATGAGGAAAGAAGGAGGAAAGGCTGGGTAAGTGTGATGATTGAAATATGCCGAAGTTCAAGAAACGAGGAATTTTAACAGTCCTGAGTCCTGCTCCTTGGGCATTATGAGGTGAAATGGGTCTGATGCATGCAAGCAAATGTTAGATCCTGCATTAGTTAGGCACTGGGTGGGGGTGGTCAGCATGCATCAAAGCAGGGACAATGCAAGGCAAAGAAACAGGGACCAGTAAAGCACTGGGTTCAAATCCTAGTTTACCAGTTCTGCCACTGGTCAAACTGATGGAAATAATGGGCACAATAATACCAACCTCAAAATATGACATAAGAGAAAAGGCGACTGTAGTGGTTGGTAAACAGAAAGCTTCAATCAGAGGTATAGTATTACGTTTATTGGCAGTCACCATAATCCAAACTTCCTTAAATGATGATTGACACCTAAGCCTTCAGCTAGCAGGATCTGCCATGATGTTTTCACGGCCAGCAGCTGTTAAACTTTGCCTAGCAGTTCGTATGTGAACAAAGGCTGGGGTTTCCAGTTTGTACAGCTCAGCGTTCTCATCCTCTAGAGACAGAGCTAAGGTTTGCAGGGAGGCTGCCAAGCTCTGCCATTTATTCCTGCTGGAACCAGAACTGGGGCAGACTCCAATCTCGTTGCAGGCTCTCTAGAGTCCTTGGAAGAAAGGATCCATGTGGAATATTAATATAAACTGTTGTTATCAATCTCCGCCAATGTCGCCTTTTCATTTTGTATCATCAGAGGTTGTAAAACGGAGCCTTCCAGAAAATGTGCAGTTGACGGGCTTTGATTCATTCCAACAATGATTTGAGAAATTGGGATCCAAAAGTGTCTTTTGGATGTGTGCATGCACATACCTGGCATTATGTTACTGAGGGAATCTGGTTAGGCAGCAGGAGTCCCAGGGAACCAAGGCCACCTCCTTGGCAGTGACTTAAGAAAACTAAACAGAATGGAATTCATAGGTAACATAGCATCAACCCTGTGAACTCTTGACCACAGAGAGTCCTGGAATGTGAAGGGCAGCTAGTTCACAGGGGAAAGATTTTATTTCAGTGGTTGGGTTCTAGGTCTGAGGTCAATCTCCCATCTTTTCACAGGATCCACAGCTACTTTGCTCCCATACCCATCAGGCTGTGCTCTTTGCCACTGTTCGCTGGCCTGGAAATTCTCTCGCTTTGTGAGCCCAGTCTCCCTGTTTGCTGTGTATGTTTGTCTTTCTGGTATGAAGTTTGTTTTTCAAGCTCTGACAGACTGGCAAGGCAAACAGGGTTGCCATTTTTGTTTTGTTTTGTTTTTTTTATGAGTGTGGCAATTTTTAGCCCTTTGAAAACAATCCTGAGACTGGGAGGTTATAATTTGGGATGCCATGTGTACAGGCATATATTCAGCTCGTATTGTGGCTGAGGCAAGGCGCTGCAGGAAGGAGGTGGAAGACAGATGAACATGGATGGTTTATCAGTTGTGGAGGGACCAAGTTCCTGTCAGAATTAAAAGATGAAACAGAATAAAAAATAGGGTCTTTAAAGTATTCTGGAAAATTAATTTTGAAGAATGTGCTTATGTCTAGACTTATGCATGTATAATAAATACTCGAACAAACATCACATCTTACATACATTTATTCCCAGATTATATGTGTAAGATTTGGCAATCTCATTCTCTTAGATTCCACAGACATAAAGACAAAGGGATCTCTAAATGTGATGGGAATATCAAATGTGTAAAGTCACCACAGGATATACCATTTCTACGGGTGCAGGACCCTGAGACAGAACTACCATGGCAAGCTTCAGATAAGAGATATCTGAAGAGGACCAAAGACAAAGTTATCATTTAAAAATATTTAAAAATTTGTCCTGTCTTTATTTTTGAGAAGTTTGCATATGTATACAATGAAAAATGATCATAACTATTCTCCTCTTTTCCAACTGGTCCTGTCCCTCTAACATACCCCACTGCCTTCCAAGCTTTATGTCTTTAAAATCCAGCTAGTGCTACCCATATGTTTATGATTATGAGGCCAATCTTCTGGATCATGGGAATCCTTCCAGTGGCCACATTCTAAACAGAGTGACTCTCTCTTCCCTAGTAGTTATCAGTTGCTAACAGCTTCTCACTTAGGGTTGGTGCTTGAAGACATCTTCTCTGTCTGTGCTAGGATTGTGACTTGCTTGATCTGTGTAGGTCTTGTGTGGGTAACCACAGATGTTGAGATGCTCATACCTGTCCAGGAATCAGAATCCCACAGCTCTCTTCTCCCCATCCTTTGGCCCTCAGATTCTTTGGCTTCCTTTTGCTTTGTTTCCTATGCCTTAGTGGCCCTGGGGGATTAGTGTAGATGTTGCATTTAGGGTTGAGCACTCAGTCTCTTATGCTTAGCATTTTGCCAAGGTCTGCACCTGACTGCCTATTGCAAGAAGAAGCTTCTATGACCAAGCTTGAGAGAATCCAGGACTATGGGTATAAGCAAAAGTAAAGAAGATACTTTGACATCATTTCCATTTAGCAAAATAGCATTAGCACACTTTACCTTAGTGCCTGTAAGCTTTCTAGACATGAGCTTTTGACCAAACTTACAATACCAGGCATGACATTTCATCCTATTGGAACATGCTTCAGATTCAGTCATAAAGTGGATAGTTAGCTCATAACAGCCATGCCACTGTTACATCAATAAGCATAATTATGCCTCCTTTACCTCAACAGTCTGTCTAGCATTTTCTAGCACTGTGAAATCTAGCCAACAGTAGAGAAGTTTGCTGGTCAGTTAGAGATTGATTTTTTTTTTTTTATGTGTCTTGCATCCAACATGTGTGATATCTTCAACAATAGGGTTTTGCTCTATTATAAAACCAAGAGCATTGTCAATAGCCACTGCCTTGAAGATTTCTGGCCCCTTCTTGACCAACAACTCATAGGGAGGCATCCCATGCTTTGTATCGCCATTTTCATTTAATAACCCAAGTCTTCTGAAAGCATTATTGTCCAACTATGCAGGGTAGTTTTTGTTCAATATAATCTAATAGTTAATTTAGTAAATATATTTATTTACTTCAGCCTCTTAGAAGATACAGAGTATCTGAGATTCTATCTGGTTAAGGAGGCTAGTCACAGGAAGATAACTAATAATGATCTTGTGTGTGACCCAGGTAATGATTTCCTGTAGATTCATAAAAAGCCCACTGACTCTTTAAGAAAGACATTCATCTTTTTGCACAAACATACTCTAATTTTAATTCCATGGTTTTTGTTTCTAAATGCTTTTCATAACATTTTTATACGAGCATTTACATCCTGCTACAGTCATCTTTATAAATCTCACTTAACTCTCATTTCTCAGTTCTGGCCACTGAATAAGTCATCTTTGATAGGTGGATGGATGTCTCTGGTTTCTCATGAAGTACTGTTTGAAATCAAGTGATAGATAGGTCTTCATCTTTGGGGAAATACACAAGAGAGACCAGCTTGAAGAAAGAGTGGGATTTTGGAGCTAGAAAGATGAGCATTGGGAGTAGCCTGCTGGTCTCTGTGAAGCAGTGTAGGTATAGAAGCATAGCAAAGCCCCTCTTCATGACCTCTTGATGTATCTGAGCTTGAAGATTCAGCTTCAGGTTATGTGGAGGTCTAGAACTGACCTGAAATACAGTAACTGTAAGACATACAACCATCTATGGGGAAAAAAAAACCCTGTGGTTCTTAAGTTTTTATTCCAAAAATATAAAACTCTTCTGTAGGGATAAGCGTCATAAAACTAAGCAAACACATATAAAAGACCAATGTGATGAATGTACCACTTGGAAGCCCTTCAAAGGGTGGGGCTGCAGCTTCTGTGCCCACTGTTCAGCTGACTGGCTTCCTCCTCAATACAGTCTGTTGGTAAGAGGTCATCTCCTCTCTTGACCAAGTACCTCAGTATATGATATTCTGGAATCTGGGATGAGTTCTTTTCCTTATTTGATTTATACTTTCCATGGTGTGAACCACGAACACATGAGTAAAGTCTCTCAACAAATCAGAACTGCTTTTTCAGTTCCTCAGCAGTGGTCAATATTATAAATACTGATGTAGAAAAAGCAGCAACATGTCTAGCAAGAGAGCTCAGATGGGTTTACCACCAAGCTAGACAACATACTTTACACCCCCCACATAATGGAAGGAGAGAATAAATGACTAAGTTGTTCTCTGGCCTCCACACATGCACCATGTTCTGTTGTGATAAGGTTTCTTGGCCCAGGGCTGGAAAAGGGGCTCAGTTGTTAAGAGTGCTTGTGGCACTTCTTGAGGACTCAGTCAATTCCCAGCACCCACATGGTAGCTCAAAACTGTACCTCCTGTTCCATCAGATCCTATGCCCTCCTCTGGCCTTGTGAGGCACTAGGCATGCATGTGCGGCACAGATATACATGTGGGCAAAATGTCCATGCATATCAAATAAAATAATAAGAATCAGAGGCACAGCTGTGAGGATATGTAGTAGGCACCTGCACATTTTAGGCTAGGTAGCAGGCATATGAGTCACAAGGTACAGAATCCCAATACACATTCTATTGGACATACTGCTTTTCCCCTGAGAACATCATACCCACTTAAAAAAATTGAACTATAGACTGTATTTTGGAATGCAGTCCTAGGAAGAAAGCAGAGCACAACATGGAGGTGTTAAATGGCAGATCTGTGATAAATATAAATATCAAATGTGTTATTTTGATGTATATGGGCGATAATTGGATTTTAAATTACCCATCCATAAAGCATAGACTCCATTATGCAGGAAGTTCAGTTATGAAAATAATTATAAGTAAAAAAACCTGTTGTCCTTCCAAGTAATTATAAAATACACACACACACACACACACACACACACACACACACACACACACAACACACATATTGGGGGAACATCCTGAGTTTTCATTTTCCCACTCCCAGGCTTTGCAGTTGAGTTTTTACAAAAAAAAAAAAAAATAGGTTTAACCATAAAACCACCTCCATGTGAACCTGCGAATGAAGAGTGAGTACTGAGTCGGGGTTCTTAACCATGGGGTATTTGTTTCTGTTACCTTATCTATGTGGTAATTTGGTATGTCATAGAGCAGGAGTGTATAGGCTCCTGGGGTATCAGAATATTGCCAAAGGAAGATAAAAATAATGAATAAACTTATGCCATCTATACATTCCTGTTTCATGTATTCAGCAAATCTTTGTTGAGCTTGTTTGTGTATTAGGGCGCTGTTCAAAATGGATGGTTTAGTTGTCATGACAACTCTGGGGAGTGGTCCCAGAATCACATCCACTTCAGACTTGAAGAAACTAGTTGTTGTAATTCATGGAGTAAATCTAATACGTGCACACAGCCCTCACACCATGTGTCCAGTTCATCCTGAACACCCCACTATGCTGAAGCTGGAGATAAACTCACCAAGCAGATTAGATCTTCAGGGATTTAACATCTGTGTTTTGGGAGGCAGGTTATTGTTTAACCTTTGGTTGGCAAATGACTATTTGGTAAACACGAGTGTACTTGAAGGTAGATCAAGTGAAAATGTGGACTTGTGGGGTGAAGGGATTTCTCTCTCAATACGTTTGTGGTTAACTGGAAGCTTTGGTGATAGAGGAGTTCTTACCAAGGAGATGTCAAGGAGGAGTGCTTGTCTGTCCCCGTTCTGATCAGCTGTGTATTTAATGACTCCTACGCAATCACTAAGGACCATTTTCCCTAATAGCTTGAAATAGAATGAGTCTGTTTATAGGAATGAATAAATTAGGGTGATATTGTGTGATATTTTGTTTGTGTTCTGACAAATAAAACTTGCTTGGAGTCAGATGGTGGAGCTAGCCATTAGTTAACCATAGAGGTTTGGAGGACTGCAGAGAGAGGACAGGAAGTGGTGAGGTGGAGCTGAGCCAGGATCTTGGCACTTTTGGACTAAGGAACTGAAGAGGTAGGAAGTGATTGTGGCTGCTCCCCTGCATCTCTGATCTTTCAGCTTTTACCCTGATATCTGACTCTTGGTTTTTTTTGATAAGATTAATTAACTTTATGCATTAATTAGGTTTAGGGTGTTTTCAGTGCTAGCACACAAGAAAATCCAGATCCCTGCACAGAAAGGTGAGGGATAAGCTGAGCTTTTAAGTAGGGGATGGTAAGAATTGCATACCAGCTCTCAGCAGTAAACAACGAGATTGCAAACTGGAAATAGATGAAAAACCAGCACAGGCTTATTCCAGTTCTCTGGGCACAGCATTCAAGTTGAAAAGATGACAGTAGGAAGTTGGGAGAGCGTTATCTAAAAATATTAGGTGCCGGAAGTTTCTATCTGTGTCTAACCTGCTCACAAGAGTACTGCAGTCCAGAGGGATCTCCCACTAAACCTTAACAAATATCGGTGTCTCATTCCTAGATGCATGGCACTGGATAGCAAAGGGAATTCACTCTGAGAAGTGACAAAAGCCTGAAGCACCCATTCTGCAGGTATCTCAGGGGTTTGTGTTGACTGTGCATTGCATTGATTATTCAGGTACTCCTCAAACTAAGACTGTTGCTGAAGCTGAAAAAAAAAATTAGAAATAAATAATCACTGTGGTAAGGCATGGCGAGCTGGGATTGAAAGACATCATTTCAATAGCTTAACAAGTGTGGTGTCTCCAGGAAGCAGCACTGAGTCTGACCAGCAAGCTCCTCATGTGGCCACCTGCAGTCATAGTGCATATCACTTGGTAAGGTCTTACTTCAAAGTCGGCCTGAAATACCAGCTGTTCTTTATATGTGGCGGAACATCATGAATCTGCCTTGGATTGCTCCCTAAGATTATTTTGCATTTATAGCAACACCATTAATATACTATTATCCAAGGCTGCTCTCCTAACATGACCAGTGGCGAAAGAATGTAACTATGCTATGTGTGCAAGCAAACCATAGTCCAGTGTGTTTGTACATGTTGTGCACGCGTGTGTGAGCATGTGTGAGTGAGAGAGTATGCAGATATTTGGATGCTAAGGTTGATTTGGGGTTTCTTTCTTTTTGAGAGTGGGTCTCTTGTTGGTCTGCAGCATGCCAATTAAGCTGGAATTTCTGGCTATCCAGCCCCAGGGATCCTCCTGTTTCCACTCTCTATCCCTGGGATTATTTGATGCTGAACTGGACTTTTTACCTAAGTGCTGAAGAGATGAACTCAAGCTTTCTTGCTTATGTGGCAAACACTTTATCCACTGAGCCATCTCCCCAGCAAAAGAAGCATCCCAAGGCGTCATGTCTGCCTTCTCATCAAGAACGGATGCTCTGTCTCAATCTAGAGTTGCTGAAAGACCCAGGGCTTCAAAAAGACTTTGATGTAAACAAAGATGGAGATTTCAATCATAAGGGTGTTTGAGTTACCATTTTACTTGAAACTTTTCAACAAGCATTTTTAGGTGAAATGTTTATTTTGTCCTACATGTGATGTTTTCCTTGTCTGTTTAGGATATGAAGCATATATACAGCAGGATACTGGGAGGGCACTAATACCTGACAGTAATAAAATCTGAAGAGTCTTCTTTATCATTGTGATTGCCTCTGACAGTTACTGATATCTGGGGAGAGAGGCTAACCCCAGTGATGAGTTATTACGACAACCCACAGGTCCACGAGGCCTTCATAATCATCAAACTAAAACCCACACCGTTGAGACCATCTCAGGAAGGTTAAAGGGCTCATCAGCACCTTTAAAGAAAAACTTACACACTTAGATAATTACAGTTTTAAAACCACATTCAAACATTAATGAGACAAACAGGGAATGTGCAAGATAAGAAGTAAATCACACATTTAAAAAATTATTTTAAAAAGCAAGGAAAAGAAATACCCAGCGGTAAGCACACAAGGAAGCAAGTTGTAACTGTTATATTAGGAATGCTATGATTCTGTGATGACGGTGCTATAATAGATTTTTAATTAATTTATAATAAAATTAATAAATTTCTGTATGACTTAATAGGAAGTATAGAAAAATACTAGGAATCTTAGAAAATATTGTTGAATAGACAAGAGAGAGTAAAGTCATTAGAGACTTTTAATTACAGTCATACCAATGAATTAGGACAATATTCAGACAAAATGAAACACTTGGTAGAAAAAAATAACACTCCAGCTTATACTGAAAAAGAACCGAGGTAAAAGTAGTTTCCCAGCCATTAAAGGAAATGAATTAGAAGTTAAAAATACTCCACTAGGGAAACACAAGGCCTACATACGTTTATGAGTAATCTTTATCTCCTAAGAACAGAATGTTCTAGTCTTTGCTGAACTTTCCCAGATGAAGGAACACTTCCCAACACATTCTATAAGGACAGAGTATAATTTTGACATCAAGGCTATATGCAGTTAGTAAAAAAAAAACCACATATTAAAAGTTAACTTTGTTCTTGAATGTGTGTGGGAAACATCTGAACAGAATATTGACCAGATCTAGTAATAAAAACAATAACATAGTAAACAATTCGGTTTGTTTCAAGAAAGCACTGCTTAGATCAACACTTAAATCCTGTTATTACAACTTATATGTGAGAAGAACAGTAACATAAATAAATATACAGCAAATGTTCCTACCACTTGGCATCTGTCTCCATTAAGATGATTGACAAAGGAAACTTTCCAGTGTATCAGGGATATTACACTGTAGGAGAAAGTTTAACTTATCGGATGTCTGTACTCACCGTCCAATGTCTTCTAGGCAGGAAAATAAGAAGGAAGTAATTATGGATTAGAAAGTAAAATTAAAAAATTGTCCATATTTGGTGATTTCTTATAGTAAACACATGAATTTTTATATATAAATAGCCAATATATTATAAAAGCTTAGCAAGTTTGGTGAATATAATAATTTTAAAAATCATTATATAAGTTTAAAATGCAAATTCATTATAAAATAATAAACCTTGGGGAAATATAGTAGTGTGTTTTCTTGGTCCCGGGTGGCCAGAGGCCCAGACCCACAGACCTGTGTGCCAGACCCATTAGCCACCCGCTGCTGTTGCTCAGGCCCCTAGAAATGACTCAGATGCTTATATTAACTTCATGTTGTTTGGCCTATGGCTCAGGCACATTGTCAGTTTGCTCTTACATCTTAAATTAACCCACTTCTATTAATCTGTTACGTCGCCCGTGGCTCACCTGTGTTCCTTATATGTTGCTCCTTGGCCGGCTTGTTCGATCTGTCTGACTCCACCCCACTTCTCCTACCTATTCTGATTTCTCCTCCTACTTCTTTTTTGGTGCCTGTCATGGCCCGAAACAGCTCCTTTATTTAAAGATTGATATCCACAGCATACAGAAAGGCATTCCCACATCAGGGAAATATGAAGGTGAAATGCGCAGACATAAATGTACCCTCAATGCATCAACTTTTGCCATTAAAAATATTAAAGAGCAAAATCATTGAGGAAGAGGGTATGTTCTTATGCTGAGGACTCTAGCATCATAAAAATGATAGAAAATGCAAATTAACAGAGGAGAGAGAGAAGCAAATGCATGAGACACAGGCCTGTGGCAAAACAGAACTGATACCAGCAAGTCTGACTAGATCCCTGCTTCACACTGCAAACAAAAGGAATCTGTCTGGTTAACACATCACTATAAAAGCTAAGCCTGCAGATAAAGGTGTGTGAAATAATACTTTCAGATCTTTGAGGTAAGAAGCAAATTTCAGAAACAATACCCTTCAAAATTAATCAATGAAGATAAGAAATGTAAATGTTGGGGATATAACCCAGTGGTACAGTGTTTGTCTAATAAATATAAGGCCTGATGTTTGATCCTCAGCAAAGAGAAAAGGATGAGGGGAGAGGAGAGAGTTCACACTTAGAAAGGAATCAAGGAAGTAAAACCATTATGCAATGAAAATGTAATTCTTTTAATTACTATTTAATAATTCTCTATTTATCTGCTTAGAAGACATTCGTGTTCTTGGGTAATGAGTATTTTTGTTGGTTCTGAGTCTAAAGGGGAACTAAATTTGAGCCTAACTTTAAAAAAAAAAAAAAAAAGTAAAATTTGCATGTGCCAGCTCAGGAGAGTGCTAACTGTGCCTGAGCCTCCTAAGCCATCGATGTGAAGTAGTGTGACCACATTGCTATCCAGAGGAAACTTCAGATCTGAGCTTCCAACAGGGATTGGGAGGGGTAGAGGACAGTTCCGGCATATTGTTACTGGCATGAGAACCCTTACTTTCCAAGACTCTATTATTTCCCCACCATCTTAATTTGAAGCTTTGATCTACCTATAGACACCTGGTGGCATCATTGGCTCAGAAGTACCTACCAACAGCATCCACAGCCTTCAGAGTAAACCCAGATTCCAGAATGACCAGCAAGGTTTTGGACTCAGTGTGGGATCTGCACTCCTCATGGAATCACCTTAAATACTGTGTCTTTCCAAAGAACCTCTTGTGGATCCCTCAATAATTAGATCTATTTCGCTCTGTTCGCTGGTGACTTAGATAAGCCTTTAGTAGAGTCCTGGCAACAAGTCTTCTTAGAACTCTTACTTTTGTTGGAATCTTATAGTTACTGAGTTATCAAAGCATTACTTCCTAAAGTTGGCACTCTGCCTCTCCCCTGTTAGAGCATCAGCATGAAATGTTTCCCATAGGCTCATGTACTGGATACTTAGTATCAAGGCAGTGGTGCTGCTTATTGTGGGTGAACTGGAAGATTTTAGTCCAGCCCTGGTTTTAGCCTCTGCTCTCTGTTGTAGAGATTTTAAGATGTGAGCAGCTGGACCTGTTATCATGCCTTCCTAGCTGTGTTGGACAATGTCCCCCTGAACTATGAGACAAATGAATCTATTCCTCCCTTAGGCTGTTCTCAACCTTCCTAATGTTTCATGCCTTTAATACAGCCCCTCATGTCGTTGTGACCCCCAATGATAAAATTATTTTCATTGCTACTTCATAATATAATTATGCTACTGTTGTGAATCGTAATGCAAATATCTGATATGCAAGATATCTGATATGCAACCCCTGTGAACGGGTTATTTGACCCCCAAGAGTTTACAACCCCCATGTTGAGAATAAATCTAGAAACCTGCCATCCAGTTTTTAGGTTTCTTAGTGGGTTTATAGCCAGGGCAGAAGGGTTGTGTTACCACAGAAAGTGTTCTTGTGAATCACCCTGGGAACTCCTGTCATCTGAATATCCACTGACAGAGTTGCCAGCTGACAGGGATGTCCAACTCTTTGCTGTAGATTCAAGAGCATCAGTGCCCTTTATTTATGGTGGAGTGGACAGCTCAGGTGTTATTGAATCAGAGCATTGAATAACAAGTGAAAATAATATATGTCTTAGGTCCCAAGGAGGCAGACTTCCACGCTGTTTCATATAAATGAGGGATCCAGGCCACAGCAGGACATGGAAGATGTGTTCCAGGTAAAAAATAGCTTGTGGCTAAGCTCAGAGAAGAGTTGGGTGAATCCAGAGGAACACAAGCTACTCCAAAGATGAAGGCAGGTATAAAAGGAGCGAGTCTGACTGTGCATGGAATTCACATAAGTGTGTCAGCGGATCCAAGAAACACCAGCACAGACTAGTTCTTCCCATTCACAGTGGTGCAGGGCTAGAATGAGATTTTCATCTTCTTGGCTTTATTTAAACTGTGCTGGTTCATTCATTCATTCATTCATTCATTCATTCATTCATTCACTCATTCATTCATCTGTGTCTAAGTGACTTTCCTGGCCTTGAAAGACTGAGAAGGTGGTCTTTAGAGTCTCACAGATAACTCATGGAACAGCAGTCAGTACTCACACACCATGGTGAGTGTCTTGAGGAAGTACAGACATGCCTTTACTCTCTAAGTTATCAAGTCCTTCTAACAGGGAGAGGTATCAAAGAGTAAGCCACACCCTTGTCAGCTGAGCACCCCTTAACTGACTGCATGGCACACGGTGCCTCCAGTCCTCCAGAAATCATGCAGAGGCCTGCATTGAGGAGAATCATTTAAAGTACATAGCTCAATAATGGCAGGGCCAGACAAAAGGTCATCACTGGCCACAGCACCTCTGAGCTACAAAACACTGGAAAGGCTCCCCTGCCTACCCTTCCCCAGAAGCCCAGAGCTTGTAAACTATCAGCTGGCTCATGAGGATGAGGCTTCTAGATTTGTTGGGCTGTCTCAGACCAGGCCTGAAGTTCTATATGCAAGGACTCCTGTTTGGGAAGCCCCTGTCTCCCTCACTGAAGCTTCTCTCAGGAGAGCTCTGTCAGGGAGGCTTTCTGTGTGACTGAAAGCACTGTTCGGCCTCCTTTGTCCCTGGGTTGTAATGATATAGTTTCTGACAGTACGTGTGTGTGTGTGTGTGTGTGTGTGTGTGTGTGTGTGTGTGTGTGTGTGTGTATACATCACATATGTGTGTACATACACGCTTCAAATCTGAGACTACACATAATGACCAAAAATGTATCAGCAGGCAACAATCCACATTGTCCTTCACAGGAGAATATGAGGGAAGACCTTGGCTTGGGGCTGGGGCTACATGTGCAATCAGGAACATGGCTGCTATAGGGAGTGGTGTCCACAGGAATCACCAAGTCCCAGGCTGATGGTTTCTATTCATTTCTCTAGATTTAAAAGTTCCATCTTCTGAGGAACCTGGGGTTAGGCTGACTAAGGGAGGTGGGTCCAAGCCTCCCCCTCCCAGGAGACTAAATTCTGTAACCAGAATGGGTTCATCTTGGTGAGCACAAAGGCAAAATAAACATTCATCCCACTGCTGTGCCTCCCCACCATGACTGAGTGTACCCCCAGTCCCTAAGCCAAAAGAAACCCTTCCTCCCCAAGCTGCTTCCTATCAGTTACTTGGTCATAGAAAGAAGAGGAAACAATCCACTTCTCTAGTGTGGTGCAAGATGATTCCTGGGGGGGACAGTTTGTCCAGGGATGCACAGTAGTTCACTGACTCTTTGTAAGACAGAACTCAGTGTCTTAGTGACCACCCTGCATAGATCCTTCCCTTCCTTGGTGTTCTTCAGCCAACAAAGTGCTCCCTCTCTCTCTCCCTCCCCCTCCCCCTCCCTCTCTCCCTCCCTCTCCCTCTCCCCCTCCCTCCCCCTCCCTCTCTCCCTCCCTCTCTCCCTCCCTCTCCCTCTCCCCCTCCCTCCCCCTCCCTCTCTCCCTCCCTCTCTCCCTCCCTCTTCCTCTCCCCCTCCCTCTCCCCCTCCCTTTCCCTCTCCCCCTCCCTTCCTCTCCCCCTCCCTCTCTCCCTCCCTTTCCCTCTCTCTCTCTAGAGCCTGATGGAAGCTGGCCCCATGTATTAGTCACCTTTCTATTGTTGGGTAAAACACCATGACCAAAGCAACTGATGGGAGATTTATTTGTGCTTACTGTTCCCAGGGGATAAGAGTCCATCCTAGTGGTGAAGCATGGCAGCGGGAGGTAAACATGATGGCTGAGGTCATGTCTTCAATTGCCATCAGGCCCGAGAGAGTAAACTGGCAGTGGTATGAATCTTTTAGCCTCAGAGACAGTCTCCAGAAACATCCTTCCTCAAACAATGCTTCACCATCTAATCCTCAGTAAACAATGCCACCACTCAAGAACCAAGTGTTCAATATGACGGGGGGGGGGGGGGGGGTTCTCATTCAAATCATTGTACCCCATTCTCTCTGTATCACCAGTGCCTGGCACGATGCCACACACAATTAGTGCTCAGCTTAGTCATTAGCCTTCAGACTGCAGGGCTGCTGAGGGCTCTAAAGACTTCCTGTGCTCAAATCTGCTACTCAAGAGGCTGGACCCATCTTCAGCATGGGCTGTGCTGCCCTGAACGCTTCGGAGGAAGAGAGAAAAGGAGCAGGGAGAGAAAGGGATGAGGAGAAGGAATCTAAAAGGGAAACTGCCTCTTGCCTCCAATCTGTTCTGGTTGCTTATTTGCTGAGTTTTGCTCTGGGCCAAAACCCTGCCCGTCTAGCAGCAGAGAAAGCAGAACCAAATTGCCGTCGGCAATGGTGGGAGCCAGAAGGTCTCTGACATAACGGAGGGAGGATTATTTTTAATCTGGACAAATGTCAAAAGCTTTAGCAGCTTAATGCCAAAACCCCAACCTCATGTGAACCTTTAATTAGCTGAGAGGCTGGGGGCGCTTTCTTGGTAGTTGGGCCCTTACCATTATACACCAGGCTCAGTGCCTTGGTGGCATCCAAGCTGAAGCCACTTGGCGAGGATTCAGGGAGCCAGGCTAGTGAGGCTGCCTGGCCTTCTGAGTCATGTGTGGTCGGGAGTGGCTGCCCCCGAAAGACTTCTGTTTCCACTATGTGGAGGGAGGGCATAGCTTCTAAATTGGCACTTCTCTGCTACAGCTGGAAAAGCATCCATGTCACCCAGCAGCTGGCTTGCCATACACTTCCATCATGTGAGCACTGGAACTAGTGGTTCATCTCAGAGTGTCAGAGCAGGATGACCCCAGCGCTACTGCCCATTGGGGGATCCTAAGGGAGGTAACCTTCTAAGACCCCCCCAGACAGCAGAGGATAGAGGAGACAGAGACACCTGGGTTTGCTGACCACATCCTAAAACAAGTAATGGAAACATGCATGACATGCAGAGAACAGCACATGCATCGTGTCTAGTGTTGAGTTCCGGGATGCTGGCCTTGGAGTCAGCATGTCTCTACTTTCTATAGAGTCAGATGGCACCAGGAGTTGGTGCTCAGTATCTGAATCCCCTTGGAATTCTCAGAGACTACTGTAGCCTTTGGATGGATAATATCCAAATGGATTTAGTCATTTTTAGTGGCTTTTGCAGAAGCTTGTCTTCAGCTGAATGGAGGATCCAGTCCTTACAAAGGTGGTGGTTTGGCTTATACCTGGGACATGGTACTGATCTCTGTCCACCTGCGTTGTCCTCGTATGGAGGGGGTCTACCCTTTTTTGCAGAGCAGAAACTTCCACACACCTGTGTTTTTCTTCCCAAGAGTGTCTACTCTCTCGTTTGCCTCTTTCTCTTGTAATCAGTGGAATCATTCTTGAGTTTTCTTTAAATCTTATCCCCACTGAGATGCCTTTCTTTTACAAAAGGAGATACAATCAAAATCATTAACACTGTTCTAGAATCTATGGCTTCCAGATGAGATGCCTTTCCTTCAAGCCCCAGCCCTGCCACTTAACCAGCACTCACCCACCTCCGGTCACCAGGGCCTCAGCCTTGTTGAGGTTTCTGGTTTGACTGCTGTCCAGGGGCCCAGGTGTCCCTGATAGAGGACACCTTCACTTTTCCTCCCTGCTGTGGTGATATATATTATATATTTAATAAAATTAGTCTGTCATATCAGAGGATAGAGCCACCCACAGCCCATCCTTGAAGGTCAGGAAGGAGTATCCTATGCCTTTAATCCCATCACTAGGGAGACTAAGATCTGTCTGGATCTCTGTCAGTTCAAGGCCTAACAGCCAGATAGTGTTGGCTCATACCATTAGCCCCAATACTTAGGAGGCAGAGGCAGGAGGATCTCTGTGAATTCAAGGCCAGTCTACAAACCAAGTTCCAAAACATCCAGGATTATTTCACAGAAAACCCTGTCTTGAAAACAAAACCAAAACAAACAAAGGTTTGGAAAGATGGCTCTGTCCCCTGATGTTCCAGACAAATTTCATCAAATATACATTATATCACCACACCAAGGTGTTTGTCTCCCTGGCACCCAAGAGGGCTATGCAGCAAGCAGTCACTGGGTTATGATTATTAGCAGGCTGTCTTTTGGATAAAACAGACATTATAGGAGCAAAAATTGGGCCATACTAGCGAGTGACAAGCGTCTATCATAGAATATGTCTTAAGGAAACAGGAATGTTCTGCAGAAACATAGAAAATAGTTTATGTGAACAGGTGGAGATTTTGTTCCCCCAAATGCAGACATTTCATTTTTAGCCTAAATGTGATGACTGCATGTCTAAAGTTATTTCACATCATTGAAAAAGGTTATGGCCCGTGATGATGGTACTTTTGTTGATTTGCATCTAAAGTTGGCACTGGAACCATTGCATTTGAATCAAAGACCGTATTACCTGTATATTTGCCATCATGGGACTTTGCACTGATGCCTCCATACAGAAGCAGAAACAAAGACCCGATACCGAAAGCTACTGAGCGAGGCTGCACAGTTCACCTGTTCATGAAAGACTCACCTTTTCTCACTTGGCATCCAGCTCAGCTATATCCTCACAGTGCCAGAGTGCCCTTGTACTACCTTAGATTTGGGAGAAACACTAATATTGTGTTAGTTAAGTTGATACAGTTTTTAGGAAATCTGCCATGCATATAGATTTTGCTTAAACTAATTCTATAACCTCAAAGTAAGGAGGTGGAGATGGTGTGTTTGCCGTTCATTCACTCAAGGTGCTTTACTGGAGCTCAGCCAGTGCCCAGTGTTAACTTCCTTTGCAGAGAAAGAGCTGGGTCAGCCCCATGCTTTTGAACTTATCATAGGTGGTTGTATACCCTTTGGAATCTGGGAGAAAAGGGGGAGTCTGTCTCTTTTTTTCCTAAGACAAACTAGCACTTAGTCCAGATGGCAATGGCTTTTCTATGTAACCAGGGATGACCTTGAACTTCCTGTTTTCTTGCCTTTACCTTCTAAGTGCAGAGATGGCAGGTAGTACCATGGCATCTGGTTTCTGAGGTCTGTGGCTTAAGTGGGGTGCATCCGGCAAACCAGCCAAGCACTTTACTGACTTGGGACCCTCATTCTTGGTTCCTTGACCTCCAAGTGGGTAAATGTGATGTGCTTTGGCCTTGGCCAAAGAAGACAAATCCATAATTGCAGGAAAATGTATCCATGGGAGTTTGAAATGTGTGTTTCATTTGGGAAGAACAGAGGCTGTCATGCCAACATGTACCCTTCAGTCCCTTCTCTCCAGGAGAGGGTGTGTTGGATTATGCAAAGGTTCTAAGAGCCTCAATCATGTTCCTAGGCTCCAAGCATCCTCTGTAAGACTCAAGCCAGACTTTAAACTATCTATTTTTGTATTTCTTATCTTGCATACTTCCTACAAGCCACAGACGGTACGAGTATGAGAGAAGAGGTCTAAGGCATGGATGTGATCTGAGAGTTCATCTCACAGAATCCTTTAGAAGCTTCCTCCTGCTTTCCATCCCCATACCTCCTTCCCGCATGCCTGGTCTCTTCTGTGCTCAGTGGCGATTTGCCAGTGGTGTTGAAAATCCTGCCAGTCTGCAAGCTGTGTCTCCCAGGGCATAGGCTGACCACAGGCTGAAACCGTGTCTCCCAGCCCAGCTGTCTGTTTCCCACTCACTCAAAGCACTTGTACCTTGAGGGAGGAAAGTCCAAGCCACATGTCCTGACAGCCTGTCGGCTGGGTCCCATGGAACCTTCCTTCCAGAGCTGGCCAGACTGAGCACACACTCAGCCACCAGCTCTTGGCAAGAAAGACTTCCCCAGGGACTCTGCCCTGGGGCTCTTTGTTCAGCTGGAGTCCCGGAAGAGAGCAATAATTAAGGAAAACTTTGTAAATGTTCAAATGGAATAAAATCGTTGCTGTTCATGGTTCCCTTTCTTCTTCGTTCTGCCATCTGGAGCCACAACCTGTCCAGTTTATGAGCCCAGATCCATGTCCTGTTTGCTTCTTGCCTCCTCGCTGGTCGGTCTCCACAGAGAGGGGATATGCTGCTTACTTTTGCTCCTCCCCTGCACGCCTGAGATCTTCCCTTCATCCTGGCTCAGGGAGCACCTCTCCATCTTCCCGCCTCCCATATGCTTTGGAGATATTCTTGCCGTTGACATGCATGGGAAATGGCCATGTGGAGCGTGTGTTTGCAGCTGCCCAGCTTCTCTGTGTGGCCCTTGAGGGAGCTACCTGTCTGAAGAGGAAGGCCATGGGAACTGGGTACAACCTAAGGCTCTAACTGCAGCTTCAAATTTACAGTGCATTTTTTTTAAGGGGCTAAGGAGAAACAAATAGATGAAAATAATAAAAACTTTCCCGTGCTGGTGTGTTAAGACCTCAAGTTATATAAATACCCAAACAAGTCCCTATCACCCCATCCATGCAAGGAGAAGGATGGGTACCAGGGGATCCTACCACCAGCATCTCATTGCGTGACCTTTTGGGGAAACAGGAGCATAATGTTAAACTAAAGACTAGTTGGATTAGAGCAGTTGTACTTCAAAGTGTCTAGAGTCTCTCACAGGGGGCAGTGGTGGTATGGGTAATCCAGGAGGGTGGTGAAGTGAACACAGCTGTGTGAGGCTGGAGGCTGTGGTTAAGTTTGAGGGGTACTCTCACAAGCCAAGGAAAGCCTGTGTGCCGGGAGCTGAAGAGAAAAGACAGCTGACAAGAAATGGTTTCCCGAAGGCCAGAGGGAGAGAGAGAGAGAGCAGGTGCTTGCCAGCCCCCAACATAATAATAACTTTCTCTTTCCATATTTGCCTTATTTCAGCAGCCCCAGAAATAAGCATTGGATGCCTAGAACTGTATAATAAAGTTTTATTTATAAAGTATTTACAGCACAAGAGAATTTAAACAATATGCTATAATCGAAGGTGTGCAGATATGCAGCCTGTCTCTTCTCTCATCTTATTGTATTATTTCTTTTTCCTTTTTCTTTCTAAAATCATTTTTATTTGAGATTATTGTAATGTCACATCATTTCCTCTTTTTTTCCCTCCTTACAAGCCTCCTCTTTGCTCTATTTCAAATTTATAGCCTCTTTTTTCATTAATTGCTATTACATTCATATATGTATATACACGCACATATATATACACACATATATATACACGCACATATATATACACGCACATATATATGCACGCACATATATATGCACGCACATATATATACATGCACATATATATACATGCACATATATATACACGAACATATATATACGCACATATATATACACACACACATATATACACACACATACACACACACACACATATATATATATATATTCCTAAATGTAACCTGCCCCTTCTGTTTATTGTTACTTGTATGTGAATGTATGTTTTCAAGGCTGACCATTTGGTATTGGTTAATCAATTCATTGCCCTTCGTTGAGGACTATATCTCTACTATCAGTGTTCCTCGGCCACCAGCATGTCTTCTTTTATGCCTGGGGCCTCATGGTCTTGTCTCTGTCCACTTTATCATTCTATTATTGTCCTTGTTCAGCTCATATCCAGGAAGTCATGTTGATGAGACTTTATGGCTGGACCTCCTGATGTAATCTTACAGGAAACTCCTTGAGCCTCTAGCTCTGACCATCTTTCCACTCCATCTTCTGTACCCTCTGCTCAGCCTCAGTACAGGTGTTGTTCTGTAGATGGATCCTTTGGGATCGGGCTCCACAACTCTGCATTTTGGTTGTTGTGGTTTTCTGCAATGATCCCCATGTTGCAAAACATCTTCCCTGGTGAAGGATGAGACGACACCTCCCTATGTGTATAAGGACAAATGTGTAAAATATAGTAGGGGATCATGCTGGTTTAGGAAAGTTGTAGTTGTAGGTTCTCACCCAGGATCCATAACTTCACTAGTCCTGGATCGTTGGCTGGGTTTCCTTTACCAGGCATGATTTCCCTCTTGTTATGTGGGTCATAAGTCCCATTAGAGATCTGTTGGTTTCCAGGGAGGTATGGATACCATTTCTGCACCCACCCTTAGGGTTATTGCGCATGCTGGTCATTATTGTGGTCCATAGGTATCACAGCTGTATAACTATAACTCTATTGGTCATATCCCTCTTTTGGAAACTTGGATCGTGCTTTCTGGTACTATAAAAGCTAATCCTCACAGAGGACTACATTACCCCACCCCTGCTATTTTGGAGACAGTGCTTCACAGTGCTCTCCCTGACCTAGAACTCACCAGGCTGGCCTTGAACTCAACAGAGATCCTCCTGCCTCTGCCTCCTGAGTGCTACAGTATTCTTACTGTACATTACTCTTTCTTCCTTCTGTGGGGACATGATGCAGTATTGCTGTAATCAGATGGGGAGACATTCAGAATACAGGCATTGTGACAGAGCATCTGGCTGCTGAGGCACCAGCCTTCAGGTACCAGGTGTCTGCCACATTGCATTCTATACCTTTGCCTTCTTGCAGCAGATGGCAAGCCTGTTTTCATGCAGTGAATGCTGCTGTGGCCACAGCCACAGAGAGTAAGTTCCATAATATGCTGGCCTCTTTTTTAGGCTTAAAATATTTGCATCCTTTTTTAAAAACTACATATACAAAAACATTTATATTTGGTGTCTAGTTTGATAGTTAACATCAGAGAAGGGTTTGTTCTGTGTTCATCTAGGCTGTGGAATTTGCCTGACTACTGGCATCAGTCTGTGCATGAAAATCGTGTTCATGACTCAAGATAGGAGCCTTAAAGTGCAATTAATCACACTTCCAATTAAGTAAAGAGATAAACTCCTAAGACCTCTCACAATTTTTGTTTGTTTGTTTGGAGACGGGGTCTCTTGTAGCCCAGGCTGACCTAAGACTTGCCCTGTAGCTGAAGATGACTTTCATTTCTGATCCTTTGGTTCTCTACCTCCCAAAGGCTAGGTCTAGACCCACCAGGCCTGGTCTGAGCGGGGCTGAAGATCACACCCAGGCTTCTCGAATGCTGAGAAATCACTTTTCGAATGAGCTCCACCTTTCTTCAGTCTTACTGATGGCTCCATTTCATCATCAAGGTCCTTGGACTCAGGGGCAATGATGACCACCAGAAGAGACTGTTGTATTGAGCTAAGAGAGACAGAAAGGCAGCCCTGCCAGAGTCTCCCTCTCAGAGCTGCAGACTTAACCCTGAGAAAATAGCCCTGTTAATTCAATGTGTCACTGTGGTGATGTAGTGTGTAGGCTCTAAAGAGTCGGCCTGAAGAGAGGACAGAGTCAGCCACAGAGGTCAGGGAGTCACGACCCACTCCTTCAACCCTAGCACTAGGGAGTCAGAGGCAGAGATCCGCATGGACCTTTATGAGTTCAAGGCCAAGCAGAGCCAGGCAGTGGTGGCACACACTGTTAATCCCAGCACTTGGGATCCAGTGCCTCTGCTTCTAATACCTGGGAAACACATAAGCCTTGAATCACAGCACTAAAAAGTATGAACCAGAGAGTGGTATGGAGGGAAAGAGACTGAGTCCCCACCCCCTTTTTCAGTGGAGAACTCATAGGCATTCACTCTTGGGATTCATGGAGACAGGGTCTTTCCCTTTTGGTCTGAGGGTTTGGCAAGGTTGGAGGTGGCTGTGGCTTGTTCCCCTGTCTCTCTGATTTTTCAGTATTTCCCCAGTAGCTGGCTCTGGGTTTTTATTATAATACCAATTAGGATTTTTGCAACAGGATGCTGTTTTTTAGGGGAGCAGAGAAGGCTTTCTATTTAAACATAGAAGAGAATGAAACAGGGTTTTCCTGAGCCCCTCTTCTTGTTTCTGGGACCCCAGGATTAGTTGGGAAAAAAAAATCAAACCCTTGTGATTGTTCATATTGACTCACAGCCATTGGGGTCACTACCATCTACTGGGTCATGTGTGTGTGTGTGTGTGTGTGTGTGTGTGTGTGTGTGTGTGTGTGTGTGTATGTGTGTGGGGGGGGGAGGGAGGGAGGGAGGGAGGGAGGGAGAGAGAGAGAGAGAGAGAGAGAGAGAGAGAGAGAGAGAGAGAGAGAGAGGAGGAGACTTGTTCCTATAGCTCACCTTTTAGTTATCTTATCACTGCACCAAGTATCTGTAAAGAGCAACTTCCTTTAGGAAGAGTTCATTTTTTTTTGCTACTAGTTTGGGGTACAGGGGCCATGTTGGAGGCAGTTTCTGGTTGTGGCAGCAGTAGGTGAGAGGCTGATCACATCTGAGCGCATTCAGGGACACCAGAATGCCGGCAAACAGCTGTCTTTCCCCCTCCTTTGTGCTCAGTACTAAAACCCATGTGGCATGACATTCATTCAGGGAGAGATTGCTCGCCTCAGTTTATCCTCTCAGAAACTTCTTTAAAGGCGTCCCGTACCTAAGGCCATGCCTTCTAGGTGAGTTTTAATCAAATCAAGCTGACCATAAAAATTAGCCGGTGGCTTTGGCCCATATCTTTTCTGTGATATAAGGCACAGTGTGGTAATATTGCACACCTTCAAGTGTGTGAGCTGTAAATATCCCCATGAGTTCTCAAAGGAAATTACCATAGTTGAGGGGTCATCCTGGGAAGTCCTATAACCTTGGAGTTGTGATGGACAGCTTGGAGAGTCACATTGCCTTTCTGCTCTCCCAAACTCTACAACTCTCAAGGGATTTCAGTCTGAAGTCACTTTTTCTGCAGATGTTGTTCATTGCCTTTGAATCAAGTAGGTTTACAGAGGACCCTGTATGAATGAGGCTCTTTGGGCTACAGTGGTAGAGGCCTCACATGAAGCTCATCCCTCCCTGGCTGTCAGTTCTGGACCCCTGCTCTCAGGAGGCAGTACTCTGTGTTGCTTATGCCCTTTCTGTGTCCTCATGTCGAGTGGCTGTAGACAGGAGGCACTCAGGTTCCTATGGCTGTAAAATGGGTCCCTTTTCTTCTGATGTAGCATTCATCCTATAGGGCTCATCATAGACCACCATAGAACTTTAAGCTTTAATTCACTGGAGACAGTGAATTTCAAAAGACAATGGTGACTGCTAACACTTTGGGCTTCCTTAACAGTGTACCCAAACGTGAATGCATTCCAAGACAACTGAAGTCCAAGATCAAGGGCCAGAGTGATCAGGTGGTTATAAGGTCTTTCTTCCTGGCTTGTAGATAGGTACCATTTTTCATGTGTCTTTCATATGGGTTTCCCTGTGTGTTTGCAAGAAAGGAGAGGGTAGGGAGGAGGTGTTCTTCTTAACATCTCTCTTTAAAAAAAAAAAAAAAAAACAACAAAAAAAACACTAATAACCTTCCTAAATTTCTACCTACACATTCCATCCATCATCCACACTGAGGTCTGGCACTTAAACTCATGCACTTGGGGGTGACACAATTCTGCCTACAGCATTGACTCAGTGTGTGGGGTACCTGAGTAGCTTTGCAAAGGATTGGGCTTGGGGGGGGGAGAAGAATAAGGGGGTTGAGTACACTTCCATAAGGTGACCCCCAGGAGCAAGGTTCCACCCATCTGCCTCTAGGTATACCCTAAATACACATGGGGACATGGAAGCACAGAACCTGCCATGTCCTGTGTTGTTCTTTTGTTAAGCAACTATACAGAAGCCATGAAAGAGCAAGGCTCGCTTCCCCGGACCTGTGTACGCTTGTTGAGCCACCTGTGAGGATGGCTGTGTTCTGTCCACAAATGCTGACAAAGAGGACATAGCCTTTCAGTCTTAGGTTTACTTGGTGTTCACTGAGCACTTAGCTGCCACATGTAGACAGCCTTCAGAAGAGAGTCAGTATTTTACAGAAAAGAGAGTACAAAGTAAGAACAATCAGGTGGCCCCTGCACTTGCCCAGCTGGCCACAGGTGCAGAGTAGGTCAGTCCAGCCCTTCTGGTACTGGTGGGAATTCCAGTGCCATCCCACATCACTGATTCAAGTATAGCGATGGTCCAGAACCAGCAAAACGACAGATTGCTATGATCTACACACACAGGCATGCTCAGTCAACATCTCTTGTTGAGTGAACCCAAGATGATGGTGGTGGGTGGTCTAAGTGAAGCTGATGTTGGTGAAGAGTGTGGGGTGCGAAGAACAGTCCCTGGCCCTGTAAAGACACTGCTGATGCCCAGCCTGCTCCCAAGATAGCAGGGATGGGATGAGAAAGGAATAGTTACCTCCACAAGCATGGAAGTCCTTATCCTTAGTCTTGCTATAACCAGAATGAAGATGTGGCCAATGCCCATATGTGTAGCTTGGTGCATAGCTTGGTAGGTAAATGGGGTCACCATCAATTCCTGGTGTAATGGATGAAGTGAACTGTCAGAGATGTCTGCAAAGGGTCATGGGTAGGACAGGTGGTGGGGTCTTTAGACCTGGCACTGGGAAAAAGAAAGGGACAATTTGAGGTGACAGTTACATTATGGCGGAACAGAGTATGAACAGGGGTTGGGATCATGACAGATGTGAATGGGAGATATCCCCCCCCCCCAATTAAACAGAGTCTAGATGTTTCATAGATGTTTCATTTATCCAGGAGAATGAACTAGAGGATCCAGGCCTCCGGTGCTTACATTTCCATACATGTACATCCCAGAAGAACCTACTTACCCATTTGACCTGTTTTTCTCTGTGTGTGGTTACAATGGTGATGATGCTAATGATAATTTATTTTTGTGTTTGTTCTAAGCAGTAAGTGAGTATGTAGACAACAGTTTGGTCTGTGGCATACTTGGGTAGTATTATATCATGGTGTTGGGTGGTATTATTTTATATTGGGCATACAGAAAGCTGTAAGATGTGGAAAGAGGGAGTCTGGGCAATATTTCAGAGAACAAATATAATAGTGAGAGAAGGTAAGGTAACCAGGCTTGGAATCCTATGATAGGATCCTACGTTTTACTTTCGGTTAGGTCCTCTCGCACCATGAGGTCCGGTGTTCAGAGATGAGGGGGGCCTTACAGAGCAGGCAGGTCTGCAGCTGGGAAATCCTACTGCTTATGCCTGCCTATCTGAGCAAGGGAATGGCCAATGTTATAGGTGAAGTGGACTTCCTTAGAATTTGCTGTCAAACTGACCTGACAAGTGAAGGAGGCATGTCTGCAAAGCATAGAAGATACAACCTGGCCTTGGTCAGCCATTTGACTCCCTCTGCCCATGATGAAAGTAGTTGCCTGAACATCATCACACGTGAGCTTCAACTCTACCTAATGGTTCCAGTTCATCATCTCTTAAAAGATTTCCAGAAATATTTCAAACCCATTGGGTTACTACCTACTGTTGAAAAACTACCACATGTTGGCAAATATGTGGGAGAACTGGAAAATGTGTAATTCAGAAATCAATTATTTATTTTCATGTATGTGTGTGTGCACCCATGAAACATATATACAGGTTACCAAGAGACCAAAGAGGGTGTCAGGTTTTCCGTAGCTATGAGCCACCTCACAAAAGTGTGAGGACGAGAATCCAAATCCTCTCAAAAAACCAGCAAGCACACTTAGCTGCTGAATTATTTTTTTAGCCCATAATCCTGCATACTTTTAATGGAATGTAAGATATTGCACCTACTATGGATATATGTATATATATATATATGTATATATCCATATATGTACGTATATCCCTGAGAAAAGTATATTCCCTGAATATATGTGTATATGTGCATACATGTGTGTGTACATGCATACATTGTGTGCCTGTATCCAAGGAGATTGAAATTATACTTTGAAGAGGTACTTCATAGCAACATTGGTCAGTTAGTCAAGGCTAGAAATAACTCAAGTACTCATTGATTGATCAGTGGCCCACAATGGTCCTTATCCCCTGGAAGGAAGACAGAACAATGGGTGTGACCTCTGTGCACATTTTGCTCAGTGAAAACAAGCCAATCTCAGATATGTACCACGTTTCTCCCTCAGGTATGATAGTTAGTGAAATCTGCAGAGAGTAAACGGCTCCACAGGCTGGGAGGAGAGGGAAAGGAAAGCTCCTTTATGGGCCTTGCAAAATGGGCAAATTCCAAGAGCCGGCTCTTGGATACCATGAATAGGCTTACTGTACATGCAAAAATGGTTGAGATGGCAAGCTTTATTTTATGTGTATTTTATACAATTGGAACTACAAAACAAAGATTTGCCAGGGATTGGATAATGGGAGAGTTACACACTGGCTTCATAGAGTTCGCAGTCCAGTTGGATGGGCATAAATTTAAACAGGAACAGTGAAACATGGTGATAGCTGCAAAAGGTGCCAGAGATCCTGAGGACAGGCTGGGGTGGGAGGGGTGCTGGGAGGTTCCATAATGGGAAGGACACTTCAGCAATACCTTAAAGACCAAGTAAGAAATAGTCAAATAAAAGAGGCAAAGATATTTTAGGATGTCAAATCAAAACCATATGTGCAAATTCAGGGCTCTCTTGAAAAACTGCACAGATTTCTGCTGGGCTAGTGTGTTGGGTAGGAGTTGAGGGACGTAAAATGTGGGGTCTGTCTTGATTTATCCAGCATCTGCTGTGCCCAACCTTAGGAGAAGAAGAAACTTGAGGACATAAGGTGACCGTTCACAGCAGGCAAAGCAACAACATGGCTGTTCTCAGTTCTTCCCTACACAAATTTTATTCCAAAAAGACACAAGAAAAAATTCTGTCTCCATTCTACAAAAGTTTACATTTTTTAGTTTCCAGTAACCAGTGCTGGTTCTCCCCACATCCTGGTCAATCTTTAACTCCTGGTTGAATAAGCAGATGTCAAAGCTGTCATGTCGTATGACCCTTCAATTGAGGCCCTAAAAGAGCACAGAATAGGGGTTCCACTTGCATGTGGGGTTCTTGCAACAGCTTCCTCTTCAAGGTGTGAGGATACAAGTCTCTCTACAGGACCGATGTCTGTATTTACTTTAGATGTCCCTGTTTTTAAAGGCAAATGGAGCATATCAGAGAAAAATAAACCTAAAGCTACATAATCAGTAGAATCTTCCCTTGTCCAGTGAGGGGCTTAGGAAAGAAGACATTTCAGGCTGGGATACCATGTGTGCAAACTTCTCAGTAAGATCACCAAGGCCAAGAGGACAGTTCTTTCCCCTGGCTTCTATATCAACTGAATAGGAATAGGGATGGATAGCCTGCTGTATCTAGAGCATGGTATTAGACATGGGCAGTTAAGGAGAAGGAGACATGGAGAGCAGGAGAGCAAGAAATTGAAATTATTGTATTATGGTAGGAAGGTCTGTTCACGATAAATATCCTAAAATGTTCATTATCTTATTATTGCTGGGGTTGGTCATTATGCCTCTAACTCCAGCTCTTGGAGAAAGGGGCATTTCTATGAGTTTGAGGAAAATGGGCTACAGAATGAGACTCTGACTCAAGATTGAACGATGGTCATGATAAATCCTAGTTTCTTTAGAGACCCAAATATCGAGGCACACAATCACACACAGACACACACACACACACAGACACACACACACACACACAGACACACACACACACATACACACACACACACGGGGGGGGGGTAGAAAGAGACAGGAGGGGAGAGGAGGAGAGGACGGGAAGGGAGGTCTTGGAGTAAAGGATTGAAGGGTAGAAGGAAAGACTGAAACAAATGGGGACTCTGAAAGCTAGCTCCATGTGATGGATTATGGATAATGCTGGCGAGGGATCACCTAGTGTCAAACACTCTCCCGGACAAGCACCTTCTACCCTTGAATGTGACTATAAGTGTCTGAAGTTGCACTGACTACATTGCAGAGTTCTGTCCATGTTGAATTGGTAGGCCTGGAGTTTTCCTTTCTGCCATCAGAAGAGACTTATGCTTCTTACCCAAGGACCCTAGTGCAGATACTATCTAGTTCATTCATGACTCCAGATCTGCTACTGTGTCTCTGAGATGCACCAAAGGCAGGTTATCAAGAAAGCCTGATATGAGAATGTGAGTAGTTAACTGGGTACTCTGGTCCCAAGCATTGGGAAAGGACTATGAGATGAGACATATGACCTGCTACAGTTGGTTACAGACATTGACCTTGAGACATTTAGGTAACTGCTAATAGATATCACAAAAGTTTGATGCTTGAGGGTTCTAGATACATGGGAATGGTGTTGTCAAGTCACGCCTTTTCTTCAGAAACTAAAGGGGGCATGAACACAATGAATATGAGTTGTTCTATCTGTTTGTCTGTCTGTCTGTCTGTCTATAGTCAATCTATCTACTTTCTATCATATATCCCTCTACCCTCCATTTGTCTTTCACCTAACTATTAATATCACATATATACCATGTGATTCATATAACTAAAGTAAATATTTCGACACAAATATACTTATATGCTTAGATTTAAATTAGCTACACCTTCATACTCAAAGAGAACACAAGATAGACAGAGAGACTTGAAGATAAAAGAGAGCCCTGAGGATAAAGATGAAAGATCTAAGGCAAGATAACATTGGGGTTTTGGAAGAAAGAAGCTGGTGTAGAAGTAGGGCAGGTGGCGGAACAGGTGGGCTGATACCAGAGTTAAAGTCAGAGCCAGCCAGGTGCCCCAGGTGGCACAAAGATGGAGCCAGTGCACAGCTCAGGAGGATGTGGCTGTGTTACAGAAGTGCTTGCAAGGCACTTGCCGTGTGTTTATATGTTTCGTGGGGAAAACTCCAAGAAGAAAGTGACTTTGTACACTGCCTCACTCATCCTGGGTGTTAGACTTATATTTAAGGAATTAGGGGTTGTCTTATTAGTTTCTGTTCACATGATTCTTTAGAAGGCTGAATGATTGTTTTCAAGTGCCTCTCATGAATCCATTTAGTAAATATTTATTCAGAGTATGCTGTGCTATTGAGTCCAGACTTCTCTCTTCAGTTCCTCTTTATTAGGTGTATATGGCAAAGTACTTGGAGATAATGGTGTTTAACTTGGAGTAGTTCTGAAGGAAAAGGTAATTCAAATCCCTTGTGTTGAGTATGTTCGGTAAATGCAGAGATCCAAGATGAGTTGACTCCAGGTAGAAACAGATAGTTAGACAAAAGCACGTGTGGTCAAGGTCATTCTACTTCCCTACACATCCACTTTCATCCCTTCTCAGTATAGCCAGAAAGGTCACAGGCATGTGTGTTATGGGACCATGCTCTTGCACACTGTAAATATTTTCCATTCTTTTTGGTTTAGTAAAATGTTTATTAGTTTCAAGTAGCAAGACAGGAAGTTGAGGTGTGGCAAGCAGACGAGGAGAATTCTGGGACGTGGAAGAGCAGAGGAGCCAGACACTTGAAGCTGCAGCTGAGAAAGCAAGATGTAATGGGACACAGGTAAAGCCATGGAACCACATGGCGACACACAGATTAATAGAAATGGGTTGTTATAAGAGCTAGTTGGTAGTGAGCCTGAGGGATAGGCCAGTTTATAATTAATATAAGCCTTTGTGTGATTATTTTATAAACAGCCACATTGGATGGGAGAGATTCATCCAGGTCCAGTCCAAGGGGGCCTGGATGAGTCAGGAACTTCAGCTTACACCTGGGGCTGTCAAGCTTACACCTAACTGATCCCTTCTCTGTTCCCCTGTACCAGGCTGCCATGGCTCAACCACAGACTTTGCTCTCCAACTTAAGTGTGACTCAGGAGCACCTAATTGTGAATAAATTTTAGACAGTAATCACAGAACCCAGAAGTGCATGCTGGGATACTCAGCAGGCTTTGTTTCTAACAAGTTTCTAGTGATGTTGATGCTACTGGCCACAGGATTGCACTTCGGTGACCAGCTGAGCTACAGGTCTACAAGAGGCACTTCAGCAACAGATGTGTATGAGAATGAAAATGCCCTCAGGACACAGAGCCTGTTACAGGACCAACTGCCAAGCTTCACTTTTGCCTCTTGTCCTGCTCTGCATATGACTCTCTCATCCTAGATTAGTATGTCCATTTAAGCATCAAGCCCCACGCATCCTTTAGTGCCAACTCAAATGGCACCTTCTGCTAGAAACTTACACCATTCTGCATCCCCACCACGTGGAGCTGCACTCATCTCACACCTCCTCTTGCCAGTCTCTGCTTTGGCTTTTTCCACAGCCTTGCTATTATGGTCATTGGTTTGCAGAGACCATGCCTGAGCTATTTGTGCATGCTTTGCATAGGGGCTCTCTAGACTCTTGCACAGACTAAGCTTTGAATGAAAAAAATTGAACTCTATAAGCTTTGAACTTCATGTTTTCTGTGGAGACATATTGCATATTTAATAAAGATAATCGGGAATATCAGAGGACAGAGCCACTCACAGAGTCAAGCCATGAAGGTCAAAATGTAGTAACCCATGCCTTTAATCCCATCACTTGGGAGATAGAGATCCAGGGATCTCTGTGAGTTCAAGTCTAAACAGAGCCAGGAGGCGGTGTCACTCACCTTTAATCCTAACTCTAGAAAAGTTGATCCAGTAACCGAAATAGCTGGATCTGGAAAGAAAGATGAAGAGAAGGCAGAAGTTCTTTCCTTTTGCCTGCTTGTCCAGTCAGTCTGAGGACTCCTGGAGACGGGACCCACCCTGTTTGGCCTGAGGAGCTGCCCAGGTGAGAATTGGCTGTGTTTTGTTCCCTGTCTCTCTGATATTTCATCTTTTCCCCAATATTTGGCTCTGGGTTTTATTATAATACCAAACAGAATCTGTGTGATAGTTTTTCCATGCTATGCACCCATCTATTCACTCATCAGGCAATTCACACAGGAATGAGGGGATACCCACAAGGACAGTAAATGGTATCCAGGTACCTGAACTATACAGTCACAACTCTTGTTTGAAAACAAAAACAAAAACAAAAAAACAAAAAGGAAACAGCCTAGCACACACACGCACACACACACACACACACACACACACACACACACACACACACACAGAGAGAGAGAGAGAGACAGAGAGAGAGAGAGACAGAGAGAGACAGACAGACAGACAGATAGACAGACTTTTAACAGAAATAATATACAATAGCATGAGCAGCACAATGTAATGATGCTGGACTTGAGAAAGGAAGCTTCTGCCCATCCACATGGACAAGATGATTCCATGCAGAAAGAGCCCTCTGAGAATTGTGTAGTCCTTTGAGAGAAATGTAAGTTCCCATGGTTCTTGTTCAGAATGAAAATGTAACAATGAAGTCCTCCACTCTATGATTTCTTGTAGGGCAAAAGTGCTTGCTTCTGAAGTACACAAGGCCCTGTCACAGATGGTGGATGGCCCATCTAGACGGTAAGAGATGCCACTCCAAGCCTAGCTTCTGATTTCTGTGCATTTTCTCAACTGTGCAGCTTCAAACATCTCATCAATCCTTCCCCCTTTAAAAATGTCTATGACGTGACATGTAGGTGGAGTATTGATGAAGACAGGATGGTTTAATTAAGGTTTTAGATCAGATTGCTTTTTTTAAGGCTCATTTTAGAACTCATACTTCCGAACAAACTTTTCTGTTTTATGGGTGTAGTTTCTTAGAAAAAGAAAAAAAAAACATTCAACAAAACCATAACACTGAAAACATTGTTTCACACTAGCTTCTTACAAATTGCCTTACTGAGCAGATTGTATATTTCTGCTCTATAGTGGGATGCAACATGCACTGGGGTAATGATGGAAAAATGAAATGAATTTCAACAACGAAGGATGCAGCTTCAAAGACTGGTGGAGTTCTTGGTACAATAATCTCTCCCCCCCTCCTAGTCATGTATATTTTATGAGCCTGAAACAACTGATTGCAATAAGTCTTTGGGCTATGGAAGCAGCCAGAGCTGGATGAAATGTAGCATAGCGTAATGGATGAAGCAATCACTCAGATGGAGCTTGCAGCTCATCCGTCAATAAACCCGTGCTGTGTCGCAGCCAGTGGAGATGGGGGATAGGCAAGTAGAAGATGGTGTTTGTTCAGTGCGTTGGGAATCCCATTTTTCATCAGCTTGCCAAATGTGCCTGAGAAGTTATTACTAATTTATCATCTAACAAGACAAAACAAAACACTACTGGTCTGACATAAGCATGCAAATCTGGGTAATATTTCCCTCCCTTCTTTTAAACCCTGGAAGACCAATAAATAAAGACTATGATGGTGATGCCAATTGGATGGGATCTCTCTTGAACTCAGTGGAGGTGGAGAGAGTGTTACCATCATTGGCCTGTTAGGAGATAGTAGGAAGGCATGGGCTCTACTTCTGGATCCTCAGGAACCTACGGTGTCACCAACTAAAACAATAGACTGTAAGAACTCGTGTCCCATACAGAGTTGGAGCTTTCATCTCTGCCAGAGTCTCCTCTTCTCCTAATGGAGGGAGCTTACTCTTCACAATGTATTCCTGATCCAATCTTCATCTGTCTCTCCAATGAACTCACAGTAACACTCTAGAAACAGCAGCCAGAAAAATGGCACCTCAGAGTCTATTTTCATGTATTAGGGGATATTGTATGAATGGTTACATTGAATGTTTATGGCTATATCATAAGTTTGCACAAACAATAATCATCATTTATGATACCATGGTTTCTGTGGGTTGGAAATTTAGATGAAACTACCCAGAACCTTAGCTCATCATATCACTAAGTTCAAAGTATCAACCAACTATAGCTCAGTTGGTAGAGTACCTGCTTAGCATATAGGAAGCTTTGAGTCCAATCTCAAGTACTATATAATTGGCTGTGGTAATGTACAACTAGAATCCCAACACTGAGGGGGTGGATACAAGAGGAGCATTAGTTCATGGCCATTCTTCAGTTTATAGTAAGTTCAAAACCAGCCCGAGCTACATAAGACCCTGTATAAACAAACAAATAAACAAGTAATAGACAAGATGGCTTGTGTTTAGAGCAGTTGTTCTCCACTTGTGGGCCACAACCCTTATGAAGGTCAAATGACCCTTTCACAAGGGTCACATAAGACCATCAGATATTTACATTATGGTTCCTAGATTCATAATAAATAGCAAAATTACAGTCATGAAGTAGCGATAAAACTAATTTTGTGGTTGAGGGGTCACCACAAAATGAAGAACTGTGCTAAAGTGTTACACCATTAGGAAGGTTGAGAGCCACTGCTTTAGGGACTCTGTGGGCCAAATTTTGGCCCCAACTTCTTTGGCTGAGCCTAGAATTCAGATGCATGTGGTTGCCGGGGCCATGATCATTTCTTTCTTCACAGCCAGCAAACAAGGTTTTCTTAAGAGATAGGGAATGTTTCATTGATTTTGCTCACCTAGAAAACCTCTCATTTTGAGACCTTAACAACTGTAAAATCTCTTATCACTTTCCTTCAATCAGATCTTTATCATGGGGGCCAACCTCCCTTCTTAATCTAAACTCACTCTATACTTAAGGCTAGGGTGGAGTGCAAAGTGTAGACAGTAGAAGGTAGAGATCTTGAGGTCATTTTATACTTCTTCATGTTCAATATGAAAGCATATTTTCTATACTCATTTTTTCCAAGACCAGGAACTCTAATTGCAACTCCTTGGAAAGCACTTGTTCTCACCTTTGTATGCGCCATGTGCTTAGACCAGCTCTTGGCACGGTGCCCTTTGCTGGCAGATAGTCTGTCATTCTTCTGGCTGGTTCCTTAAAGATCAACTATAAAGTCCTCAAGAGCAGAGAAACCAGGCTCTTACACCTCAGTCTTTGCAACTGTGTCTTACTTACTTAGAGCAAGCACTTATTAAAGCCTGGAGATGACGAGTGCCCCTTGCTGTGGGATATTGCTCTTGCACATTGTAAAGCTTTGTCATTTGTATCGGTTCAATAAAACACTAAGTGGTCAATAGAGACAGAAAGTAGAGGCAGGGCAACCAGACTAGGAAAATTCTGAGAAGAGGAAAGACAGAATAGGCCCCAGCCAGATGCAGAGGAGGGAAGATGAGAAAGCTACACTGAAGAAAAGGTATCATTGTTTTAATTTATGTTTGTGTGGATCTGTATGGGATGTGCATGTGTGGGCCAGAAAGGGCATTGGATCCTGGAGCTGGAGTTATGTATGGGTTGTCCACGTTGGGTGCTGGAAACCAAACTCAAGTCCTCTGGAAGCAAGCATTCCTAACCAGAGTCATCTCTCCATCTCCTTTGCCCCTGTTATAAAGGGAGCATATGCAGATAGTATAGAATTGCTTAATTTGGCAGTACCAATATCACTAAGCAAAATAAGTTTAAATCTACAGATTGCATGAAACACACACACACAAACCACTGCCACTGTAAGTGAGCCACATAAAACAACCAGCATCCTGAAAGTTACAATTACTGACAAACATACATTTCCCTTCTCTTTATATTCAGTTCTGGCTCATTTAGCATTTCTTACAGAAGAGGCTCCAAGGAGACCTAAGAAGAACAGGAACGGTTACAGGTTCTAAGAGTACCTTTTGTTATTTCTCTAACATAGAATTACAGGCATTGGTAGGTTCCAAGTGGGCTGTTAAATGCAAAGATCTAAAACCTCAAGGGGAGTTTTAGGCAAAGCAAAATTTAGTAGTCATTGTGTGTAAATAGGAAGTTAAGCATGGAGTTGGATTAGATTGCCCAGGATTATGCATGGAGGACAGAACAGAGTCTGTGGCAGCACAGGCATTTAAAGAGCACTTAAGGCAAACTGTGAAAGAACATGGTCCTGAATGTAGCTGTGAAATGATGCACTGGAAATTTCCATCACCCAGATACTTTCAAATGGTTTTTGAGATTTTCAAATTCCTCTAAGGTGCCAAGTTGATGTTTCTTCCACACAGAAAAATGACAGTGGTTTCCAACCATCCTCAGCATAAGGACAGTTTTCTCTTTTGAGGTTGAACTGATACAGAGACACACTTGAAATACAATCTTCTCTAGTCTGTTTCTCAAAGTATGAGCGGTCTTTCTCTGCTCAGACCACCAACTTCCACTCCACAGCCTTGTCAACTCTTTCTCATGCTTTCTATCACAGCACAATTGTCCTTGCTTCATGGAAATGTTTTCAGAAATAGTCATGAGTTGCTCTGATGTTCCCCTGTATGTTCTGGTGGACTTTACCAGGTAGGACCATGTTAGGACAGTTGGGTGGCTCTTAAAGAATGGTTATGACAAACAAGACAAGGAAGGTCAAATAGACAGTTTGTAAGCTGGAATAATGGGGATCAAAGTGGTGTGGTCATGAACCAAAATATTGTATTGGTATGGCCTGTTTGGTTGTAACTGAACAATACTAAAGCTGGATAATGCATATATTACAGTTTCTATGCAAAATGCCCCCCATATCTTATTAAATGTTGTACAAAAGCACATACTTACCCCAATAGGTTGTCAACATCAGACCAAAATATATCAAAGTTCAATTTGACAAACAATACATTACACAAAGCAATGATTGAAGGACAGATATTGGTCAGTTTTCTCAATCTGTGAAGATAATAGGGAAGTTAAAAAGATGAATGTTACCTCTGAATAAAGAAGTGAATTTTATAAAAGAAAAATCAAGAGTCAAGAATGTTGTCAAAATGATTAAGGATAATTAGGGTTTTCTTTGCCTTTGCTACTGAGAAATAATTGTTTTGCAGTGTTGGGACCAAAGGTCCAACACTGACCTTAGTAACAAGACCATAATATTGAGAAGGAAATTTATTTATATTTCCAGAGAAATTAAATGACTTTAACAAAGGTTATAGTCAAAGCCACTTATTCCAAACTTGATGATTTCAGAGAACGAGTGTGCAGTCTGTTGTGCACAGACCCTACCCTGGTGGGCAGGGGGGATGAGGTGAAAAGGCTAAAGAAGAGCAAGTATTTATTCCTTCATGATGTATTTCCTTGATGCAGAAATTTAGCATTGTAGTCTACAATACCAAGCTTAATGTTCACTTCTTTGTTTTTAGATTTATTTCTATTATTTTAAAATTATGTGTGTTTGTGTATGTGCACATGAGTGCAGATACCTGTAGAGGTCAAAAGAGGGTGTCAGATTCCCCAGCAATTGAAGAGAGAAGCAGCTGTGAGCCAAGAAACATGGGTATTGGGGATGAGACTCAGATTCTCTGCCAGAACAGTACATACTCTTCATCACTAAGTCATCTCTATAGTCCCCATGGTCACATTTTTACCTAGGAAGTGATGCACAAACCTGAATCCAAATTTGTGAGGTGTTTTCTGAATAAAAGTCCTAAGCTGGGACAATTTACACACAGGCTTATATTCTGACTTGGGAATTTTAATGTCCCTATAAACAAGGTGTGTGCTTTTAGTTTCTTTGACTGGGAAACCTTTAGATTAGATAAAATACAAGAGCCCCGATGACTTTGAATGGCATGGCATCTCCAGTAGTATCTGTATCTTTATCCATATCTATCCATCTGCTTAGATATTGTTCATTTTAATTCAAATTTCTCAAGTCACACATCTTAGACCCATAATGTCCCTCATAAATTATCTAGTCATTAACGTCAGATGACATAATTGCTTGCTTCCAGAAAACTAGAGATGACCAAGTGACACCTTGAAGGTCACTAAACTTGAGTTTTTAAATAAATATTCAAGATACAGAAAAAGTATAGACTGATTTGCACACTGTTCAAAACTTACTTTTGTTCCAGTAAGGAAATGTCAATTTTTACATAGACTATATTATATTCTTTGTAAAATGACAGTGAATACCTTGTCCTAGCTTAGACAGACTTTAGCAATGCACATAACAGGTAGGGATTTGTAGGATTATTTCTGTTGTAATATTTAGTCTGTCATTTTTATTGAAATAGCTTTTGCTTGTGTTGACATAGTCTTTCCAGCAAATGTGCTCAAGGGTTTAGGTCACTCCTATTCCCATTAGTAGCATATATATATATATATATATATATATATATATATATATATAAAATAGCTATTTGTGGTAAAGATGGCAACATTTTTTTCCAAATACTTTGGCTCCATATTGCAGTGACAACTTTTATATTACATTAAAAGTCATATCTGATCACTAATCATATGTTTAAAGTTGTTTCATGTGGTATACAGGATCATAATTCAGTTGACAGGGATAAATTGAGAAAAAATCAGAGACCACCCCCTGTATCTCCTTGGAAGACATGTCCTGCATGTGGCTAGATCAGTCCTATCAGCTCAGAAAATGCTTCAAAGATGGAGGGACCAGACATATCTACATTGTCTCAGACCAAGGTCATCAGCAGTACCAGATGAGTCCTACATTCATCTGGAGTGGTGCAGGGTGGAAATCAGGGGACATCGGTAAGAATGGATCTACTGAGCCACTTGGTGGTGTGTTTCATATCAGCACAGGGAGGACCATGTACATGTCTGGGAGTCCACACAACTGCAACAACTGTGTGGCATCAGTACATTGAGGATCATATGGGGATCTGTGGGTCCATGTAACACCAATAACTGTGGCTTGTAGCACTAACTGCTGGCTGGGCACTGTCAGTTTAGATAAAGCTAACACTTTGATTACAACAATACCTCACTTTTTGTCCCTTAAACTCTCTCCAAGGAAATTTGCAAAACTGGCTCTTTACTTTCTAGTCCTTAAAATTAACAGAGAAAGGGGAGAAAGGGGCAGTTAAAGAAAATTAAATACATAAAATTTCACAGAACTATGAAGATAACTAAACAAAGTGTTCTTTTATTTCTCTCCAAGAGAAGCAAATCTCTGTCTAGCAATGAAGTCCAAAGACAGTTTCTGGATGGGGACAGTGAACATGCTCACCAGTACCCAGAGGCAAATGCCATGCTGAATTCACAGCCCCAGGTTACATAACATCCTTTGCCTGCCCGTCTGTCCTTACTGAAGGATTTCCCACACTACACAGCAGTCAGCACTCATGTTTAAAACAGTGCAGAGAAGACAGAAAACTGGGTGACATGGGCGACTGTCCTTCTAGATTCTAGCTGCTGCAGGACTCAAGGTCATATTGTCTCAACCATGAACCTCCTCCTTTCTGATAGAGACACATAGTTCTGATTATTTTTTTTAACACAATTTTGTGTACACTGTGAAATAGAGTGAATGGTGACTTCTTGTCTAAATGTTACCATCAAGTCTCCTAATGATTTGAGATTGTTCACCTGGTGCCAGTCCTCCAACATTCAGGAGAGAATTATCCACACCTCATGTTCCCACAATGCACTTCCTTGCACTTTCCCACACTAAAACTCATCTGCCACTTCCACCCACAGCCCGCCTTGAGCAATCTTCCTGCTGCCGTCTACTCTTCAGCCTGATGTCTTCTGTTCTGTGACATTTTTAGCATTGTCTGCAAACTTGGGAGGGACTCGGCACACTCCTCTACCAGATTAATAACTAAAACGAGAAATAAGACTCATCTTGACAACAACTCTGCAGACTACTCATTTACATTTAAGAATCCTTAAAGGAACTTGTTTTTATTGTCCCTGGTGGATTATTTTAGTAGTATTATGATAATTGAGACTTGAGTAATTTTAGAGTTTTGTGTTTGTTAAAATACTTTGAAAGGTACAATAAAATTATAGACTAGCTTCATACTGGAGCTGTAGGAGCTTCTGAAATGAACAGATCTTACCAAAATGTCTCAAGATTTGTAAAGATACATGAGAGGAAGAGAAGACAGGCAGGGATACTTAGCATAAGTCCTATATCTCTTGGGAGACAGGAAAGAAATACAAGAAGGAAAAGAGTAAGAACTGTACAGGAAAGTGTGGCTAAAAAGATGTTTCCCCTGGGTGTCATCCCCTCCACCATGGAAAGTGCCTTCTGTTCTTCCTATGCAGATGTGGGTGTTCCTAAGACCCATGGGGTATCAAGAACATATGTAACCCTTCCTCTTTCTGGCAAATGTATGTCCTCACATGACCTTCATAAACTACCCAGTTCAGAAAATTGGGATTGTTAGAACAAAACCCCCCTGAAGAGAACAGCTCTAGGCCAGGTGCATGTGGCCAGCCCACAGAAGACACTGGATAATAGGCATCCCATGAACCTCAGGGGTAACCGCATTCTACTGTAGTCTGTAATTCATTTACAAATACTGAAGACTTTCAACACTTCAGGAAGGGTGGACGGTGTGGGGTGATGGCTCACTCATGGGAGTGTTGGGCTGGGAAGCATGAAAGTCTGAGTTCAGATCAGCCAACCATGTCTCCATAAGCCTACAGCTGCTGGATCAGCATACTACTGTTTCCCTTCATATTGAGGTTTCTGGGGGAGGGCTGAACACAGTTGATAGTTTATAGAAGCTCTCAGGGTCCTCTCTCCATTTGTTCCTCCTAATATCCTGTGTACAAAGGCCTTTAAGTCCTCCGTGTATTTCCAACTTGACAAAGACACTTCCAGGCCCATCAGTGCTCCATGACAGTTCCCACAGGAGAATGCCTTGAAAGAAACTACTATAGCCCTTCACAGGCTCACAGAACATCACAGTTTGTAAGAAGACAACAAAGCCTTGGGTGTGTTTAATATGAGCGGTAGCTCTTACAGTCTTTAAGGAAATGGTGACGTACATGTTTTATTAGTCTTAAAGCAAGTCTTAAGTGTCCGGCACCTCCCCAGGGTTGATGCCATCTTTCCTTGCTGGGTAATCTATAAGATGATGATTTATAGTTTAGGACGCTCTACTTTCTCCCAAAGAAACTGAATAATTCAGAATTGGAGAGGGCTCCCTCTCTGAGTGCAGGGTCTCCTCTGTAGATCTCTCTGGCTGTGAGGGTGCGTGAGATGATAAGGCAGGTGCTACCAGTCCATGTGCTGGTGGGGGCTCAGAAGGACAACACTGTGTCGTGCAGATGACCAAAGGACAGTCATCCTGTCATCCAGACTCTCCTGTGTCCTAAGCAAAGCTCTGAATTAGTGAAAGTGCCTACCCACTGCTATGTAGGCAGCTGTGTGGGTTTCTATGTTTTTCACAGGTCCCAGGGCTTCAAGTATGTGCCTACTGACAGACGGGTGCCAGGGCTGTGAGTGTACCTACCTTCGTGGGGCTTGGCCTGCATCATAGTGGTTTGGTCCATGTCTTGGCTTCTTGTTTGAACATGGCAGTGTAGCAGCCATGAACCTCTTTCTTTTCAGAGGATTGGTTAACCAGGCTTGCCCTGGGCTTTCTGTTCTCAGGAGATTTCGGCACAGAAGGTTTTTGACCTGTTCAGATCCCACACGTCTGCTGTTTTTGTAATCACCAGTTTAATACTGAATCAGTTTAATAATGATATTAACACATGGAATTGTTGACTTCCAGAAATACTATTTAGTTCAGCCATTCTTCTATCAGACCCCTGAATCCATGGCTGTCTGTTTGTGTCTTTGTGAAGCAGGCTTCTTGATGGATACCTGACCTGCTCTACAGTGTTCCTAGGTCACAGCTCTGAGTCAGTTAGGCACTAGCACAAAGGCCCTTCCTGGAACTGACTTCAAGGTGACCATTTACTCAAACATGCCTGTGAACGTGGTGTTGCCCTTTATCAGGAGAAAGTCACTAAACTGGCCAAGGGTAGGGTTGGGATGAGTGAGGTGTGGGTGCCTCTCCTACCCTGAAGATGTTTGTCATGTATCCATAGATAATGAGAGCCCTGGAGACAGTCTCCCTTGGTTTGGGTGCTGGTTTTGTTGTCTACATCCTGAGTTGTTTCTGCTTGTCTCGGTTTACCCTTTCTGTGGAATGTTACAGTAAGGAGTATCCACAACTTGTCTGTATAAGCTGCTATGAATTGTGGCTGGTATATGACTTGTGCTACGTATTTCTTAAACAAATAAGGATAAAAGTCCTGATGGATGGAGGAGACACTACATGTCACATCCCTGCCATCTTCTCAATTCACTGCCTGAAGAGATGTCTATACAGTCTTACTGATATTAGGAGAATCACCTAATAGAACTGACCAGTGGAGTTCCCTTGGCATGCACTTAGGGCATCTATGAATGCAAGGTCACAGCCAGGGGAGGACTCACAGTACAGAGAGACCTTCTGAGAGGGTGGGAGGGATGATTTGGGGGGGGGGGTTCTTCTTTCTATGGCGGGTGGGCAGGCAGGCTACTTCCTTCCTGCTCTGTGACAGATTCTCTTTTGTCATCTCTGTTCTCCAACTTGAAGTCCAAGGGGAAGTGTCTCCTCTAAACTCAAAAGTTGGCTCTAGATGATGCCAGTGTACCCAAAGGCTGCATGTCTGCAAATAGCTGTCTGTTCTATTCTTGAAAACTGACATATGTCCACATCCAAGATGGGGTGCTTGAGGATCAGATTAGAAGTAACAGAACCCAGAATGTGACTCAAGATAAACTGAGCCAGGAGGCAAATGATGATTAGTTCCCACGCACAGTGGCCACTCAGGACTCAGATGTCAGGCTAATCCTTCTCCACTCTCTCCAGGTGAGCATGAAGCTCATACAGGTGTGCATATAGCTCTCCCTTACACTCCAGGCCAGCAGCTTCCTGTGAGGAAGCCACTGGAGTCCCAGGAAGTCGTGACTTTAGACAAGCCTACACAGAGGTTTGGGATGATGGCTTCTCTTTCGCCCAATTTTTGATGAAATAAGTGTTCATGTTGATTGGAAAAGTGATGACTTTATTTCATTTTATTTTTAGAAAAAAAAAGTCACTGAGCACTGGATGTCAGGGACAGCTGGGGTGTGTGGGACGTGGGACGCTATTTTTTTCCTTGCTGCTTTGGGAACAGACCAGATGGGTGACTACTTGATGACATCAGGGGCCACGGGTGGTGTACTCCAGCTGTTGACCATGTGACCAGGTTTACTATTGGCAAGGCAGAGTGTTTACCCCTGGCCTCCAGCTTCCGGGAGTCCCATTGCTGCCTGGCTGTGTTCACATCTGCTTCCCTCTTTCTGAAGAAGGCAGCCAATGTTTTCTCTAAGAAGGAGAATCACCACACAGACACACCTTGTACAGGATGTGCAAAGAAACACTAAAGTATAGTAATATGAGTAGTTGGTGGCCTTTCCACATGGTATGGAGACAGTTCCCTTTCTGTAAATATGGCAGATAGAAGGAGGCCTCAGAAGAGCTTGTCCCCAAAGGCAGCCTTTAAACACTGCTCTGAGACACCCTAGAAGCGTTGGGTCCCCCTGAGGTCACCGAATGTTCCTCTGGTGTGAAACTGGATGCAAGACCAAAATGAAGCACATCATACTTAGCACCTCTCAGCCTCCTTCATCACAGGCAACTGATCATCCTTGTTACCCACTGCTGCTTCCTCTAAACCTATTCTCTAGACCACCACACCCCCAGGCGTAGGTTTTATGCCTCAATGCTGTTGAAATAGGAAAGATGTCAGCGTGTGGAAGTAGCCACCCATGTGGTATTAAACAAAATGTTTCTTGTCTTGGCTGGCCCAAGCACCCTCTGTGGTCAGCACAATCTGGCTATCTGCTCAGTGACTTTTCTCCCCCCCACACCCCCCGTGTAGTCCTCACAGGGTTAACTTGAGTCTAAACAGACTGAATGGGGGAGGAACTATCAAGTTTTGTATGCCTACTGTTGATGAGTCATTTAAGACTGGCCTAACCTTGGGCATGATAGGGTCCTCTATGAGGTTCTTTATTAAACACTATACTTGGGTTCCCCCAATATCTTACCTCTTTGTGAAAGTGAGAGTATCCTGTAGCACCCTTGTTCTGTGTTCCCTAACAAGCCATTTTGGATAGTCTTCTGCCTCTGAGGTACTGGCTCTATATTCTGTTTTCCTTCCTTTGTATCTTATTAGCCGAACTTTTTATTATCCCCATGAAGTCCATTTTGGCATGACTTTGCCCTTGAGGAACTTTCAGATCCAGGTGGGAACCCATCTGACAGCAAGAAGAACCAGGGTTGGAACCCATGCTCCTGAACGGAGGGCTGAAGCTTCCATGTGGCTTGTGGCTTGGAGCTAGCAGTTTCCGGTTTTACCTCCCTCGAGAGCCATGTGATACTTAGGGTACCTCTTCCTGTTTCTGGTCATGGAAGACTTCATCTCTGGCTTCCTGTGAGTCCCCGTGGGAAGGTGACTCAAAGCCAGTTTTGAGTTCTATAGAAACTTCTCCAGCACCAAGCAGGTAATTCAGGGGTGGGTGCAGACTTGATTTTGCAAGTGCATCTGCTCTGTTTATTTTTGCCTCACTGCAGCATTATCGGCTTCTGCTCCATATGGGTGATCCATATTGTGCCTCAGTGAAATGATACCACATTATGCTTTTATGCTTTTATCATCAAACACTACTCGTGAAAAAAATCACCAGGTTTGCCTAGGTTCATCTGTTCAATTTATTTTTCCCAAACTTTATTTTGAATAAAACACCTACGGTAAATGTGATTTATGTAAATGAATAAAACAAAACTGTTATAGACGCTTCCTTGACATCATTCGGTCCTGTTCTGTCGGGCGCTACTCTGCAAAACCCTCTGGCAGCATGCATTCCATAGAATTATATTATTTCTGAAATCGCAGAGCCAAAGAGATAAAACTATAATATACTTTCGGATGCTTTAATTTAATTTTTTTCTTCTCTCTCCCCAAGCTTCCCATATGGAAGAACTCCAATATTTTAAAAGGAGCTTTTACTTATAAGAATCTTCCAGCGCCATTCCAAATGCCTGCAGCTACTTCTCTCCTACTGCCTGCATTTCTCTAGTTTTCTCACACCCTACTCTCTGGTTTTATTTAAGGAATGGCAATCCATCTTCGCCCCCTCCCCACCATCCCTGAAACCCTCTCTCTTTATTGTTATTATTATTATTATTATTTGCTTTCTACCCCGGGGACTTGGATGGAAATTTTTCCATTTTTGAATTTTGTGCTAGGGACTAACTGCTGTGCTCAGGATTTATGCGCATTATCTTACTCCATACAACAGGCTGCTCAGGGATGTCTTCTTATCTCTCATGGTCAGATGAGAAGCTAGACCTAGGAGGCTAAAGGGCCTGACTATCTTAAGGAGGCACTGCTTCACTAACCTTCGTACCCGAACTTGAGTAGGTGTGTTAATGTGAGGAGGTTGATTTCGGGAGTAAACATTTTTGTATTTGGTCTCTGAAACAGAGGACTCTCAGTGTGCTTTTGACACCACAGGTGATGAACAGTGTCTCCAGAAAATAGCAGCACATCACACAGTAAACACAGTGAGTACTTTCTCACAGAAGGACTATCAATGTGGACTATCTGCTTCCCCTGTACTGTAAGGACACTGTGTCCCAGAGGGCTTATGACCTACCTGAAATAACGCACCCTGCAATATAAAGTGTGGAATCATGAAATAATTGACAACAGTGATCAGTAGCTATTTCTTCTTGATATAACATCCAATGGAAGGTCCACAGAAGCAGCAGAGAAATAGACATGGTAACAAATGAGTTCCTCAATAGTTACATTGGAGAATATTCAGTTAAAGGTTTTGCAGACTCAATGTTCCAGAAATACATCACTTGATGGCTGCAAATGTGCACATTTAAGGATAAAAGGAAACCATGCTTCATTAGTTTACCATAAAGTACTATCAGCTTGGTTTGAATAACTGATTGAGCCTTCCTTTTGTTGGGCAATTTCTCTAGCATGAAAAGTTGCACATAGATGACTATTGCAGTTTCCCAAAGAGTTCTCCAAGTACTCATGCAATATTTCAAATGGGATCTCAGATACTGAACTCTTCAGCCTTGTGACTCTTTTTGAGACTTAGCTGTCAAGAAGAATTTCTAGCAAGATGAGCTGCAGAAATTGGAGTTCTTTTGAATATTAATTATCAGCCTACTTCTCTGGGTTAAAGTTTCTAGCACCAGGACAGAAAATACTGAGTAGAATACTCTCCTCACAGCAAACTAGCAGGTGTTGATAAACTACCAGAATGCTCCAGAGAAGCAGAACTGAAGCTGGATTGGTATTTCTCATGCCATAGCGTGATATGAAGTTGACTCCTTCTGAGGATTGTCTAGAGCTCACTTAAGTCTCAGTATGTGCTACTTTCACTTAATGTAAACATCGTAGGGGTTGGTGGTCGCCTAGAAGAGACCAGGACCATATTTTCGGACTGACTGCAGTTGCTGTCAATCTCATTTAAGAGGACTGATTTTTACCTATAGAAACAAAGGTCTTGTTATGTTTTGGTTTCCCACTCTCTTTATATTGCTTTGTTCTGTAGAGAAAGGAATGTGTTCCCAATGATGCCAAATACATAAGAAACAGACAAGAGGAAAGCAGCAGCTGAGTCTGTCCTTAAAGAATCCCTGAGACTACAGACAGGCTGTTCCCAGTATATCCGGAGCTAAGGCAGCAGAGCATTCCCCTGTCCATGTGAACTACATTCTTCAAGTGTTGACATCGACTTTGTAAGATTGCTCACATTGTGGTTTTGACACCTCCCCCTTTTTGTGGGTATCATGGGAAAAATTAACTCCCAAAGGAAATCTGTTCTACCATAATTTAAAGGTTAAGGGTTTCCTTACACCAGGAATAGTTCAATTTTTTTCATAAATATTTATAAAAACACCTTTGAAACATACAATTCAAAATTTACGAGGTTGTTCTCTACTTTGGGGCAGTTGCTTATATGGCTCTTTAAAGTGTTTGCTTTGTTCTGCTAAGTAAATGCCTTTGTGTCAGTCTCTTGACTGAATTCTTTCCAGAGAGAGAGGGGGGAGAGAGAGAGAGAGAGAGAGAGAGAGAGAGAGAGAGAGAGAGAGAGAGAGAGAGAGAGAGAGAGAGAGAGAGAGAGACAGAGAGACAGAGAGAGAGAGAGAGAGACAGAGATTGATTGATTGTCTGGGAGATCCTCCTCACAGAACTCCCAGGAAGAAACAGTCATTTCCTTTAAAACATGCTTACTATAATAATTGCAATCCTATCTGAGCTGATAATTTTATCATCCCTCAGAATTAATGTTTAGCAAAGTACATGAAGGAGTGGAGTCACTCACTGCCTGGACAGGGTGGTGAGGACTTTCATGTGCTAGAATCATAGAATTAATTAATCATCAGTTATGATGTAGTTTGGAGAAATGGGGGCCAAGGAGATACAGGTGTGAGTGGAATCCCAAGTCTAGTGCTGCTGATGTGGAGTACACAAGGCTCTTCAGGTGGTCACTTCTAGAAATCTAAGAGAGAAGGTATCCTCACTATAGGTTCATGAAGCAAGAATTTGGAAAGGTGAGCTTGTTTAGTTCAGGATTCCAGGACATTCAGGTAATCTCACAGCCATCACTATCCTCTGCTCTTCTTTCTCATCCCCTTTTAATTTGTACCCACCTTGTCAATCTAATACAGACATTCCTTCATGGAGACTCTCCTGCTTGGTGATTCAAGGTTATACTGACAACCAAAGCTAACAACCTGCTTTTCAGGATTTTTCCAGAGAGACTAGGCAGAGGCATTCTGGAGCTCTCACAGAAGCATTGTTCATGCATCACCAGTTGCTAATCAGCAAGCTTTCTTGATAGCCCATCCCACTATGGCAAGAGATGAACAACACATTTGAATACAGGACTCCTTCACTTTCTCTATCAGTAAAATCGTGTTTCCTGGACTCTAATATGTGAGCTCTCTGCTGCTCTGCTTTCACAGACTCTCCAAAGCTGTAAACCACAAATTAAATGCTTTCTTATATGTTACCATGGTTGTGGTGTTTTATTATAGCAACAGAAAAATAAGTTGATGATAGTGTCAAGGACACACCATTGTAACTCTACATGGCAGAGTTTGACAGCCCTAGAAACCCTCTGAGCTCTGGATTCTTCTCATCTGTCCTTCTCTATCTCTGAAAACCACTCATCTTCCCATGGTTTCTGTAGATTTTCCTTCCTCATAATCCCAACGAGTCAGATTCCTGTAAAGCACAATGTAAATAAATCGGGCATGTTTATTTCAATTGTAATATACATTTAACTTTCCTTTGTGCCTGACACAGTTAAATAGTTCATTTCTTTTGAACCTAAAATAATATTTAGTGTCTCTATGTAGCTAGGCTGTTTATTTTTAACCAAGGACCTCTGTCTAGGTCATTTTAAAGTTTGGGTAACTATGAATAAAGCTTATACAAATATTGTGTTGCAAAATGTTGTGAGACATAACGTTCAACTTACTGAGTCAGTGCTAAGAGTGAGATTGTGAGGCTCCACAGTTAGTGCCCACAGTTTCCTAAGAAAATCCCCAACTGTTTACCCAGGTGATGAGACCATTCTCACTTCCCACCGACTGGGAAGACAGTCACTGTTGCTTCAGACTTTCCCCAGGCTTTGATTTGGGTATCATCCTGGACTTTGATATGCAGAGAACAGCAGGCTCCCCCTTTTTTCTGTTGCATCTTTCAGAGTGCACATCTTTTCACAATTCTGTCTTCCTCAAAAACTTTGGCATGGCCTTTTGTTGGGTATAGTATAGTGTTGTGTTTCAAAGGTTCTTGTATGTGTCAGGTAGCAGCTCTTTACTACATATTTCTTTCTCAAATATGTTACTAGCTCTTTGAGAGTTTCATACAACGTGCTTTGGTCATATTCATCTTCTCTAGCCTCTTTTTCTATCCACCTAGCTGCGTTACCTCCCCCCCCCTTTTTTTTTTCCAAATCTTTCAAGACCAATTTGTGCTTCCCAAATATTCTTGCATGGTTGGTTTTCCACTAAAGCATAGCTGACTGAACTATGTAAGAGACTATACACTTAAAATTATCTCTTCCCCTCCCAGAATTTGTCACTGTTGCCAATAGATCCATGGCTAGCATTGGAATTGTGTGCCCATATCCCCTCTCCATGCTCAGATTTGGCCTGTCTTGGACTCGCACCAGTTTTATGCATGAAGTCACAGCCACTGAATCCACACGTACACCTAGCCTGCTGTGTCCAGAAGGTAAAGTTTCCTTGAAATCATCCACTATCTCTGGCCTTTACGCTCATTCTGCTCCTTTGTCTGAAATCATCCCCAAGGCCTTGGGTTTTGTTTGTGTGTGTGTGTGTGTGTGTGTGTGTGTGTGTGTGTGTGTGTGTGTGTGCATTGTAAATTGTGGGTCTCTGTTAATCACCACTTATTGTTAATTAAATATTCTTAGATGAGCATTGAAAGATGTGTTGATCTATTAGTATAAGTGTAAGTGTTGGGAGTCAGTTTAATACTATGTCCACTTAGAAGCATAACAATAGATTCTCCCTAGGTCTATAGATTGTCCAACCATAGGTTCTTGGCCCAATAATGATACCAGGTGTAAGTTTCATCTTGTGAGGCTGGCCTTAAGTCAAGTTGGGAAGTGATTGGTGTTCAAACCACTATTGCATCAATAGTATGTCTAGTCAGGCCAGTCACTAATATAGCTCTCAGGGATTGTATCTGTGTATGACTGATGATTTCTTTTCTCCTCCAGTAGCTTACATAGCAACTTCTAGAACTATGAAAACTAGCCAGTAAGGGTAAAGCCTGAAGGTCTGTACCAGCTTGATTTCGTAAGGTTCTATGATTCAACTATGTGTTATTTTCAATAGTAGGGTATTGCCATCAAGTTCTGGTGAACCAAGAGCAACGGTAATAGCCTTTAGTGTTTGGGAGTCTGTAGGACCTCACTGACCACAGCTCAAAAACATAGCCTGTCCTTGGCACTCACTCTTTTGTTAGCCTCTGATTCCAATAGGGGCATTTTGCCCTGTTATTCACTGAATCAATCTCTCTGCCTGTCTCTCTCTCTGTGTCATGTGTGTGTGTTTGTGTGTGTGTGTGTGTGTGTGTGTGTGTGTGTGTGTGTGTGTGTGTGTGTGCGTGTGTGTATTTGAGCTTCTATCACAGTATATTTATTTCCATATACTTTTTTCAAAAGTCCTTTAGTGCATAATTATCCCATACAAAGCTCTGGCACCCCATTTTAAATCTTCCTGACCCAATACTCTCTTTGAATGCTTTGTACCTATTGGATACTTATTGTAGAAATGTTTTCTTGCAAATTTGTGGTTTGTATATTCTCTCTATATATCTGCCTCTTTATCTCCTTCTGCCTCCATCTACCAGTGTCGAGGATTGGACCTAGGGCCTCCTGGGTGCATGATAAGAACTCTAACACTCACCTATATACGCATCTTATTTTTGCTTTTTATTTTGAGACAGAGTTGCTGTAACCTAAGTTAGTCTCGAACATGTGATTCTGCTGCCTCTGTGGAGAGTGGCTGTGAACCATAGGTCTGTGCCATCACACCCCAGCTTTGACTGTTTTGATAGTGTTTTCATGTAGTAGAAACAACTGAATTCAGTTGCCCTTAATTATTGCGTGCAGCTTAATTAATGGCTTCTGTCACAGATTTTGCTCTTAATATTACATTTAAAATGTCATCACTGCATTCAGGTCACTATGATTACCTCTTGTTTTGGATCATATAACATTTAAAAATAAAACCTTTTTGCATGGTAAAGGAAGTAATCAGCAAAGTTAGGAGACAGCCTACAGAATAGAAAATAAACAGAAAACGGGGGGGGGGGGGGAGAAAACCTTTGTTAAGCACCAGCCAAGATAGTAACATCTAGACAATTTAAAGAACTGCAAAAATGCATGTGAATGGGGTGCATATGTATGTGTGTGCCTCGGTACGAGGAAACCAGAAGCCAGCCTCAGTCGTCCTGAGAGGAAAGCCAAGCAAGCTGTCCACCTTGTCTTTGAAGACAGACTCTCCCATTGACCTAGAGCTTTCCCACTAAGCTAACTGGCCAAAGAGCTCCAGCGAGCCACCTTGTCTTCACCTTCCAGGATCTGGGATTACAGGCCTATCCTCCTACACCCTGAATTTTTATAAAGGTTCTGGGGTTTGAACTTGGCCTCTGCTTGCATAGCAAGCATTTTATTGATCAAGCTGTCTCTCCAATCCAGCAATGGAATTTTATTTTTAGTCACACTGAAAAGAAAATTGTGACATTTGTAGAAAAAAAATAGATACAACTGGGGTCAAAATTATGGTAAGCTGAATAGGCCAAATCCAGAAAGGCAAATACTGTGTTTTCATATGTGGACTTTAGATTTAAATGTGTGTGTGTGTGTGTGTGTGTGTGTGTGTGTGTGTGTGTGTGTGTGTGTGTGTGTGTGGCGTGTGTGTGTGTGGTGTGTGTGTATATGTGTGTTGTGTATATGTGTATATGTACACGTGTGTACATGCATGTGCTGAATCTACAATGCAGACCATGAGAGGAGATAGCTAAGCTAAGGCATAGGGACATGGTGAGGCTGAAGAAGAGAGACTAGGGTACCAACAGCATAGAAAGGAGGCTCTTGAAAAAGGGGGGGGCACCAAGGCAATGTTATTGGTAGAAGATATTTTTATTCTGGTTGTAGGGTGTTTTGTAGACTATCTAGGGTGCTGGAGTGTCCTCGAGCGGCATGGGGCCTCAGGTGTAGTAGTTATTTGGGGGACTACTGCTCTATGGCTAGTTGTTAGAAATATGGCTTTCCCTAGTTTAGCTTGGAGCTAGAGTTGGCTTGCTGAGGGCATTCGAGATCCTGTGCTTTTAAGATGTGCAAGTTAAGAGGGATCACCTGACTCTGTGGAGGCTGGAGACCTCTAAAGTAGTTTAAATGAGAAATGTCTCTTAATAGGTTCAGGTGTTTGAACACTTGGTCCTCGACTGATGGTGCTGTTTGAGGAGGTCGTGGAACTGTTAGGAGGTTCAGCTTTCTGGAGGGAGTATACCACGGGGAGGGGGAGATTGAAGATAGGGGTGTATAGCCTTAGCCTTCCTGCCTTCTCTCTTTCCTTCGTTCTCTCTCTCTCTCTCTCTCTCTCTCTCTCTCTCTCTCTCTCTCTCTCTCTCTCGCTCTCGCTCTCGCTCTCTCTCTCTCTCTTGCTCTCTCTCTTTCTCTCTCTCTCTTTCTCTCTCTCTCGCTCTCTCTCTTTCTCTCTCTCTCTTTCTCTCGCTTTCTCTCTCTCTCTCTCTGTGTGTGTTTCTGTCTCTCTGTTTTTGTAGAAAGGATCTCTCTACAGAACTCACAGGCTGGCTTCAAACACACAGAGACCCATCCACCTCTCTGCCTCCCAAGTACTGGGATTAAAATTGTGAGCCGCCATGCCCAGCTACCCATGCAGCTCCTCACGTGTAGTGTAGTCTTTACTACATCTGCAAATGTCTCTAAGCTCCTTTCCTTCTGCGTTTGGTACCATATCATTTCCTCCCTTCTCACTCCACTTCCAGCCCTCTGGGCTTGCCCTGGCTCACCTCCTGCTTCCTCCCTAGCTCCAGGTTAGCTCAACCTTTGAAGTAGCTGTCACCTAATACCTCCTCCTATTTATTAGACTGACCTAGCAACTCTCAGGAGGTAGCAGCCACTCTCATCTAGGGTGCTGCTAGGCTTCCAGGAAGCAGGCTTCCAGAAGGGGTTTGAGTGGAGACTTTTCATTGGGGAACTCCCTCTGGATACACCAGTGGAAGACAGACATGAAAGGGAGATCTCAGAAGGGACAGAACCAAGGGCTGTTCCCTCTCCTGCAGGAGCACTGTGACCAGAATGGCCCTTGACTGGAGAAAGATCTCTGAGTCTTTATTCCTGATGTCTAGGGACATGGCATGACTTTGGGCAGGGTCCCATTTAATGACAGATCCAGCCCAGGGACAAGCAGAGCTACCAGTAGAGAGGCCCATATCCCTGTCAAGTTATTGTAAACAGGGCTCTTGGGTAAATATAAATGCCAATCAAAAGTGATATAAACATGGTATATAATATTCTAAACATAGATATCTAGACAGAAAAAGAAGATACAACAAATATGTAATGCATATGTGTCTCCACTGCCTGCACTTGGGTGCAATGGCCATTGTCCCCTTGAGTGGACATGTGGCTTGTACAGAAAAGGTAGAATGAGGCATTCCCCAGTGGTTATGGGAAAGAATGGGTACCACTCTTTCATCTGCCTTGGCCCATCATGAGAGTTTGAGCTTTGCTCTCAGAAGTCTTATCTAATCATCTTTCACAGGAGTGGTGGAAGGGACATGGGGACAATGGAATGCAAAGGTGAACCCCAGTTATATGGAGCAGCATCAGCCCCAAGAGAAACAAAGATCCCTCACAAACTCCGTGCTCTCCCCATCGAGGAGGAGTCTCTGCGTGCGGGATGCCTGCTCCAACCCTAATACAAAGTCAGTTTTCCTCAGCCAGATGGCTTTAGTCTGCTAAAGATTATTGACTCCTGGGCAATGGCCCTATTTGTGAACATCTGACAGCCCAGAGGGGCTCTCATCTATAGACCACTAACGAGATTAAAGTGCTAATTCACAAAGTGCTTATCTGGGACAGTTAGGCAGCACCAGGCCTGTAGGACTGTAACTGCAGTTTTGTGATGTTGCTGAGCAGGATCCTTGCATCCCTTTCACAGCTATGGATCAGATCAATCATATTAGCTGGGTTTGTGGAAGCAATCACAGGCTCCCTGGAACAGACGCTAAGTAACTGGCTGGGGCCAGGCTTTCTGTCTTGCATCCTATCTGTAAGCCAAATACCTATTTGCAGGTGGAGATAATGCTCCATAGGTGCTCCTGGCCTCTTATCCTCACACATAACACGAGGTTCCACCCATTCCACGGAGCTTAAGCATTTTGATACAGTCAATTAGCAAGAGGGGTCCTTAGCTAATTCAAGGGCAGCAACTTTTAATAAAAAAGGTAAAAATTGACTGTCCTCAAAAAGGCAACAGGGTGGAAATCACACATCGACGCTGGATGTTCTGTCACTAAATTATCTCTGTGGGGCAGGCAGGACTGATAAAAGTGAATTCATTTCACACATGCCTCGGCGACATAACCACACAAGTCAGGAGCTCTCCAAGGAGAGGAAATTCAGACGCAGAAAGGAGCTCATATTTATTTCAAATCTCCTTCATATTGGGGCCAGGCCTTCCTCACAGCATCCAGGGGGAGGTGGCATACTGACTCTAACCTCAGTGCCTTGTCCAGGTAACCATGTATGCTCTGCACCAGGCACCATGCTTTTACAGAAAAGGAATTTGTGCCAGAAGGCAACATGAGCACCCAGCTATGGGACGCTGCGTGGTGACCTGCAGAGTTGAGTACACTTCACCCCCGAGATGCAGCGGAATGGCTGAAGGTCCCCGTTTGTTTCCACAGGCTGGGATTGAGTAATATATTGGGGAAATGAAAACTCTATTGCTTTTACTTTAGGTTCCCGTGGTTTATTTCCTAATTATACTTGAAAACTGGGAAGCAGAATAAAGAAAGGGGGGGGGGTGTCTACTTCATGGACTTGTATCATGAGCTAAACTTCAGATAAAGTGATGAGCAGTGTAGCTGGTGAGATCAGGAGTAGAAGCCAGGGCTGTGAGGGCAACAGAGGTCACAACCCTTAAGTAACATAATCAGCAGCCAATAGTTGGTCTCTTGACGTCATTAAGTATGAAGTATTAAAATTCTACAGAGATGCATAGAGGATAGAAGCCCTGAGGTGACCCTGATCAGAGAAGAGGAAACAAGCAGAAGAATGGGCCCCTGGATCAGGATTCAACTGGCTTTTCCAGGTCCTGATTTTAAAAAAAAAAAAAAAAAATCGCATAAGGGTTTTGAAGACAAAACCTAGTCCTGCACATTCTCTTGCTGAGTCTTGTTCTCCTGGTCCAGCGCCCAGGGCACAGTTGGTGGGGACAGTGCATCCATCAAAAGACTTAGCCTGCCCTAATCAGTTGCTTCATGGCTATCAGAGAAGCCACTAGCTCTACTCAAGCAAACAGGAAGAATTGTTATTCTAAAAACATGTTTAGGGGCTGCAGAGGTGGGTCTGTGAATAGCAGTGCTTGGTACACAAGGATGTAGACCTAGGTTTCGATTCTCAGCACTCACAAAAGCTGGAACTCCAGCATTGCCGGGGCAGGTACAAGAGAATTCCTGATGCTGCCTGGCCATCAGCCCAGGGCCGGGGTCCATTGACGACCTTGTCTCAGTGGAGTAAGTTAGAAAGTGATAGTGTAGGACACTCTGGGTCCTCTTCTGGTATCTTGTCTCTGTATGCAGAGAGAGAGAGTGAGAGAGAGAGAGGGAGAGAGAGAGAGAGAGAATGCACAAGCACTGTTTGGAGCTGTGTGAGCCCCTCTAAATAGGCTGAAGAACTTGACATTGCTCTGCAGACAGCTGAAAGGGTTGAGGACTGAGGGTGGTGAAACCTTACTCTAGAGCAATTCCTGTGCCCCTTGAAATGTCCAGGCTGCAAGCATCTCTCGCAGGGTGCTTCAGGAGACCATGCAAGCTTTGCAGAGTACCCATCATGCAAGCTTTTCAGAGTACCCATGTAAACCTGAAAGGGGAGAGATTGTGTTGTTTTCAAGGATTCCAGAGGAGCGTTTCCAAAACAGTTTACATTCGGGGGGGGGGGGGAGATATCTACTTATTTAGGTGGTGCATAAAAATAAAATACTTGTTAAATGTATATAAGAGCAAATGACACTTGAGCCACCTTCTTACTCTGCTGAAAATTAAGCTTGCTACCTGTGTGGACACCATGGCATGCATGTGTGCATGCAAAAGAAAAATAATATTTCTCTTAACTTGACACAAATTAGGATCATTGGGAGAAAGTGAAACTTCAGTGGAAAAAATATCTCTATCAGATTAGCCTGTAGGCAAATTTGTGTGGCATTTTCTTGATCCCTGCTGTGAGTAATGTCGTTTCAGGGCTGAATAAGAGCCTAAGGAGCGAGACCATAAACAGTGTTCCTCTATGGCTTCTGCTTCAGTTCCTATCTCCAGGTCCCTGCCTTGAGTCCCTTCCCTGACTCCCCTCAGTGATGAACCTGAACAGAACCAGAACACTTTCCTGTCCATGTTACTTCGGTCTTAGTGTTCATCAAAGCAACAGAAACTTCACTCACACAGGTCAGTGAGGAAGTAGAGAAAGGCAGAGGTGAGGGGAACTTTGACAGTGATATCATTTTGTACTTTTGAGACAAGGTCTCCCTATGTATTTCAGACTCGCTTTGAGTTTGTGGTCCTCCTGCCATCACTTCTGAATCATTGGGATAGCAGTCATGAGTCCTCTTGCATAGCATCATGGTATACTCTGTCTTGTTTCTGTAGTACTACAGTTCCTCGTGTTAGGATTGTGGGTGAGTGCTACCCCTAAACACTCACATCTAAAGAGTTAACAACTGCCCCTTCCCTCCTTGTGGGCTGGCATGAGAACAAAATGAGTCAGTATTTGTGAACCCCCGGATCAAGGTAAGCAGACAAATACCACCGCTGACTGCACATGTGCAAACCAATGTGCAGATATGCTTTCCATTACACCATGGAGATACAGTTAGAACTATTCCCCACAGGGTTACACCTCTAGCTCTTGTGGGCCAAGAGAAACAACATGACCTTGTAATGACCTTGTAATACTCGTAGAGGTCCTGATAATGAGAGACAAGTGTACAGTAAAAGCTTCTTGAGTCCTTTGATGTCTTAAAGGACTGGGAATTTTAAATACTGCAGAAGCGATCAAACAATGATCACACAAATGGGAACACTGTGGGGTGAAAAGCTGAGCTGTTGGTTAAAAAGTTGCAAATCTTCCACCGTGGTCATCCAACAGGGAGAACTTTTTATCAGAGGCCAGCTTCTCACCATTCCTCCACACAAGTGCGGTGCAGGGTGGGAAGGGGTTGGGGAAGTACTTTTGTCTTAATTTCAGACAGAATTTATCATAGGAAAATTAGAAAGCTCCCATGGTCAGTGATCTGAGATGGGAAGTGATGTGTTTGAATACAAAATTTAGGATTCATATTTCCTTGCTAGTGTCCATCAAACTTAATAATCACAACACTGGAATTCTAGATACTAGCATCATTGAACCCATGGTTTCTTCATGATAGGGTGATGATAGATGATAAACATAAAAATGATAAGTAAATGATAGAAAAAAGATAGTTAGCAGGTAGATAATAAATGATAAAACAACAGATAATATGGAGGTACATAATAGAGGGATCATGAAAAGAGACAGATTATATATATACACATATAGTTATGTATAATATGATGTGTATACGATAGGTAGATAGGCTATAGGTGATAGATTATAGCTAGGTAGATAATAACGTTATAGGAGATCAGTGTCAGATAAAATAGGTAGGTGACAGACACTAATAGAGACAGAGCTAGATATACGTGCATAGAGACAGACATACCAAATTGCATTGCCTTGCACTTCGTTGACGACACAGGGTTATATAGTTCAGAGGGCATTTTATGGTGTATATGGCATCTAGATGATGCTCGGCAGTCATAACAGTCCCTGTATCTCCCCAGATCCTGCTTAGGACCAGAGCCTTGTCCACTCTCCTCTCTAGCCACAGCACTGACGCCTGCATACTGACCACATACGTATTTACTTTGATTTCTCCGTCTCCTCCACAGGATACAGAAAGCAATGCATATCTGAAAGCAGAGTTGCAAAGATGGACGGGATAAAATATGTAAAACACTCACTGTGTGCCTGGATAAAATGTGCCACGGTGTCCTGGCATACTGCTTCAGTTTTGGTGTGGCTTATGTGCTCAAGTGTCTTGCTCAAGGGGACACCACAGGTACATGAAAACTGTAAGAGAAAGTCAGGGATTACCTAATTGTTAGTGAACTGCTCATCATGTGCAGCTTCGTGTCCAGGAGGGCTGCTATGTGTGTAACTGTGTTTGGAGGCCAAGTCGCAAGCTTTATTTCTGTCTTTTTAAATCTAACTATTCAGAATATATCTACTAACCAATTTTATAATTTCAGACCAGAATGGTATTATAGAATAGTTATATTTATCTGTAAAAATTTAATGCTGAATTAAAACAATCTCATAATGCACTACAATTTACCTAAACTCCTAGTCTAATGCAGACTGTCAAAGGAGGCGCTCACCGCTCACCCACTGAAGGACAGGCAGACTCTATTTTTTAAGCACAGCATCTGAATGGAACTTGAGGGCTACATGAGCCTGGACTCCTTTGAAGATGGGTGCTGGTATATGTTTGTGTTTGGGAGCTCCTGTCTTTCTGTATATGGAGGGGTTCTTTGCCTGCTGAAGTAAGAGGAGGCCAGGAGACCTTGTTTGTATCCCAAAATTCTTGATGTCCAGGCCAGAAGGAATTCCAAGGCAAGTGAATGCTTCCCTGGGGAACAATCGCTTGGTGTTAGCTAGACTGGACACTAGATGTCACTGCGTTGCAACAAAATTCAGGTGATTGGTACATTTTATGTGGCTGTCAATAAGGGACTTGGGGGGAAGGGGGCAGTCCTCTACAGAAACTACCTTCTGCCTCTGCTGTCTGCTTTGGGACAAGGTCCTAAGGCTTGTTGACCATTCAGTGAATTTTATTTTAAATAAATACACATGAGACATGTTTTATGAATGGCCTGTCACACTCAAATACCCATTTTGGTATGGTTTTGCTCTGTAAATAGCAGTGCAGACCAAGGGCTGAAAGGGGCACACCCCAGAGTCCTCTCCTGTGCTCTCCCCAACTTCCAGCTCTCCAATCCTACTAATGAGTCTCACCATCTGTGATCTCCAAGGGTATCATAAACCTGTCAATCATGGTCTCTTTTCACAGCTTCCCGGAAGAAACTATATATCAATTTGTGATATATAATGACATGTGTGTGTTTGATTTTTTTTGTAAACCCCCCCCCGTTTATATTTAACAAATCACTGTGCCCTGATTTTCATTCCTTTTTTTTTCTCTGAATAAAAACCCCGTTAAAGCTACTCTCCCTTCACTCAGATGTGCAAACTTACCTTCATGTTCTACATTTATCACTCTGCTAACTGGTTACTTGAGTTGAAAGTTTCCTCTCTGTTTACAAAGAAACAAAGTAAGACGTCAACAATGTCTATGACATTCTGAACCATGAATGCCACACACACTCCCACACACTGTGGGCTGGGGATCTAGAGACCTCTTCAACACCTGGGAAATGAAGCATCACCCCCTACTGACTAGTTTGTCTCTGGCACATTCTCCAACTTTATAACCCCAAATCTGTATGGGTAGCAACTTCTCCATGCTGGGTATTTTACCTCCTTTTCCCAGCTGACTGATTTGGTGTGTAAAACCCAGCCCTAACTTCCCAAGGGTCCACTGTTTGTTGTAGATCTCCATGAAGTTCTGCATAGGCCACTCAGTTCCTTTTCACTGAGTCACTTGTACATCATGGAAAAAAGATACATCTCTTTCTTTTCATGCTTTCATAGTGTTTCTCATGCAGTAGGAAAACAGTCGTATAAATGACATTTTCTGTAATAGAGAATTGGATGTCGGCTTATGGCCACAAGAAGAATCATGCCTAGGCTCTGGGGGTGGACATAAGAGACCACCAGGCAAGCTACTGCATCTCAGCTCCAAATTCTCCTTTGTGACACTTGGGATGGCTGAGTTGGGAATCTCCCTTCTCCTCTGAGGCTCCACTTTTTACTATGTCTCTGTGAGGCCGGGGGAGATAAAAGGATGGGTTTGTCTGCTTTTGTGGGCAAGCAGCACCAGTGTCCCCTGAAGACCTGATGGGAGCTAATCTTTCAACACTGAGAATGTCCCCACCTCTATAGTCAAGTACCTTATTTTTTCCTTAAAGTTCATGACCCCCGCTACATGGCACTCTTTCTTCTGGCTGAGGGGCCACTCAGGTCCCAGTCACAGTGCTTGGACTCTAGCTCTCCAGGAACCACGTTTTTCTTACTCTATCTTTGTCCAGAGTTTCCCACACCTAGGGTTGGGGATTCATTCTTGCTGCTATAGGCTGCCAATGCCTTCAAGCTAACGTTTTCCAAATTCTACACTTTCTGTTACAACAAAATAGAAATACAATGTTTCTATTTTTGTCTGAATTTCGTTGATAAAATGAGCTATATTCCCAAGAAAACTGCAGGTGTGGCTTTAGTGGGGTGGTGCACAGACATTGTAAAGACCGGAAAAGCATTTCATGGGAGAGGAGGTCTGCTTTGTAGCCCTGATGTACTGAGCACGTGGTTTTCAGTTTTGCTGGGATGGGTAACAGCTCTGTGCTCCTCTCTCTCCTCCTGAATGACAACCTTTTAGGGTGGGATTTGTAAGTAAAGTCTGGGACAGCCAGGTAGCAGCTCCAGGTAGAGAAGGATGAGACAGATGTTATCACACTGAAGTGGGCTGAGGGTAAACAGGACCTCCAGTCTGGTCATATTGTGGCGTCTGATGCCTTTGTGAATAGGAACACTGTATGTTACTATTTGATAAAGAAGAAACCTGACTATTCACACACAGCAGAAAAAAAAAAAAAAACCAATGCAAAGAGATCTGCTTTGGTTTTCATGTGGGAACAGAAGGAAAACTAACCCACCAAGCAGGCTGCAAGTGCAGACAAGTCAATTAAAAATATGGCAGGAAAAGAACCTGTCATTAAAAGCTAGCTTGTGAGGTACATCTCAGGGGTTGTCTGCTGCCCAAGAGATTGTCTTTCTTGGCTCAGAGTCTGTTCAGCACCTAGGGACCAGAAGCCTGGAATAGAGGATGTTAGCATGCCTGTACTGGACCTAAGTTTTAACCATTTCTAGCAGACCGACTAAGGATGCTCACGAGGTAGTTAATAGGTAGTTTCTAAATGCTGAGAGCTGTAAGTAGAAGACCATTCTGTGTTCTGAAGTCGCAAGGAAGGGACTTGTTTTGAGGACAGGGGAAGTTAGAGACAGAGAAGGAGGTAGGAAGACAGACTGCAGAATAGGTCCACACCCCAAAGGATGCTCTTGGTCCCAGCCGCACTGGGACAAGACTGGGAATGCAGATCGTGATGTCAGAGCAGGTGTCCTGTAGAGGATCCACCCTGTCGGCAGGAGGGGGAGAAGCCAAGAGAGGTCCAGCAAGTCCCATCTGTCCTTCAGAAGAACTGTCATCAGTGGGCTGAGGTAATGTGAGCAGCTTCCAGCACCGGCTGGCTCTTGCCATCCTGAGCCTCTGGCAGGTCTGCCCTCTCCGGAACTGTCTTCCTTCTCTGACTCTAAGGCCTTATTGATTGCTCAAAGTGAACTCTCAGCCCACAGCTTCCTCCACCCCTGGGCAGCTTGCATTTCCTCTGACTGTGTCTTCTCCCTTCCCCCAGTGCCCTGGGCTTTTTACATTTCAAATATTTGACAGCTGGGTGAACTTCTGCTTCCGCCCAATGAAGGACTCTTTGCAGTTCACAATGGCCGGCCAGTGGCACAAGGGCAACTGTCGCTCCAGCTGTGAGAGAGGCTTTTGCAAATGCTCCGGAGAAGCTGCTGTCCAGCTGCGCGCCTCGCCCTCTGGCAGCGGGCTGCATTTTAATCAGTGAGCTCTCACTCTCTGGGAGAAGGACTCATTTGTGGGGTTGGAACAGATGGCCCCCACCCCCAGTGCCTCAAGATCCTCAGGCCTTCCGCTCCAGCAGGTGAGGCCTGGTGATGTCAACGCAGGTGTGGACTGGAGGTCCCAGCTCTAATCCAGACACCCAGTGCCTATGTTAGCACTGCTTGTATTTTGCCCATAGCTCTCTAGAGTGCGCTGTAAGGAGCATAGCCCTGGACCCATAATACTGGAAGCTAGAATCCTGCAGATACTAGACTGTTAGCAGCAGAACTGATGAGTGGTGCACCATGCTACCCAGATGACTTGAAATAATTCAGCTTCTTGTTGGACATCTCAGTGCATCCCCAGAGAGATCTGTGCACTCCCATCCCTCGTGTGGAAAATTCCATGATATCATAAGTGTCTCTGTGGATGCCTTATCTGTTTCCTCAGGGCTGGTCTGCAGGGCTGAGCTGTTCACCTTTGCAGTCTACTTGTCTTTTCTTTGGATAGCTACGATAATTTTTTGTGATATCTTAAAAGGTATTCAGATGCCTTGATTTTACTTACTTCCTTCACTGGCAGATAGATCTAATCCTTGTTTTTATGCATAGGGACTTTTCATTGTAGATGGTACTGATGGGGCCATGCTTGGTGCCAGGTAATCCACCCCTTCAACCACATCCAATATTGTAAATACTTGTCTGAGATGCACAATGGTCCCCCTTCTGTGATGAGAATTCCTATGGAGACTGGACTCTGGTATCTTTTATCTCAAGGGCCTCTAAAGAGTGTAATTCCAGAGCTGTGTGTCATAAAGGGGTGTTACCATGTTCTTTATCATCTGCCCTGACCCCTAATCACTCATCTGGCTTGGCCCTTCTGTCCAAGAAGATATACAATAGAACCTAGTTGTAATAGATAAGGAGATAAATAATAGAATTCAACTATAATAGACAAGGAGATATATATTAGAACTCAGTTGTAATAGGTAAGGAGATATATAATAGAATTAGGCTTTAATAGACAAGGAGATATATACTAGAACTTGGTTGTAATAGGCAATGGAGAGGTAAAGTGAAGCAAAGCTCCCATTAATTAGGGGCTTGGGGGTTATCTGCATCTATCTAGTTCATGGTCTGTCTTCACAATTGACCTCTTCCAAAGTCTGTGGACTTGCATTCAATTGTTACCCCTACCTTCTCTTCTCTACAATGTAGCTGTAGGTGGTATCATAGTTTCAACAAAGCTCAGCAGGGCAACCAGAAATTGACATGAAGATGTTAAAATGCACAGAGAAAACCCAACCTCATTCTCCAGTGCCGATGACCACAAACTCAAAGTCGTAACCTGCCCTGGAGATGTTTTATTTAGAACTAGTAAGATCTCCTTTCTTTATGAATTTGAATTAAAAACCCTTAATATTGGACAATTTAACGTGTTACAATTTAGACTTTCAGTCTCTCTAGATGAGTGCTGGGTCATCTGGAACACAGGAAGTTAGTTTCTACAGGGTAATAGGCATTAATGCAGACTTTCCTTATGCTCACCTCCACCCTCCCCCTATTCACTCATTCCCTGGCTTCTGCTGTCATTGCCTCTGCCTGTCACAGCTTCGAGGGTCACCACCAGCCATGTCTGCAGAGCAGCTCCACTGCAAACAAACTAGCCCCTCAGAGTAGTCACCTGTCCTCCTGCCATTCACGAGCACTGTGTTCTGACAGATTTCAAACACCAAGGCAATTAGCACAAAATGCCGAGGAGGAGAGCTGAGCATCGGAGACATCATTAATTACGAGAAATTCTCACAATGTTTTCAGAGATGCAGAAAGTTAACTTCTAAAATGTTGGAAACAGTGAGGGGGATGGCAGAGATTTATGGGCCAGTGTGGGTGTGATGAGAGGTGAGGTGAGGGAGATAGAATACTCATTGCCCGTGGACAGTTAAGTGCTGGAAATGATTAAGAAATACTTAGAATAATCTGTGAGGGAGATGTTTGTGGCTTGGGCCAGTAGTGATGTTAAGGAGACAGAATTAACTTATGACTCCAATCTGAAGGTAGAGCTTACATTATTTATGATAGTGGTGGGATATCATATGATTTTTTAATTTATTGGCTAGATGAATAAAATCTTCAATTATTTAGATCCTGAAGACTCTGGGAAGATTCAAAGGAGTGGGGGAATAAATGCTGGCTTATTGATCTCACATGTGGATGTCTTCGAGGAGATGGTAGGTGAATAAGTATTTCTATGACTGTGACTACCAAGGCCAAGTCTAGGATGGAGACAAGAACCCACATAATTCTCCCTGAGGAGAGACAGAGAAGTAAGGATCGAGATGTAGGACACACCAGCACTTAGGAATCTAGGGGGTAAGAAGGGGGCAAGAAAAGCACACTGATGTCAAAGACACTCTCATGCTCTTCATTAGCCATGCCTGCATAAAGATCTCAACACTCCCTAACTTGTGCACAACGTAATGTAAGTGCATGTCCATTATTTATTGGCTGAACATCTTTTGCTAGAATACAGTATGATTAAAATGAACCATATGTCTAGTGACATATGATAGGATAACATTTGTCACAATTATAAGTTGTAAAATATGACAAAAATAGATGGATTTGTATTGCAAGTGTGTTAACTATGAATGTATTTCAAAACTATAACCTTGACCATACACAGTAGGTTCCTCCATCATGCATTTAATAAGATACAATTTAAATGGAATTTTAAACAATTAAAAAGAAACAATACCATATATTGCTTATGGGCATGAGCCTGTATGATACCAGTATGTCTTGCATGCAGGATGTCAATGCCATGCACTCTGATGTGGAAAAGGTCTGAGAGCATATGTGCATACTGCTACACAAGATGCCTCCTTTTATTGTGAATGCTTAAAAGAGTTGATGTTAAAAGCCATCTTGGCATTTGTGGTGGTTAGAATAAAAATTGCCCCATTGGCTTGTATATTAGAGTGCTTAGTCTCCAGGAAGTGGAACTCTTTAAAAGGATTAGATGGATTGTGCTTGTTGGAGTAGGTGTGGCCTTGCTGAAGGAAGGCTGTTATACTGGAGATGGACTTGAGGTTTCCAGAGTCCATGCCAGGCTCAGTCTCTAACCCTCTCCTGTTGATCAAGATGTAGTACTCTTAGCTACATCTCTAGGACCAAGTCTGCCTCTGTGCTGCTCTGCTCCGCACCATGATGATAATGAGTTAAACCTCTGAGACTGTAATCCAGCCCCAATTAAATGCTTTCCTTTGGAAGAGTTGCCTTGGTCATGGTGTCCCTTCACAGCATTAGAACACTAAGACAGCATCTTACTGATATAAAGCTCCAAAGATCAATGTGAATCTAATGAAGTGTCTTTTGTTGACAAAACATTGCAAAACTATTGAAAGTCCATATTCACTTGTGTATTGCCAAATGATCGTAATGAAAATAACCATAAGCATGGCTCAGTGAGTAAAAGCACATGCTATATTAAGTATATGCTCCTGGGTTGAGAGCCCTAGAACCCATAAAAAGCAAGCTGGATACTGTGGTGCAGGCATCAGCAATACCAGTATCCTTATAGGGAGATGGGAGTCAGGGTACTCCACAGTCTCATAGGCTAGTGAGCCTAGTTTAGGCATCCGAGGCCCTATTTCAAATGTGGAAAGGTGAGTAGTAGTACCCAAGTGTTACCGTCTAACTACACACACTGTGATACATGAATTCCCATTCCACACAAGTGTGTGTGTGTACACACACATACACATACACACATGCATACACAGTGATACAAGTGGACTCCCATGACCATACACATGCATACAAACACACACATACATCTAAAAAGAGTAATTATAACAAAAATAATTAGAAAAGTTTACCTTCTATTTAATGCATACTCTGCCCTGAACTTCATTAAGACTCTCTCGCATACAGTGCTATTAAAGCTTTACCATCATCCTTAAGTAGACTTGCACATTGCCCTGCATCCGCTGAGGAAACTAATACCTAGAGATGAAAAATACCCCCACACAGAGAGTGAGAAAGTCCGAATCTGTCCGGACACTACTCCTTCCTCAAGGAAACAGGCTCCCTCTTGGCCCTCCCTCTTCTCTCTGAATAGCATGACCGAGAGCACATGCTCAGCTACTGTCTATTAAGTGGAAGCTGGACACCAGAGCTGGGGACACACCGGAAGGGGACAACAGGACATCTGAAGGTCCTGGGCCATGCAGCAGCAATGTAGAGCCATCCTTCATCCCCACATCACCATGGTGACAAGCCCACTCACGCTCTTCTGTCTCTCTGTCCATAGTGGCTTTCAAACAGAAGGTGTCACAGTGTCCCACACTGTCCTCTGCTGGGGAAATTAATTTAATTCAGTTGAACTGAACATGGAGTTACAGATGCAAATGATCCGAGAATTCCACCTCATCCATTTCGCCTGATCGAGTGAAAGGGAGAAGCCACCAAAGTTCAATGACCACCTGCAGAGTCTTTCATCCTGGGGGCTGGAATTTCATTTTCACATTGGAACCATTCTGGGCATTCTGTAGTTCTTTAGCAGTTCTGGGTGCTCTAATTGTTCTGGGAGTGACACTTTCTTGGACCCTCAAATACTCCCCTAGCATACCATGGCAGCAAATAACTTTGCATGTCCTAACAGCCTTTCATATGCTGATGTTTGACTTTCCTGGCCCAGGAAGACGGCCATATTTTAAATTCTGCTTCTGTGTTGGTAGGGAATTGACTGAGTGGTATTTGCTTTTCAAAACAACCACCAAAAAACCTCCTGAAGTTAACTGACAAGTCTGTCCTACATTTTTCTACACAGAGATCAGCTGATCTGATACTTTTCTTCAGTGAAGCTTTGAAATGCATTCTTTTTCACTTTGTGTATCCACATGCCTAAGTCTATGAGTGAATGGAAAGTGTGCGGGTATGATTGTATGTGTGTGTACACATATGGAAGCCCAGGCCTGATATCGAGTCATCCTGGATCACCTCCCATTTAAGTCTTTGAGGTAGGGTCTCTCAGCCAATCTCAGAGCAACTAATTTGGTTCCTCTGTCTAAAGAGCTTGCTCCCTGGATTCAGTGCCTCTGCCTGCCAGGCTGGCAACAGTGGAGGAATGCCATGGCCACCTGACATCCTTGAGTTCTGGGGGTTTGAACTCTGGCTTTCCTGAATTTGATGTAACCATCTGGGCTGTCTCTCTAGGAGCTCGTCAGCACATTTTTAAGAGGTAAAGAAAAACAAGGAAGCATTGTTTTTAAGAGTCTAGGAACTAAATCTATTCAGATTATTAAGGACTAGAGAAAGTTCCAATCCATCCAAATATCTGCAGATGCCTGGCTCTGGCTAAGTGAATACTGGATTCGAAAGGTTCTCAAACTATGAGAAGGGTCAGATAGCAAATATTTTAAGCTCCATAGGCCATGTGGTCCTCCCCTTCAGGGCAGATACTCCTCACTGCCTCTGCAGTGGAAAATGCAGCCACAGATGAGAAGTAGGAAAATGGGTGTGATTGTGTACTCATGAAATTAACTAGAAACACATGTACAATGGGACTGGATTGACTCATGGCCTTTGAGTACTGCTACCATTTAGTTCTTTACAAAGTCAAAGTATGGTTTGTCACCTTGGGCCACAGAGAGTTTCTGAAATTAAGGAAAGTTTCTAAGTTTTGTTTTAATGTGTTATTCACACCCCCAATGTTTGAAAGATCCCCAGATCTTGATGCCAGCATCTTCTGATCATCTCTATCTATATCTTGGTGAAAGTTACAAGTAAGAATCTTAATTTTACTTACCATTGTTCCCCCCCCTCTTCTCAGTCACCCCCCATGATGTCCTCCCCCATCCACTCTGAGGGGGTTGTCAATACAGTCTGGCATATCCAATATCTAGTTGAGAGAGGACAAAGCCCCCCCCCCCCCACCACCACCAGTACCAAAACTGAACAAGGTATCTCTCTATAGGGAATGGGCTCCAAGAAGCCAGTTTATACACCAGGTATAAGTTCTGATCCCACTGCCAGAGGCCCCACAAACTGCCACAGCATTTGATTGTCATCCACATGCAGAAGACAGTTCCATCCATGAAGGTTCCTCAGCTGTCAGACCAGAGTCAGTGAGCTCCCAATGTCTCGGGTCAGCTGTCTCTGTGGGTTTCCTCGTCGTGATCTTGACCCCTTTGCTCATATAATCCCTCCTCCCTGTCTTCACCTGGACTGGAGCTTGACCCAGTGCTTAGCTATAGATCTGTGCATTCACTTTCATCGTCTGCTGGATGAAGATTCTGTGATGACAATTAGGGTGATCATCAATTTGATTAAAGGGGGAAGGTCAGTTCAGGCACCGTCTCCACTATTGCTTGGAGTCCTAGCTGGGGTTATGTTTGTGGAATCTCGGATATTTCCCTAGCACTGGTTTTCTCCCTAACCCCCAAATGGCCCCCTCTCTTTCTCTCGAACTCAACCATCCCATTCCCCCATGGAATCTTAATTTTAAAAACAAGAAGAACTTGGCTACTCAGCTCCAGAAATCACCAAGCAATTACTTAGAAAATTGAAGGGTTGAGAATAGTAGTCATTTCATGATTTCCGTTCTCTGGTAGCTTTATTACAGAATACACTGTCACAAAGCTTTCCCAATAGTGGCATTGTCTACATCACAACTCTCAGTTTCAACCCTAACCACTTCAGCTTGAGTAGACTCAACCTTTAGGTTTAGGTCTTCGAGAAAATCCAGAAAGAGTCACTGCCAGGTTAAAAAACAAAAACCAACCAACCAACAAAACACAACTGTGTTGAACCATTACAGCAAGGACTCGGAGATGGTCCCCCTGCTATCCGCTGTTCAGCTTCCAGAAGCATGTTGAATGCTAGCATCTCCTGTGCACACAGGTCCCTTTTAAGATTCCATAAGGCAGGCTTGTGACCCCATTAGTATGTCCCACTGAATTTCAACTCCGGAAGAACAATTCTCCATGTCTAGGAGTTATAAACTACAGACCTGGGAGGCGTGAGGGTCAAAGTTCACTGCCTGGGTTTTGGAGATGTCTAGGAGCTCCATTCTCTGATCTCATGTGGGCAAATCCAAAAGCAAAGTATTCCTGGACGTTCACCTATTGTCCCTGATAGTACAGTTTTACTTCTGGTGGACAGTCACAGCATGTGCTTTAATGTGTATTCAATATCAAAAGGTACATGACAAGTTGCCTCCAAGTCTTCAGTAAGTGAGCTTGTGGGACAGTGGGTCTGAGGATAAATTGATAAAATCCATTTGAAAAAAAGAAAAAGGCAATAAGAACAAAATAAATTAAGTAGACCATTATTTTCTCTAGAAATTTCATGTCTTGAATGCAATCCCAAAGGAACAGTTCAAACTACCAGGAAAGAGCTAGTTCTGTGGCACACACCTTGGAGACCAGCCCTTCAGACACAGAGGCAGGTGGATCTCTATGAGTTTGAAGTCAGCATGGTCTACAGGAAGAGTTTCAAGCCAACCATTGGAACCCTGTCTCAAAGCAAATAAGGCAAGAATACACAAATGTGTGGGTGATTTATAATAGCAGACATGGGTCCACAATACTGTTGTATTCTTAAGAAATCAAGCCTTTTTCTGTGAAGCGATAAGAACACTGCCTCTGAGGTATGAAATGATCTGAAATAGTAGGATTCAAATTCTGAACACCATATGAGTTCAATGCATGGAAATGCCCACACATAAGAAGAAATGTCTGGGAGAGAGTTCACTACATATTAATTAGCATTTATAATGTTAGAACCCATGGAATGAATAATAACATTTAATTTTTCCTTTGTGGCACCTTCCTCACAATTTGGGATACACAGATTTAAAATGAAAATTGTATATTACCCAAAAAGGAAATAAAGACATTATACTGATATATTAACATCATCTAGACAGAAAGACCTGTCAATACTACCACATCTTAAGCTTAAATCCCTAAATTTGTTAAGCTCATTAATTAGTATCTTGGCATTAAAATCATTTGGTAGCTAAGCATAAAAGGATATTGGGGTCTAAAACAGAAGGGCTTGGGGAAATTTAAGGTACCCTTTCCTGGGTACTCCTTTGCTCTACATGAAGCCCCCCATCTGATACGATGCAAATGCTTGTAAGTACTATTAGGTCCTGATGAACAAGGTCCTTGTTAATTCTCTGGTCTCTTGTGACAGAAACAATGTTCCACTAACACCATCCTTGCTCTTACCTGGGACTCCTCCCACCCAAGACCTTCAACTCCAGGGGAACCATGCTGACATTCTTTAAGCTCCGATGGTGTTCAAGTTCTCTTGGCTCCATACTTCATCATCTGCCACTTTATCTCCAGTGTTTGAAGCTCATTGGCTTCCCAGCTTACCCGCACCTTTTCTTGAGCGAGCTGACCACTCTAGTTTGAACAATCTCTTAGCATTTACAAAGACTTCGGCCCTCATGCTCCTGTCAGTGGGTCCTCAGCAGATAGCCCTGGAAGGGGCCATTGAGGTATTCAAAGGAGAATTCTGGAAAACTCAGTTTTATTGTTCCCAACTGATTTATTTGGAATTCCATCTCCTTAGCACTTTCCATCCAGAAAGATTCCGAGACTGGGTGTAGATGAAGGGGTTGGGGAGTTTGAAGTCATTCTGTGATGACTTCAAATAGGGAGGCCTTGTGACAAATCGCTAGTTGATTCAGAACCCCATTTTCTATGATAAACAGGTTACATTTATTTCTAGAGATAAGGAAGCCATCAGTCCAGAGAAGGGGGACACCGTGGGTGCAGAGAGAGCCCTTGTCCCCTCCTAATTATATCTTCAGCCTGTCTTATTTAGTTTTTAGATAAATGACAGCTTGTGACTTGTGGCTTGTAGCAAGAGGAGGTTGAAGAGTGTAAATGTGTCCGATTAGGTTAAGTTCACTATGTGTGGAGACACCTTTAGAGTACAGTTACACGATGTACGGCAACAGTTTTAGGCCAAACTTAATAGAAGTATAATCCTGATAACCCATTCATGCACCTCAACTTGCTGAGAACAGATGAGACCACTGAGGTTTGTGACCACATGAAAACAATTTAATTTAACAATTAAGCTTTAAGAAGCATGTCCTTTCATCCTAAATGGACTCCAGAGAGAACAGCCTGTGGAGGATAGGCCCTTAAAACAGAGAAATTGGGAAAGGACAGAGCAAAGGCCTTTGGGAAGGTAAAACTTTATACCAAAATGCATCTGGAAGTTCTGGACTGACTTGACTCTGGCTGCAGCTTTCTCCATATGAGGCATCAATGTCCATGCTGTACACAAGCCATCCTTTCTAGTCACATTTTTAATGCACTGGGATGACTTTCTGTTTCTTGTAGAAGGTGTTGCTTTCTATACTTTTTCTGAGAGAATGCCTCTGCGCTTAGCCCAGGTAGACACTGAATTCTAGATCATTCTCATCTGCCTCCTGAGTGCTGTGAACACAGGCCAGTACCACTCGCCATACTCAGCTTTAGATAACTGTTTGGTTTATATTATTTTCCATGCAATTTCACTTCTTAAAATAATATGTGTTGAAATAGTTCATCTTGGATCCGAGGTGATGGGGTGTCTAGTAAATCCCTGTAGTCTTTATTCCAGACGATTGAAGTCTACCCTGAGCTCTCAGCAGAGTGAGTTACCTGCCATAGGGTCTCTAGCTCAAAGTCTTCTGCTGAAGGCTAGGAGGGAAGAAGTCTCACATAGTAAGAGGTTTCTGGCCCAGGCTTTCGGGCCTAGCCTCAAGGTTTAGGCTCCCATACCCATAGACCCATAGAGACACACAGATGCTTACAGTAATTTTAGGCTGATAGGCCTAAGGCCTAGGCATATAACTTGCGAATTCTTTACCCTTAATCTAACCCATGGTTCTTGTCCTGTTGAGCCATACAGCTTGGTACCTTTTCTCAGAGCAGCATAGTTGTCCTCTGCTTCTTCTGGAAACTCTGGAGTCTCTCTGCATTCTGCTCTGTTCTTACTGTTCCCAGAGTTTTCTTAGTCTAATAGCCCCGCCCACACTTCCTGTCTGCCTTTGGCCAATCAGTACTTTTTATTAAACTCGTAGGTGGGACAATTATTTACAATGTAACATCATAAATCTCCTACAGTCTCATTCTCTTCTGATACTATGTCCATCTCTTCCCATCCTTCGCATTCTGTGGTTGACAATTGCTGCCCATTCCAGTTCAGGAATACATCACATCTTGCAGAAAGCTTAGATCTCCCTAAAATGTTCAAGATAATCCACTGCTAAACAGAGAAATAATAATGACACAAAAATGATTTATGCACATAGCATCAAGGATGAAGCATAGGAACAGTTTTCAAAATAATTTTTCCCTAGACTTAAGCATTAGTATGAACAGATTAAGGAAAAATTGTTAGATTGGTTTAAAAAATACTTTGCTCATGGGATTTCATTGTTAAGTCTCATATATTGAAATTTCTGTTTTCTACAAGTAAATAATTTAAATAACTTCCCTTGGGCTTGAGAGATGGCTCAGTGGTTAAAAACACTGGCTGCTTTTCCAGAGGTCCAGAGATCAATTCCCAGCAACCACATGGTGGTTCACAACTGTCTTTAATAGGATCTAATGCCCTCTTCTGGCGTGCAAGTGTATATGCTGAGTACTCATGCATAAAATATAAAAAAATAAAATAAAATAAAAAAATCTTCCCTTTCCTGTATACTTTTATCTTTGGGATATGCCAGAGGAGCTTGGTGGGAGGTTGGGGCACAGGCAAGTTCACCAGCTTCATAGTTCCTGTGGATTCTGGGGCCCTCAGATGTGCGGCTGCCATTTCAGAGTGGTTTTCTCTTCTAAATCAGTGACGAGGCCACAGGATCATGTAACTTAAGCGCCCCAGCCCTGCTCATAGAAATGAAAAACTATTTGTCATGTAGAGTTTGTTTATCCAAACAAGCAGTTTATTTTTAAAGAACCGTTTCTTTAAGTGTTTATCTTCAGACAGTGGAGAATGAAAAAATAAAAGAAAATCCAACAAATTGCAGCTTTAAAAAAAAAAAAAAAAGCAATCCAGCAATTGACTCAGGTTTAGTATTAGTGTGTTTGAGCTAGGAGCCCTGTAGGCTGGCTTCATGGAGGGGATCACTGGTTATTTCATCAGCTTGAGCCCAGCTGCTAAATAGGGGGCAGGCCTGCCTTCCCACTCCCTCCCTCCTGCCTTCCTCTCCCATCTCCGTGGGGAGGAGGGAGAGCTTTTGTTGTCTTGGGTGACTAGAGCTGAGAAGTGTGTGTGTGTGTGTGTGCGTGTGTGTGTGTGTGTGTGTGTGTGTGCGCGTGTGCGTGTGTGTCTGTGTGTGCATGTGTGTGTGAATGTGTTTGTGTGTGTGTGTGTGTTTGTGTATATGTGTGTGTCTGCGCATGTGTGTCTGTGTGTGTGTCTGTGTGTGTGTCTGTGATTGTGCCTATGTGTGTGTGTGCACGTGTGTCTGTGGGTGTGTGTGATTGTGTCTGTGTGTGTGTGTGTCTGTTATTGTGCCTGTGTGTCTGTGATTGTGCCTGTGTGTCTGTGCGTGCATGTCTGTGCCTGTGTGTCTGTGTGTGTCTGTGCCTGCGTGCCTGTGTGTGTGAAAGTGTTCTGTGTGGTTTGTCTTTCCACCCACACACAGCACACTTTGTAGGCTTGACAGGATGGATCAGCTCTTGTAGAGGAACAAATAAACAAAAAGAAAATCCCCAAAATACCCCTCCTCCAAAAAATTACCCCACAGTGTGAAACTTTTTGAGAAAGATTGGCCTATTTCTTTAAAGCTGGAAAAAAATAAAAATAGAACCTTCTTGTTTATTCAGATCATATCAGCCCTGTTTCTAGAACCACCCGGCACAGTGGCTACCCATAGACTTTTTAGAAAGTCGGATAATTGCAAACGCATGGCTTCAGCTGAAAGTGAGCTGTGCGTTTCATATCGCTTATTAGAAGGTAAATACATAATTACACAGCCTGCTCATGTAAGAGCAATACACTTTATAGGAGTATTTATAAAGTGCTGTGTTTACATCAACGGTACTACACAAGCAACAAATAATAATAACATTGTGGAGAAAATTAGCTCTTTCGATGTATAACATCCAATATGTAGCTCTGTATAATTAATATCCTGCAATTTAACGTGTTATTCATTTTCTTTTTTCCCTCCCCTTGACTCAAAAGAAAGCAACAGAATTTGTTTAATTTAATATGGCATTTCACAGCAACATAGAGCCAAAATATATCCTGCTTGATTAATCTGATTTCCTCCCCTATAAATCTGAAAGCAGCCCTGGGTTTATTAATCTACGGAGTGGTCTCTAGGGTTGTTTGTAAATGTTAGCATCACTGTCCTCCAGGCATAACTCACATTCTCTCTCCTTTCTGGTCATTCTATCTACTTTTCATCACTGGTTCTCAATAAGGGATTAAATCTGCCCCCCCCCCCCATTCCCCGGGTAAACCGGGAAAGCCTGGAGCTACCTTTGACTGTTACAACAGCAGGACCGTGTTCTATGGCCTTCCTCTGTGACTGAGAATCCGTCAGCTCAAAATGTCACTAGTGCTCAGGCTGAGACACCCGGCATCAGCTCGTGAATCTTTTTTATTCTTGTTTTATGGAGAATAGTGGGGTTTTTCCATATAATCTATCCTGATTATGTTTCCCCTTGTCTCTGCTCCTCCTAGGTTCTCCCCCCTCCCCTCCCATCCAGATCTATCCCCCTTCTGTTTCTCATTAGAAAACAGTCTTCCAAGGGATTACAATATAATGTAATGATAACACAAACAGAAGGGAAAGAGGCCAAGAAACAGAAACAGATATAGATGTAGAGACATTGACCCCCATCTATACACTCAGGTATCCCATAGAAACACAGAACCAGAAGCCGTGTGTATATAAACAGGACCTGTAGGAATAAGAGAGAAAAATAAAAACAAAGTTAAAATTTAAAAAAAAAAGAAAGAAGCCCTGAGATGATGTTATGAGACAAAGAACCTCCAAAGATGCCACTGAGTTCGTTTTTTGTTGGCTAAGCTGGTCATGCAGCCTGCCTGCACTTAAAAGTAGTTTATTCTTCTCCAGTGAGACTTCCTTAGAGAAAACTAAATTTTCGTTTGCAAATGGTCATCATTTGAAGAGCCCTTCCAGGCTAGGGCTAGGGGCTTCTTTCAGTTCTAGGAGCAGACCCAGCTAACACTGGGAATGCTGCCCAGTGTCTGGGAGTTGGCGTGGCACTGTCAGTCTTGCTTCCTTGGTCTCTCCTCTGGCTCCTACACGCTTCCTGCCACCTCATCTGCAAAGTTCCCTCATCCCTGTTGAGGACTGAGGGTTCCAAGGCCTCTCACTCTCAGTACATTGTCAGGCTACATTGGTCACTATGTTTGTTCCCACCCGCTGCGGGAGGAAGCTTCTCTGATGATGGCTGAAGCTTACTGGTCTTTGAAACCATCCTCCAAGATAGGGATCATCATTATCTTCTTTTATTCCATGTGTGGAAGACAGTTCTGCAGGAACCCATGATGAACTCCAGGGTACAGAAGGACTAGAGGCTTAGTTCGATTTTTAGAGAAGAGCCCTCTACCCTGGCCTAGGCCTTTGCAGTAAGTTCTGCTTAAATTTGCTACAGGCCACACATGATACACAAAAGCACATGC